>JZKD02S1728399.1:62251-123513 GCA_000966675.3 Picea glauca
GAAATCTTATGCCATCATTTCACACGAACCGACTACCATCATTCCTTTTTACCCATCATTTCATTTTATTTTTTCACCACCATTTGCATGCCTTCATCCGCAAAACTTACTCTGTTCGGAAGTAGTTACTTGACTCTCTGACTGTGCATTCTACTGAGATGTTAGCTATGGGAGGCCATGTTATACAATATGAACCCGCCATGAAAAACCTACTAGAATTGTATCCAGAAGTCTACCAAATCTTTTAGCAGGCAGGTTGGCTGGGTTATTTTCAGAGGCTCCAGGGATTTGATCAACAAAAGGTTCTTCAATTTGCTCAAAATATTCAACAAGACCATTCTATCGTTCAAGGGGTTAGGATTCCAGTCACGGAGGATGATATAGCACAGGTTTCGAGTCTTCCCATCACTAGAATTTACTGGTTCAGCCACAAACACATTATCCTTAACGCCCTGTAGGATTTTCTCTTGCCATGAGAACAAGTTGAACCTAAAGGTCGGGGTGTTCGACTTAACTCATTACCGCCTCCTTGGTCGAAAGTTATAGAGTTTGTCAAGCACTATATCACCTGTGAAGGCCAATACCAGGTAGTTTATCAGTACGATTGTGTCTTGTTATCTCATTTACGACATGTTAGACTGGTCAATATTCCTTACTATCTGCTCGGATGTCTTAGAAACATGTCGCATTATTGTAAACAGGCTAAAAATATCGCCCTTTCCCTCACCCATCACCGTCTTGTTCAACTACTCATCCAAAAGGGTTTTGCCCAACAAAACCTTCCCCTAAACAATCCACCCATAAACTCTTAGGAAACTACTGAACATCCTGAAAATCCTCATGAAGAACCACCACAAAACCTTCGTGACCCTCCAGAAATACCTATTAATCTGCCTATAGATCCAATTGATTCAATTAACCCTCCCACCATACCAAGTCCACCCCACAACTTACCAGAATCATCTACTCCTAATGTTCATATCCTTAGCGATGATTCTGAAGTAGATAAATCTGATAACCCTCCCTGCCCCATCACTGAGGAAAAACCCACACGCAAAAGAAAGAAGCAAATTCCTACTTTTCCTTCATTTTTACCAAAAAAATGAATGAGGGTTTCAACAAGAGCAGCCACTACTGCCACTACCCTAAACCCCCAACCCATTTTGCTAAAAAACCATACACCTCTACCCTCCCAAACCCCAGAATTTTTACCTGTTCAACCCACGGGCACCAAAACACAAGAACCAGAAGCCCAAGATGTTGCGACATCATTTTCTTTACATCAAGTAGCTGAAACACAAGAACTATCTACTCATTCAGTAGCTAAAACACAAGAACTAGCTATAGTTGTTACACAAGAACCAGCTACACCTTAAACACAAGAACTAGTTGCTGACTTCATCCCTGAAATATAAGAATTAGATGCCCAGGATGCTGCAATAGTAGTTGTTACACAAGAACTAACTACTCATTCAGTAGATGAAACACAAGAACCAGGTATAGCTGTTACACAAGAACCAGCTACAACTGAAACACAAGAACCAGTTGTTGACTTTATTCCTAAAATTCAAGAATCACATACCCAGGGTGTGGCAACACTATTTGCCTTACATCAAGTGGTTGAAACACAAGACTCAGCTCCTGATTTTGTAGCTGCTCCACAAGAACCAGCTACTGAGGTTGTGACCACTACACAAAAACCAGTCACCCCTCTTGATACACCGATGACAAATCAACAACTAGAACCAACAATGGCTTCTCTCTTACAAGAGAACAAGTTTCTAAGATAAGAACTGGAAGCTTACAAACAAGAGCTGGTAATGGCAAAGGAAGCTTATGAAAAGGAACTTAATTTGTATACCTTATCTCGTGTAGCGGCCATGAAATAGAAAAACACAAAAGATGATCAGTGTAGAGAGTATATGTGCAGCCAATGTGGGGATATTTATTATCAATCAGGCTATAAAGTGGTTCAAATTCCAATGCCTGGAGCTTCCCCTGCACCTACGACTTTTGTAGTTAAAGAAGAAGAAAACCCTACTATTACATAAGAACCAGTAGGACCTTCCAAAATTCAAAAAAATGAACCCTAGCCTACAACAACTGCTACATCTGAAGCCCCTGTTTTTAACAGTAAAGTTGTTCAAACTGTGGAACAATCCACTCAGATTCTACCATGGCCTGCCACTGACGATGTTGAAACACAAACTCTACCTATTGATGAATCTGCCCCTCCTAGCAAGATTAGTACCCCTACTCTTGTGGAGCAAACCACTCAGACCCCACCTCAACCTACCACTTGCGATACTGAAACACAAACTCAACCATGGAATGAGCAGGCAATAATGGACAAATGGAAAAATGAGTCTTCTATTATACAGGACAAAAATCTACAGGAGCATAAACTACTTTGGCTGAACCACATCTATTCAAACTCGGAAGCTTTGGAGAAAACACGCCAAGAATATCGTTCCCATAAGAAGCAAAATGAAGAGTTAAAAGGAAAATTGCTCCTGATGTTTGATTTGATACAAAAATGGTTGGCTGCTAGGAAACCATTCTCAAACTACTCTCTTTTCCTTATAGAACGACTTACATTTTTTCAGATTAAATCAATCAAAGAAGGAAGACCTTATGCAGTGCTAAAACTAGAAGATTTTGTTAAAACCTTTGCAGAAGCCTCTACTACTGATCAAGATATATTATGTGAGGTATATCTTCATAATGAAGCTATTCCTGAGAACAAACAGCTTAATCGCAACCCTCTTGTTGGTGATATCCAGATTCGGGCACTAGTCTCCTTCCTTACCAACCAGATTACGTGACAGAATGATTTTCTAGCTGCCAAGCATAATGAAGATAACCATCTCCTCTGGATACGGCCAGAACCACAGAACCCTGCAACCTTTGTTACAAAATATTACAAATTATTGAAGAAACCAGGGATTACTCAATACATAAGGCAACTACAGGCAACAGTACTTAAGGATTGCCAACGGTTTATTAAATCCATAGAGACTACTGCCCTAGAAGCAAATAACACATTTTGGCAACAATCTTCTGAGAAAAGGCAGGAGCACAATCCCTTTATTCCTACCAATCTTGAGAGAACAATCTACTAGGTACCGAGTTACATCAAATGTGTTCAGCAATGTGCTAAAAATTGGATAGGTTATCAGTTCCATTTTCCCATTCTGTGGATGCCAGCAGAGAAGTATCAATTTCATCATAAGTTACCCAAGAAGGTTGAAACAACAGCTTGGCAAAGGCTACAATGTGTTCAAGGATTCAGAGATCCAACAGATAGCACTTTCCACAGCTACTGCTTAAGTAATTTGCACGCCCAGAGTCGGTATCCGGATTCTGATTCAGATTGAAGTTGCCTGAGGACATGCAACCTTTTTAGTTGGGGGGAATGTTAGGACCCTATAATGTACCTTTTTGCTCATACTTTTTTCTATCATTACATCCTTTTCCCACTCATATTTAAGCCTACATTATCACCTTAACCTGTTTCTCCAAAGGTATATAACGTTCCTTCTCTTTGCTATATGTTTAATTTGTTTTACGTGTAATTTTACATTACTCTCATACTTAGCCATTAATCAGAAATATATAGTTGCTGAAACAGTTTGAACTACAGTTAATACACTGTTGTTAATCCCACGAGGGCCCTTATAACTGATTCTAATACCTCCGATCTTTAGAAGGGAGTCTCAGGCCCCTATTGGGCAAGACATACCTACTTTAGGGAGGGAGGACCCTTTTAGCTACTTTATAATGTTTGTGTGCATATTGGTCGTTTGATTATTTTTGGTGTGTTCTTTGATTACTAGTTGGCCTTAGTATTTTTTTTTATATCTTGAGTCTTAAGTCACTGTGGAGTCAAACCATCTTCCCTACCAGTCTCACTGCTTGTTATAGTGACCACCAGATTTTGAGTCTTTTCCTTCTAAAAGCTGTAGAGTTATTAAACATGGTACACACACCTCCACTTATTAGACTTGTGATTATACAAGGATGAGTACTGAAATGAGTCATAAAAATATTGGGAGCCCCTCGAATCCCACACCTACTATAGTTAATGGAACCCCTTCGACTCCTACAACCACAATGGTTGTAGTACCAGAGGCACCTATCATCACTGCCACTTATCCTATAGTGAATGCTCAATCTATTGCCACGAACCCATTTGGCTCTCTTGGTCACTCACTGGGCTATAATTTTTAGTCCATATCGATGGCCTCTAGTCCTTTTTCCTATGATATGCCGAATTTTACCTCGCAATTTTCAAACTCCATCCCAACTACTAGCCCTAATGCTAGCATTGGACTTTGGGGAAAAAATACTCCTTATACTCATTCTCGTTTGGTGGCTCTCAGATCCGTCAAACAACTCCTACCCTGGGAGTCATTCCTTATTTTAACCCCAGGTCTAACCCTATTGCTTCTGGGTGGAGTAACCAACCTAACAAACAAGCTTATGCTCAAGTTTCATCATTTACCCTCACCTCCTTAGTCTCGATTCTGAACAACATGTTTGGCATGAAGAATCCACTTTTATCCTCCGGATTCACACCCAGAGGAGGTCAATTTCACACCTTGGGAAACCCCCAACCCGGAGCCACGCCGGCTGGGGGCAGTTTTTATAACCCCCATAAGAACATTCCTACTGGAATGGTGCCCAACCAACCTCTTATAAATCATCCTGGAGGAGTGTCTTACAATCCCGGACAGGGACATGGTGCTTATTAGAATCCTGGATGGGATGTGATTCCACAAACATAATCTTTCCAGGGAGCTTGGGGCCAGATTTTACAACCCTGTCTCCCTTTTCTGGACACGCTCAACCTACCAGACTTGTCTAAGTTGATAAATGACCCTGTGTGTCATGATCTTGCATGGCCCCCCGTTCCCACCACGCTTCCTTCAGATATTTCAAAACTTGAAGGTAAGAATGGTGAGGATCCTCGTGATCACGTTACCACCTTTCACTTATGGTGCTCCTAGAATTCCCTTAATGAAAATTCCATTTAGTTAATATTATTTCAAATCACCCTCATAGGGGTTTCCATGAAATGGTATATCGAGCTACCTAGGGGGCATATGAGACCTTTAGTCAAATGGTGCTAGTCTTCCTTAACCACTTATGATTTTTGATTCGTTACAGTGTTGGCCTAGAAATTTTGTCGACCTTATGCCAGGATAAAGCCAATCATATCTCATATCACATCCAGAAGTGGCGTAGATGGAAGAGGTTGATCAAGACCTTCATACCCTCGGATTTTCGGTTAGAATGGTTCCTTAACTCCTTGTAGCCTCCTATATCGAAGGATGTTTCTATATATGGGATTACATCTAAGGAAGAAACGATCTTCAAATCCCAATAGTTAGATCTTATATACACTCAGTTTGGGATGTTATATGAGATTCTTCCCGATGCACCGAGGTCAAACTATGACCCTAGACAAAATCCCAGACCTCACTATTGGGGCTCAGAAATGACATATTTTCATCCACCTTTCCCTTCATCATTCTTCACATTTCATCTCCCATTAACCTTTCATGATATCATTTTCATAAATATATTTGGGTTTCACCTTATTATTTTCCACTTTATTCATTTTAGTATTAAAAGGGAATTTGTGATTAAATATTAGAAAATTGACATGTTTTCATATATATCTCAAAAATGTGTGAGCTTTGTAATGTGTAGGAATATGTGAAGGATTAATTCAAAATGACTTGTCGAATACTTCCTCCACCATTTCAAGATTTCAGGAGATAATTCAAGCCTATTCCAAGGAGAAGATCATGGAGATTTGGTTGGCATATCTTATCTAAGATATATGATAGATATGTGTGAGGATTTAAAGGGATTATATTTTGTAATAATGGGAAATGGGTTGAGAGAAAAGTGGAATTATAATTATGAGATGGTTATCTTATCTTCAAGGCTCTCATGTATAAAAGAGAGTGCTCTCTCTTCATGAGGGAGGAGTAAGTCAGTAATGATTTGGTAGTCATTTAGTAGTAGGATTTGAAAGAGAAAGGGATTCTTAGCTTTGCTTCATAGTTTTGGTTTTCATGCTTTCATTATTCTATTATGAAGATTGATTTGATTATTGTAATGTATGATTGCTTCATTGGTGTGATCTCACATATGTTGTTGTGTCATTCAACTCTTCACATGTTTTGTTTGCTTTTCCTTCATGTAGTTCTCCGTTCCTAGATTAATTTCATTTACGCAATTTCATTTCAGTCGTGTGTTGTAGCAATTCAATTCCAAGTCATGTGTTTCAACTTCCTACATTAGATTAATGATTCAATTTCAGTTGTAGCTTAAACATTAGATTAGATTCATTCCGCTTCAATCCTGCATATACTTTGCGTTCACTTTGTAAGTTTACGAACCTCAGATTGACAAATTAGATAGTTGGGCAAGTACTACACTGCAATTAATACAACATTAATTTGGCCCAATGTAATGACTGTCATTCCCTTGTTACGATTGTTGTTCCCTTTACAGGAAGTGTCGTTCATTTGAACAGAACAAATGTCGTTCCCTTTACGATTGTTGTCCCTTTACATGTGTTACATCTATGGAGGATGAGGTATTGAAAACGGAAGGTAAGAACCTATGTAGGCAACAAGTAAAATGCTTGTGTTAGTGCCTACCTTTGGCTAATGCATAGAGGTTGTTTTTAGGACATCGTTAGAGCCCAACATTTTGGCGTCGTTGTCGGGGAAGCACGATAGATTGAGGTATCATTTTATTTTTCATTTCAATTCATGCAAGTGTGATCTAGATGTGTTTTTAATGGGTTATAGTAGCTACTTGAATGGAGACTCCTCATGTTCTCCCTGTCAACTAGGTAAAAGTAATTTCAATTTCTGCAAAGAGTGTTTCAATTTCCGCAAGAGTAATTTCAATTCCTGCAAATTTCAATTTATGCAAGAGTGTTTAATTTCTGCAAGTGTGATCTACATGTGTTGGTATGAATGGTCATAGAAGCTACTTCAGTGGAGACTCCTCACTGTCCCTACCAACTGTCAAGAGTATTTAATTTCCGCAACTGTGAAGAGTAATTGTTTTATTTTTTAGCAAGAGTGTTTTTATTTAAGTTTTTCATTTTGATTTGGGTGTTGTAAGAATCCTTTTTCAACATGGTTTACCAATGAATTTCACTTGGAACTACTCACTCAGATCCTGGCAGATGTCGGGATTTCCTCTTCCCAGGAAGAGGAGATCTTGACAAGGATCAAAGATTCAATTACTCCTCCAGAAACAATTGATGATCCAACATCTGAAGACTCTTATGCATTTGATGATGAACAATTGATCGAACAGGAGATCGAGGAAGATGAAGAGGAGTTACAGCATGATCTGAGTGAGGAACATCATGCCTATGAAATCCTTATCAAGCAATGGTTCCAAGTAAGTACTCGATTAGATAAAAAAAATTATTATTTTTATTCGGTTAAATCACAGTCACAACAATTCAATTTGTTCATTTTTGTATATTTCTTATTTTCATGCGTAAAAATGAAAACGAACATAGTTTTAGTATTGTTACGTGAATGGCTCCACTGGAAGTTTAATTACATGTAACTAATTTTAATTCTAATTAGCATAGACTAGTTAGGATTTTATTTTCAAGTTTTTTTATTTTTTAGAATAAGTATGCTCTCCTCCACGCTTCGTGCGATCGTGAGGATTAGAAAGTAGAATGACTATGAAGTTTCAGGAATGATAAATTGTTGACAATAAAAAAATGTCCAATTGTTCATCTTCAATTTCAAATTATACATCTCCATTTGCTAAACAAATTTCTTTCTTTAATTGTTTAAATTTCTCTTTTAAATCTAGGAATAATACAAAATTAAAACAAAAATAAAAAAAAAAATGTTTCTTTGTCTTAAACTAGTTTTCTAATTTTTTAATTTTTTTTTTTATTTTAGAATGCAGAGAAAAACAAAATCTTTAAAATAAAAAATAAAAAAATAAAAATAAAAAAATGTAGAAATTGAACTAAAGATATCTCACAAACTGGGATCTGGGTTCTTATGATTTTTCGACAGGAAGTGCACTATGTTATGATAAAAAAACCCAGTAAATTTTAGGCCAACTTAGTACATGGTTTTTGAGAAAATCAATGTAGTTACCTTCAACCATTTTTCAGTTTTCTCAAAAACCATGATGTGTGTATTGCTGATTTTCAGCGTGTAGAAGCATTCAGACCATAGGAACCTACCTGCAAAATTTCAGGTCAACCCAGTTTTTCGTTTGTGAGAAAATCACATTTGACGTTCATTGTTACATCCTGCAAATACACCCCTGTAGTAGCCTACAACAAAAACAACAATAATTTTTTTTTGAATGCAATTCATATCACAATAATAGAACTTGGCTAGGAGATCCGATTTTATGGGTGGAGGTTATGGGGTCAATCCCCATCTATACCACTCTTTATGCTGTGTTTTGTGATTTAATGATTTGGCAATGATCTGTTAGTTATGTGTTCTATTGGAACTCGGCTATTGTTGGAGTCACCCCTGGTTTTAGCATCCTTGAAAACGAAAATTATACGATTTTAATTTTGAGTGCTTTGTTTTCCATTTTTCTGTTTGTATCATTTCTATTTTTCTTTTTGCATTCTCCTTTGATATGTTAAAAAAAAATATAAATTACAAGAATAAGAACAAAATATAAAAATAAAAAACAAATAAAAACTATAAAGAATTGCTTGTCTGATTTTTTTTTTCATATTACTGCCACTATAATATTGACCCGACATTGGCAACTTAACAAATGTTGAATAAAAAATTAACTAAGGTGTTATGCGAGGGATTCATACTGGCTAATAATTTGCATGTTCTACTTTTCATTGATGGTTTTTTGAATTTTGTTTTCAATTGACTTTTAGTCAATGAAGTTTTGTTTGCAATTTTCGTTTTTTTAGATAGTTAATAAAACAAAAAAAATTAAAAACAACAGCAACAAAAAAATTGCAAATGGATTTTCACATTTCCTGAAAACATCATTAGAATCATGCTTTTATCTTTTTATGCTAAAATTATTGTGAAGTCACTTCACCAGGTATTCACGAAAAATATTGTCAAAAATGCGCTATCACCAACCGGTAAAAATGCATTTCATTCTTTTCATTTGGTTGATAGAATTAGTATTAATATCTGCACTTTATGTTTTCAATATTCTCACACTATTTGCTGAAGATTAGTGCTAACATTTTACAGGTTCAAAGACGATCAAATTTCTTGCAGAAGTGACTTTCAAGAATCATAGAAACTTTTCCGGAAAAAAAAAAGCATGCTTTGTTGACTGCTTGAAGGAGTTTTTACTCATCATAAACATCATGGTGTTTTATGTTACACAAAGACCTTTTATAAACCCATTTGCGTCATGAATGTTTACCCACATTTTTCCTTTAAAGCACATTGGTCATCCCTTTTTTGAAGTATATCATCCATTTCCTTATCCTTCATGGCTTCACACACACCTACTTTTCTGAGTCACATACATCTCTTTGTCTTTTTCAGTTCATTTTGCCTTGTCAATAAAACTATCCAGCTCCCTTTCCATGACTACATTGCCTTGCCATAAACACTGTTGCTACTGAGATCTTTCCTATAGTCCTACCAATCTTTTTATCAAACTCGCGTTGAATGATGTGGGATTCCTTAACGCCCATCTTTCAAAAAGTCTTTCCCCATCGACCTCAACACTTTATCTAGGATATAGACTAGATTCCATTTTGAGTACCTAGAGGCGTTCATTCCTTAATTACAATTTCTCTCACTAACAATCATGGGAATACATCAATGTCCCTTGATCGTTAGATCTTGCAAGTGGCTCAACATCAGCTCATTTGTTCTCACTTCACAAGATGTACTCAGGTACCTTGGCACTCATTGACATCAATGGTGACTATGCCTCTCATTGGTTAACGACATTCATCAATGGTCGGTAATCCAATGACTTCTTTTCATGATCGACATCGACACATTCATTTGCATGACTAGAATTGTACCATCAGGTTTAGCAGTGGGTGAAGACTATACACTTTTTCATGACTTCCTCAACAGTTATAGCAGCATGACTTCAGCTATCTGAGAGTACTACAGTTCCACTTTCATACTTCCTCTTTTCCATGATTCATTCAACTATAGTTCAAATTCCTCCACTTCACATTCTCTGATCCAGCAGAAAACAGCCGCAGCTACAACAATATTCGTCTTTCACATGATCATGTAGTAGTGACATCTTCCATTCTCTAGCAGCTGCATCAGCCATATTCCTATTGCATAGTTCATCAACATTTTGGGTAAGTGGAGGTATGTTATTTTCTAAACTTTAATCATGTAATTCCTCAACTGCTAGCAATGAATAATTTGGAAAATTCCCTCACCAAGATCCCTTTCCTTTTCACTTCTATGACCCATGCCAATTTGCATGCGGACATGCAACTAATTCAGTTGGGGGGTCGGGGAATTTATTCACTATCATCACTCCATTTTTCCACTACCATCATTCCATTTTTTGTGTCATTTACCATTTACCAACATTTCTTTTCCAACGATACTCTATTGCACTTTTCCTCATAAGGATTGATATACATATTAGCATGATTCACAAGTATGAAAAAGGGCTTTATTATACTTAGTGATGTTTCCTTGTGCACATTGATAGCATATATTTTCCAGTAAGAATATGGGTAAATTATTATCATAACAACAACAAATAATGAAATGAATGTTGTTAACACAAGAACCAACATTCTTTATATTCATGGTTGTCACACAAGAACCAACCATAAGAAAATACCAATTGTTACTCATGTAAATCCCATCCTGGAAACATTCAATATCATCACTCAAAGCGGAAATTCAGATGCCAAAATTTCTTGAGAAGATCCATGCACAGTTGCATGCGAACATGCAACAAGTTCAGTTGGGGGGTATGTTGGGGCTCAAAAATTTCATATTTTCATCCACCTTTCCCTTCATCATTCTTCACATTTCATCGCCCATTAACCTTTCATGATATCATTTTCATAAATATATTTGGGTTTCATCTTATTATTTTCCACTTTATTCATTTTAGTATTAAAAGGGAATTTGTGATTAAATATTAGAAAATCAACATGTTTTCATATATATCTCAAAAATGTGTGAGCTTTGTAATGTGTAGGAATATGTGAAGGATTGATTCAAAATGACTTCTCGAATACTTCCTCCACCATTTCAAGATTTGAGGATATAATTCAAGCCTATTCCAAGGATAAGATCATGGATATTTGGTTGGCATATCTTATCCAAGATATATGAGAGATATGTGTGAGGATTTGAAGGGATTATATTTGTAATAATGGGAAATAGGTTGAGAGAAAAGTGGATTTGTAATTATAAGATGGTTATCTTATCTTCAAGGCTCTCATGTATCAAAGACAGTGCTCTCTTTTCATGAGGGAGGAGTAAGTCAATAATGATTTGGTAGTCATTTAGTAGTAGGATTTGAAAGAGAAAGGGATACTTAGCTTTGATTCATAGTTTTGGTTTTCATGCTTTCATTATTCTATTATGAAGATTGATTTGATTATTGTAATGTAAGTTGCTTCAATGGTGTGAGCTCACATATGTTGTTGTGTCATTCAACTCTTCACATGTTGTATTTGTTTTTCCTTCATGTAGTTCTCCATTCCTAGATTAATTTCATTTATGCAATTTCATTTCAGTCGTGTGTTGTAGCAATTCAATTCCAAGTTGTCTGTTTCAACTTCCTGCATTAGTATAATGATTCAATTTCAGTTGTAGCTTAAACATTAGATTATATTAGTTAAAATTCAATCCTGCATATACTTTGTGTGTGCTTCGTAAGTTTACAAACCTTAGATTGACAAATTAGATAGTTGGGCAAGTACTACAATACAATGAATACAACATTAGTTCAGCCCAATGTAATGACTGCCATTCCCTTGTTACAAGTCTCTCAAGATCATTTTGCATAAAACTGTCAGCCATAACAAATTTGATTGGCATATTATGCTATATCCCATATTTTGGCCATACCAAACCTCGGTCAAGACTGGCACCGGATTTTCTCCTTTATAGTTAGTACACAGTGTGGATTCGATCTTACCTATTGAATGTGAAATCCCTTCTCTTATATTGGAAGTCATCCTCCTCCCTTACACTTACGATCTCAAGCCATGCCTCGTACACCTAGAGAGGCTTGACGAGCATCATCGAAATGCCTATATGTTTATCGAAGCAAATAAAATATTTGTCAAGGTCCAATAAGATAAGTTTGTTTGTCCTCGGTTGTACGTTGAGGGTGACTTTGTCCTTTTATATGATCAAGACAAAGAATCGTTGGGGGAAGGCAAGTTCAAACCCATGTGGAACGGTTCCTATATCATGCAGCGTGTCTTAGAAAATGGAGCCTATGAGTTAGAAGATTATGAAGGGAACATGTTGGACAAGCCCAAAAATGGGATCTACTTGAAATGATATTACATTTGAGCCCCAATCTTGGGCGTAACTCTTTGTATAATAATTTAATTTAGTGTATATATCTTTTCCTTTTATTTTTTTCTTCAACTTTCTTATAGAGTTTTCCCTTGGTTGGAAGATGTCAACGGAGTCTTTGATCTACTGAGGATTCACAGACAGAGCCAGTTGTCATACATAGAACTTGGCTTCCACCGCTTGGGTGGTTTACTCACCCGAGGGTCCACTGGTGTCTTCAAGTGGTGTATGCCTAAGGCCATCCACTAATAATGTGGCCGAATATAGCGTCGTTATAGAACTTTTACGCGATGCCATTTCACATGGTATTCACTCTTTGGAGGTTCACCTAGATTCCCAGCTAGTATTATTTCAATTGAACGATAGTTATCGTGTGTGCCACCCTACATTACTTCAACGATTCCTACAGGTACGCCTTTTAGAACGACAGTTTGATTTTATTACTTATCATCACATACCTAGTAGTTCTAATTATGTATTTGATTCTTATGCTAATTTCATTTTATATTGGCATTTCTCACATAACTAAAGCAAAGAAAACATTCTCATCAATGTACACATTGTAATATAAGTAAATTCGAAGAACCATGTTTTATATATATTTCAAAAAATATGATGTTTATAGTACAAAATTGGGGCCAACACCCTCAATACACATATACAATTGATAATACAAAATCCATGACATCTATGCTTGTGGCACCAGATGTGTGTCATGATAACATACTACGGTGTTTGCAAGATGCTGAAAGAGTCACACCCAAGCTCTGGGCATGACAACCACCTGTCGCTGCATCGCCTCCGGCAGATCCTCTACCTGAACCATCAGAATCATATGTGTCAAACGAGATAGGTTTCCCTGCATGTTTTGAAGGATTCTCTATGATTCTACTTCCATTGCCTCATCTCCCCAGTGCCTACGATGATGTCTTGGAAGCCCATCTGGTCGTCGCGGACCTACCTCTACATCACACACGTGTCTAGTTAGTACTTAAACATCATCCAATTTTTTTTTGTTTTACTATACAAAAATACAAAAAAATGAAATATTTAAAAAATTTGACATACCTATGTCCCCGTAGGCAGTCCCTGGTGGCAATGGCATGTCAGGGTCCCCTCTAAAGTCAATCCCTACATAGGGGTAGTCATCCAGAGTAATGACCTGTCGTCTCCACCAGTAAAATAAATCATCGTTTTAGGGTGTGGGAACCCTAGCTCCCCCCTTCCATCTCATTACCTCAGTCCACCATGCCATGGCTATATCGTGAGGTCCTTAAGGAATGATCTCAAATCTAGGTCCCAAACCTAGAATCCGCTCGAAGAAAAGGCTACACAAGATGGATGCAAACCTGAAGTTCCTCTTGTCACCTTGTTTGCATTCTGTCAACTGACTCTTCATATTAGCCAGTAGAGAGGTGCACCAATCGTACACCGTGGGTCTCAAAAAATATACAGAGTAGAACATAAGTGGCCTCGATGCCTGGTGCAACGAAACTGATCCTATGATCTAGGTCAAAATGAGGACAACAATCTTGAGGCTTAGATTGTTTATAGCTCAAATGGGGAGTTGACTCCTAACCTTCTCAGTCCCTGCTATACAGTGAGCATCTATGTACTCTTCTATATTCATATCATTCCCATCTCCTCAGGCTTTGAGGTTCACTACCTCACCCCTACGCGACAACCTCGTCAAGAAACATATATCCTCAACTTCAATCCTTAATGTTTTCCCATCAATCTTGAAGCTCTCACTATCTGGATCCCAGTAATCCACGATCAACTGGAGAAACCTCACTTGGGACCTCATCCCTTTGAGTGCCCAAAACTTGTACAAGCCTCATATTTTCAAGGCCATTTGGGCCCCCAGATCTCTTTCCATAGTAGCATCTACCTCCTCATGTTCCCTTTCCCTCCATTCTAGCACCATCCTACCAGAGAAACATCATTTTTTGAGTTAACAACCATCAAAAACCTTCTTTATGGACATATACGTGGGCTGCAACATTCACAGTCACGTATAGGGATGAGTATATGTAATCTATATTTTACATAATCACGTATAACGTTGCGTATACGCGACCCGATGAATGGTAGCCTGTGTACACCTAAATACCTAATTTGCATTGTAAGTAACTCATAATTTGAAACCTAGATACAAAATGTAATCCACTATAAAGGAAGAGGAGGGGAAGAGGAATTACTTGGTCGAGACGGTCTCTGATTCCATCACTTGACGCTCCTACAATAACCAGTTGAAGATCGGAGGTAATTTGCTCCAAAATTCACTATTTAGGGTAAAAAAGTCAAATGACATAGTAAAATTTGGTTTTTGTTACTATTTAGAGAAGTTTTTACTCAATTTACATAGTTTCGGATCGTATTTTCGCCTAATCGACTAATACAGCAGTGGATTGAGTTGCTTTTTGTAGTTTTCTCTAGGGATTCTTGTGGTTTTTATTGTTATGTTGACCGTTCGTAACTACAGATAGGTATTTTTGCTACCCAACATATAGGATAGGTATCCATTCCATCATGCACACTTGCATTGTCCTATAATTGTCACTCATATGCCTTAGGTACAAACCCATTTTTTAGCAACACATAACCCTCCATCTGCTACAACATGTGTCATTACCAAATGGTAGAGACTTACCAAACATGGGTACCCTAGTTAGATCCTCTGCTCCATTTGGTGCCCATGCAAATATTTTTTTCGTAGCACTGAGAGTCCTTATAGCTAATACATGACTTTATGTTGAGCTTCATTTCTCATTCATAAACATGCTAACCTATTCCTAGAGCATCCCAATCGAGTTTGATTTAAGCTCTTTTCCGACTCATTTTCAAAAAGCAAAAATATTTCCGAGTGAACTTGTCTCTTTCACACTTGTAAATTGGATTTGAAAGGACGTCTATTTGGTACAATTTTATTCCTTTTTCACACAAAGTAGAATAAGATTATGAAAAAGGACATTTTTTGGCATTGAGTTGTGATTACATCACATGTGCTTGCTTGTAGTATTGAGCCTATTGTTGGTTCTCGCTTTGCGTTATAAACCATTTTCCTCAACAGTTTTGCATCCTCAACCAAGAAGAGTCTCATTTATATCCTTTGCAACTTGACACCCTATACCCAGGAGGGAATATTCCTCCAAGTGTCCATCTCTTGCATGCACTTCCTTGAATTAAGCATAGGTATGTTCCACTGCTGGAACTAGTTTTTCTTACTTGCGACACTCGTTTCCTCCTCTGGATCATAGCATTAATTTGACTATGAAAAAAAAAATAATACAGGTGGGAAGGGAGTATTATCTTATATTGGTAGTAGTCGTGTCTCCTTTGAACATAGCAGAAAGTTATTGAGTCTAGTTTTCATCATAATTTTGGGTTTAGCATGGCCTTAGTAAGTTGATCTCATTACAAAGAGTTTTCTCCCCCGACGGATTACTCTTCCAGTCCATATGGAGAGTTTTATTGATGCCTCATGCATCTCATGGTTTCATCATTGAGTCTATGCTACCAGAGTCTTCATATGTCTCATGATCTTGTTCAAAGGATGTCTATCAACCTGTGTCGGCCATTCCTCAGAAATATTGAATTTTCATGTCAACCATAGCTTCAGTTTGTATCAGAATCACATGAAGTTGTAGTCCTATTATGCACCCTCGTCCTACTTTCCTCATTGGTAGGTAACCTTGAACCTAGCAGCCGACAGTTCATCATTGGTCATTGACTGGGTGGTTTCCATTATGCTCGACGAAAAGACATATATTCACACATTGGGATTTGTGCAATGTCTTGGATTCCATTAGCCTTATTGGTGGTTTCCTCGCCTTTGTCAACAATTTTCCTCATTGGATACTATTCAGAGGGTTTTTTTCGTGTACTGCTTGCACTTGAAACACACAAAAGACACATAGGGTCGTTGGTTCATGAGCATGTTATTTGTCTAATTTCCTCCAAATCATCAGGATCCTTCTTTGTACCTCATACTAAATCATCAGATATGCCTTAATGCTCTCCTTTCAGTGGGTCTCCTTCCATCAACTTCAGCTCATCTATTCTGGAAACGAGACCTAGATTCCTATGAGTACCTAGAGGCTTGCAGTCATTAGTGGTGGGTTCTCGCGCCATCGACAGTTGGGAATACATCAATGTCCCCTTATCGATGGATTCTTCAAGTGTTTGAACTTGAATCCTTTATACACACTTGTAATAATGTACTCAGTGCCTTGATACCTACTTTCATCATTGTTAGTTTGTCTCACATTTGTTATTGGTATACCTCAATGACCGGTAATAAAAAAAGTCTCATTGTGTTCGACCTCAACTCCTTTATTTAAACGACGTAGACTTGCACCTTTGGCGGATTGTGTAGAAGACTTGAAGAGATCAATACGCAGCCACAACTTTCCTCAGTTGTTGCTTCCTTTTCATTGGACCAATACCTATGTGACTTCAGTGATAATAGGAGATCAAATTGTACTCCATTGTATAAAGATATCTTCAGATTGATTTTGAGATTGGTTCTATTGGGCCTTTGTAACACCCTGTTTCCCCCAGTCTATAAAAATAACTATCCTGGCCAAGTATTGTGGAAAAATCAGAAATGTGAATGTGTGATGTGAATGGACCTTGTGAAAGAGGTCGATGAATGTGAATAATATCATGAATATATATATATATATATATATATATTGCAGGACTGCTGAGAGGGGATGTGTTGAAAAAGAGATCACGATGGTTGAAGAAAGATGGTGGAAGGCACCTGGAAAGGTGGCGTTAACTTCCACCGAAACCAATACCGTATTTGGACTTCACTTGCCCAGAGAACCAACAGCAGCTCGTTAGCCCCGAATTAAATGACTCGCCAGGTTGGTAGGTAAAGGGATCCTCATGGGTAATGAGGGATGGGGGTGAACCACCCATCCGTAGAGTCCTCAGACCTGACCACCACGAGGAAGATCGTGCCACACGCAACCTCGTCGAAATGAGAAAAAGCAGGAAGAGTGTGGGATCACGGGGCAGACGCGAGGGAAAGAGGAGGAGGAGAAATCTTGAAAAATACAGAGTGAGTCATAGTAGAGAAGAAGGAGATTAACCTTCATTCTCGATCACTGGCAAACAGAGACACAGTCTCACAACATCGTGGTCTCAGCTCGGGGGTGGCTAGTGGTAAATCCGTTGGGAGTCGCTGAGCCTACGATTGGGTGGAAACGAGAACCCCTCTTAGCAGTTGCAATCACACCTAGTGTTATTTGTGATAAGTGTTTTATATCCTGTATCTTGAAGTTTATATGCTAATATATATGTTCATACTCTGTGCAATTTATGAATGGTTTGAGCATAAGACTGTATGTGTGGCGTTTTGACCAGAAATGGTGGTTGCATGCTTATAATGGAAAGACCACATATGGTTTATGTTTTATGAATTGCTATTTATATGATTACTGATCTAAGTCAGACTTCAAGTTTGCTCTCGGGAGATTGTTCCTATGTTTTTCCTACCTGACGCCTTGGATAGATTTCCTCCCAAAGTCATCCTTTTGAGACCACTCCCTTACCTTAGAGAAGACCTTCTAGTCTAGTCTTTAAAACCTGGTGTAAACTACCTGAGGACCTAAAGAAGGATGTTAGAGGTTAAGTCTCAAAACCTTGTACGAGGGAGAACGATCCTCGTAGACCTCAACATTTTGGCGTTTCGGCACCCGAAGTATCTAGGTGTGAGTTTTCTTACACTCGCGAGTCCCGAAACCTCGACCCGTGAAATCCTGAAATGACAACGTAGGAATAAGTATCTATTGAAGGATGAGATGTGGTCACAAGATCTACAGTCATTCACGACTGTTAGATTGGAGGAAGAAATGAGGGCGTTAAATTCCTTAACCTTTTTTCCTTTGTCTTCATGAGTAGCAAAGAAATCGGGACTGTAGATCCCCAAGGTCCATGGGAGTATCCAGACCGTTGATTTTTCCACGTCCAGGGAGTGGCGGGAGAGTGCACAGTGTGGGATAGGTCTGAGCCATCTTACCTTAGTCCAAACACCCATCAGCCATTAGATCTGCCAGAAGATGCATGGGGGTTAAACCTTCATGAGCAGCAGAAGCGAAAAGTCCCGAAGGAGTTGGTATCGGGATCTTGGCATTCGGGAGTTCGGGGGTCCTGAGGACAAAGGTCTGGACACTCGAGATTAGAATTTCCAAATTTGTGAAAGGATCAAATCCATCCATCTTCGAAAGGACGCGCGTTGTGAGATCATCCGCTTCAGAGACTCAGGCATCGGGACTCACAGAGGTGATCGTCTAGACTTTGCGAGTGGCGAAGTCACGAAAGAATCTGAGCCATTCGTTGGAAGGAGGACATGTGTCGTGAGATCGTCTCTATCGAGTATTCAAACATTGGGAGCCAGAGGAGGAAGTCTCTTGACTTCGCGAGTGGCGAAGTCACGAGAAGATCAGAACCATCCGTCTGAGGAGGATAGGTGGCAAAGATCGAGGGATCTCGTGAACTCAGAGGTTTGCAAGGTGAGAGCCCAAGAGTTGGATGCTCCAAGTCATGAGTGGCGAAATCACGAGGAGAAAGGATCACCATTGGATCCAGGTCACGGGAGGATCATTGGATCAGATCCTCATCGCGTGTATCACGCATTCCGAGGTTCGAAGGTTGAGAGGACCTCTTCTCAACATCATAAGTCGTGAAGTGCCAAAATCCAGACATGAAGGAACACGTGGCAGAACCACAAAGTGGGGCCCGTATGATTGACAGGCGGACACGCATCGCCTGGAGAAAGGAGTTAACACTCCATTGACTTATCGCATCTTAGGGATTTGTGGGGTAAGAGCATGAGTGCTCAACCTTTCTACTTGTGAAGTCATGAAGTTGTGATGGGAGCTAGCACTTAGCCTAGCCGTTGGTCACGCACATAGGGCACTGACAGAAGGGAGCTATACCCATTACGTGATTACAGATATCGTGAATTTAGGAAGGAAGAGTCCATCGAGATTTCACAAATCGGGAATTCGGGTGTCTCGTTGACAAGAGGTCTAGCTCTCATATTCATAAATCCTGAAAGAGATAGGATGGAGGTCTTATGAGGAATGGTCACCTGGATTAGGGCATAGCCAAGAGGGCTAATGTGACAAAGGCCATTCCAGGTAATCGAAAATCAGGAATTCAAAAGTCTCGTTGACAAGAGGTCAGGCCCTCGTATTGATAAGTCTTGAAGGGAATAAGACTGTGGTCTTATGAGAAGTGGTCATATGGACCAAGGCATAGCTGAGAGGGATAATTGTTGATCAAAGCCTCTTCGGCATTTCGACATTTCGGGGTCTGTAGAGTCGAAAGACTCGACTCTCTTATACTGCTGAGTCGTGAGATGTGAAAAGGCGCCTAGTTGTTTGGCCTGTGATCATGATCAACGATCACATGAAGGTGGGAAAAAGGGAAAATCTAGCCTGTGCTAAGCCCCGTAGGATTTTGGGGATTCTGTCCCTCGAGTAATCGACAAAAAATTTATTACACCACAACGGGTGTGTGACAAATTGGTATCAGAGCATGGTTACAACACTTGGCCTGCTTGGGCTCATGAATGGGTTGTGTAGAAGCTCCATTCGGAACACTCCTAAAAAGAGTAACCCCCCTATCTTAACCTCTCTAATTAAAAGATGAAGTTGAGAATGAAAAACCCCTATTATGTGTGTACATGTGAAAATATGAATTATGTACCGGTTATAAATAAATATAAATATTGACTAACAACCAACGTTTTTCCTTTTTCACACAAGGAAAAGATCAACCGCGGGAAATTATCAACGCATAGTATGATGACTCATGATGAAGTGGGAGAGGTCTCCGATAATAGAGATGAAGATTCTGATGAAAGGAGGGAAGCAGGGACCCCTCCAAGTCTAGCCGAGACTTTGAGGATCCTCATGGTCGAATTACAAAGCTGTAAGGACGACAATGAAAGGATGATGAAAGAACAAGAAAAGCAAACAGAAATTAATGCAGTTTTACTACAGAGTTTATCTGATCTACAAAGACAAATGCAACATGAACCTGAAACTCAGAAACATGGTCATATTAGTGGTCACATTGAGAGGATCACCTCGAAAAAGGTCCACCCTAAAGGTAAAGGACAAGCGTCGGATGATTCCCCTGAACAAGAAGCTGGTCATTCAGAGGGCTCTTCTAGCAGCAGAACCAGTTCCTATTCCTGAAAGAAACAGAAGAAGAAAAAGTCTTCCAAAGGTCGTAAGTTCGAAGAATTCAGAAAATCCAAACCACCCTCCTTCGATGGTGAAATAAAGAAGGGAGAGGAAGCAGAGGTTTGGTTGCTTGGACTAAAGAAGTATTTCAGAGTCCATGACTTTTCAGAAAATATGAAGGCTCAAGTGGCCACCTTCAACTTGAACGGAAAGGCTTCCATTTAGTGGGAAGACCTTAAGAATGTGAAAGGGGTTCGCGAAGAGGGCCTGTCTTGGGAACGGTTTGAGAAATACTTGTGGAAGATGTATCTGTCAGAAAAATATTTCGATGAAAAGACTAAAGAGTTTTATGAACTCAAACTGGGACAACTCACTATAGAAGAATATGCCAACAAATTCCTCGATTTGTTGAGGTATGTACCCTATATCAAGGCAGAAAAGGAAAAGGTGCAACACTTCATCAGTGGACTACCTAAGGACTATCGAAATAGAATTGAATTTGATGAGCCAAAGACTCTAGAAGGCACTATTCGAAAGGCGACCTATTGTAATGAACAGTTTGGGCATCGAGCAGAACCTCGCGAAGTATGGAAACAGAAGAATAGTTCAAGATTTCAGAAAAGGGGAATTAAATCCCCAGGATTTAAGAACTATAAGAAGAACCCAAGGATGAGCTTCCCAGCCCGGAGTATGCACCAACAGAATTTTCCCTCCTTGAGCGAAAATAAAACTTCTGGACCCATATCAGTGAAGACTAATAACCCGAAGAGAGAACCTTTGAAATGATGGGGTTGCGGGGAAGAACATCTATTGAGAGACTATCCACACCAACAACAGAATAGTCTGAGGATTTATATAATCCAAGAAGATACTACCATCAATGATGTGGCCAAAAGTGAGCCACAAATTTAGGCAGCCTTGGATAATAACCAAGCTGACCACCAAGCTTCAGTGGTGGAAATAGAAGGTGTGATTTCCAACCATCTATTGTCTGTTTTGATTGACCCTGGTTCAAATTTGAGTTATATAGCCCCTAAAGTTGTTGATAAGTGTAAACTACAGCCACAAAAACATACCAAGCCATGGTTGGTACAGTTAGCCACTGGCACCAGAAGAAGGGTAGCAGAGGTAATACCAGCTTGCCAATTGATGTTGGGTAAATCCCCCACCCAAGCAACCCTTAACATATTACCCCTGGGATCTTATGATCTATTGATTGGTATGGATAGGCTAGCTGCCCATAAATCTAGATTGGACTATTACCATAAGACCTTAGAATGTGTAAGTAAGGAAGGGAAGAGGATAACCCTTCAAGGGATCTGAAAACTTGTCTTGGTGAGACAAATATCAGCTCTGCAAATGAGAAAGTATTGCCGAAAGGGATGTCCCCTATATGAAATACAGGTGTTGGAAACAATAGAAGGTGACAAACCAAGCCTTGACGATCACCCTATCCTAAGAGAATACAAAGATGTCACGATGTTTTTCCGGAAGAGGTACCGGGTCTACCTCTAAGAAGGGACATAGACTTCTCGATAGAACTTGTGCCAGGAGCAGTTCCGATGTCTAGAACACCCTATCGGATGAGCACACCCGAGTTAGTTGAAGTCAAATTGCAATTAAAAGAAATGATGGATAAAAGTTATATTCGGCCTAGCGTGTCTCCATGGGGAGCACCAGTCCTGTTTGTGGAAAAGAAGGATGGCACCCTTAGACTATGTATAGATTATAGGCAACTCAATAAGGTAACCATAAATAACAAGTACCCCTTGCCTAGGATCAATGACCTATTCGATCAATTGGGGGGTGTGTCTATTTTCTCAAAGATTGATTTGAGGTCGGGATACAATCAAGTCCGAATCAAGGGTGAAGACATCCATAAAATTGCCTTCCAAATGAGGTATGGCCACTATGATTTTGTGGTAGTGCCATTTGGGTTGACCAATTCCCCTGCCACTTTTATGTGCTTGATGAACAATGTGCTCAACAAATTCCTAGACAAATTTGTGCTTGTTTTTACTGACGATATATTAATTTACTCCAAGAACATAAAAGAGCATGAAGAGCATCTTAGACTTGTGCTGCAAGTGCTAAGAGAACATCAGCTCAATGCCAAATTTAGCAAATGTGAATTCTTCCAGAAGCAAATACATTACTTAGGCCATGTTCTCTCCGAAGAAGGAGTAGCGGTAGACCCTAACAAAATCAAGTCTATTATGGAATGGCCTACCCCAAAGGATGTTTCGGACATCAGATCCTTTATGGGATTAGCAGGATATTATAGGATATTTATAAAAGGATTCTCCAAGATTGGTTGTCCAATCACTGCCCTCCATAAGAAGGGGACAAAATTCCTGTGGACACAGAAATGTGAAGAAAGATTTCAAACCCTGAAACATCTACTGGCCCATGCACCCGTGATGAAGATCGCCAATCTAGAAGTTGACTTCCTTTTGTGCACAGATGCCTGTAAGGAAGGGCTTGGAGGAGTTCTTATGTAGGAAGGAAGTGTGATATGCTATGAATCCCAAAAATTGAACAAGCATGAAGTCAACTATGTGACCCATGATCTAGAGCTGGCTGCCATAGTGCATGCCTTGAAAATGTGGAGGCATTACCTCACGGGAAGAAAGTTTGTACTTGTAATAGATCACTGTGGATTGCGATACCTATTTGATCAACCAAAGCTCAGTGCTAGGCAAGCTAGGTGGATGGCCCTCCTTAGTGAGTTTGATTTCGAAATCAAACACAATAAAGGAAAGGAAAATAGGGTGGCCGATGCCCTTAGCAGAAGTATGAAAACAATTCACCTGGCAGTGGTGAGCACCTGCGAAACAGATGTCAAGGAAAGAATCCGAAATGCACAAGAAACAGATCCCTTCATCCAGATCGTGACCATGTACCTACAGAAAGAACCCTCTGGAGTAAAATATGAAGGCTACCAGATGACCAAAGGAGGTTTGCTCACTTACAGAAGAAGATTTTATATTCCAGATTGTGATGACTTGAAGAGGTTCATACTGCATGAACTACATAAAAGACCCTATTCTGGTCATCCAGGATACTAGAAGATGATCACGACCATTAGGAGACAATTCTATTGGCTTGGAATGAGGAAAGACATAGCCGAGTACTTGGCCAAATGCATAGAGTGCCAATAGGTTAAAGCAAAACACCGACACCCAACAGGATTATTACAACCTCTACCAATCCCAGAATGGAAATGGGAAACCATCTCCATGGATTTCATCACCAGATTACCAACATCGACCAAACAAAACGATGCCATTATGGTAGTGGTGGATAAGTTGAGCAAGTCTGACCATTTCATCCCTGTCAAATCCACTTGTAAAGAAATCGATATCGCCCAGATATTCATGCATGAGATATTCAGCGTGCATGGTATGTCGAAAGAGATCGTGTCTGACAGAGACACGAAATTTACTTCTAACTTTTGGAAATCACTGATGGCTGGCTTAGAAACCAAATTGTTGTTTAGCACCGCCTATAACCCTAAAACCGATGAACAAACAGAAAGAGTGAACCAAATACTTGAATACATGCTAAGAATGCATGTAATGCACCAACCCAAGAAGTGGGAAGACTACCTGCCATTGGTAGAATTCGCCTACAACAACGGCTACCAAGCATCCTTAAAGATGAGTCCCTTTGAATTCCTCTATGGTAGACCATGCAACACTCCTGTTAGTTGGAGTAATCTTGTAAACAATATTTCTTTTGGACCCGACATGTTGAAAGAAATGGAATAGCAAGTGACTCAGATAAAACAAAACCTGGATGTCCCTCAGAACTGATAGAAAAGTTATGTCGACCAAAAGAGAACTCCAAGAGACTTCAAAACGGGAGACCATGTATATCTCAGAGTTAGACCCAGGAAGAGTTCTCTGAAAATGGGAACTTGTGCCAAGTTGGCACCTCGGTATTGTGGACCCTTTGAGGTTCTAGATAGAATGGGACCTGTAGCCTATAGGCTAGCACTTCCTCCCACAGTAAAAGCACATAATGTTTTCCATGTTTCATTATTAAAGAAATATGTACATGATGCTAATCATATAATTGATTGGTCTATGATCCAGGTGGAACCGGAGGAAGAATTTCTACCAGAACCTCAATGCATACTGGACAGAAAGGAAACCCTGCTCTGGAACTGAACCATTGCACAGGTCAAGGTGCAGTGGAAACATTTTGGCCCAGATGAGGCTACATGTGAAATGGAGGATGCCATGAAACGGGCATATCTGATTTTTCTTACATCTGTGCATGCGTGTCAACTTGATAGATATAACATCAAGGACGATATTCCTTTAAGGGGGAGGGAATTGTAACACCCTGTTTCTTCCAGTCTGTAAAAATAACTATACTGGCCAAGTATTGTGGCAAACTCAGAAATGTGAATGCGTGATGTGAATGGACCTTGTGAAAGAGGTCAATGAATGTGAATAATATCATGAATATATATATATATATATATATATATATATTGCAGGACTGCTAAGAGGGGATGTGCTGAAAAAGAGATCACAATGGCTGAAGAAAGGTGGTGGAAGGCACCTAGAAAGGTGGCGTTAACTTCCACTGAAACCAATACCGTATTTGGACTTCACTGGCCCAGAGAACCAAGAGCATCTTACTGGCTCCGAATTAAATGACTCACCAGGTTGGTAGGTAAAGGGATCCTCATGGGTAATGAGGGATGGGGGTGAACCGCCCACCCATAGAGTCCTCATACCTGACCACCGCGAGGAAGATCATTCCACACACAACCTCGCCGAAAGGAGAAAAGGAAGGAAGAGTGTGGGATCAGGGGTAAGACATGAGGGAAATATGAGGAGGAGAACTCTGGAAAAATACAGAGTGAGTGATAGTAGAGAAGAAGGAGAGTAACCTTCGTTCTTGATCACTGGAAAATAAAGACACAGTCTCGGAGCATCGTGGTCTCATCTCGAGGGTGGCTAGTGGTAAATCCGTTGGGAGTCGTTGAGCCTACAGTTGGGTGGAAATGAGCACCCCTCTTAGCAGTTGCAATCACACCTGGTGTTATTTGTGATAAGTGTTTTATATCCTGTATCTTGAAGTTTATATGTTGATATATATGTTCATAGTTTGTGCAATTTATGAATGGTTTGAGCATAAGATTGTCCGTGTGGTGTTTTGACCAGAAATGGTGGTTGCATGCTTATAATGGAAAGACCACGTATCGTTTATGTTTTACGAATTTCTATTTATATGCTTACTGATCTAAGTCAAACTTCAAGTCTACTCTCGGGAGATTGTTCCTGTGTTTGTCCTACCTGATGCCTTGGATAGATTTCCTCTCGAAGGCATCCTTTTGAGACCACTCCCTTACCTTAGAGAAGACCTTCCAGTCTGGTCTTCAAAACCTGGTGTAAATAACCTGAGGACCCGAAGAAGCATGTTAGAGGTTAAGTCTCAAAGCCTTGTATGAGGGAGAACGTTCCTAATAGATCTCAACATTTCAGCATTTCGGCACCCGGAGTATCTAGGTGCAAGTTTTCTTGCTCTCGCGATTCCTGAAACCCCGACCCGCGAAATCCTGAAATGGCAGCGTAGGGATAAGTATCAATCGAAGGATGAGATCCGGTTGGAAGATCTGCGGTCATTCAAAACCGTTAGATTGGAGGAATAAAAGAGGGCATTAAATGCCTTAACCCTTTTTCCTTTGTCTTCATGAGTAGCGAAGAAATCAGGACCGTAGATCCCCAAGGTCCGTGGGAGTATCCAGACCATTGATTTTTCCATGTCGAGGGAGTGGCAGGAGAGTGCACAGCACGAGACAGCTCTGAGCCATCAGACCTTAGTCCGAACACCCTTCAGCCATTAGATCTGCCAGGAGATGCATAGGGGTTAAACCTTCATGAGCAGCAGAAGAAAAAAGTCCCAAAGGAGTTGGTATCGGGATCTCGACATTCAGGAGTTCGAGGGTCCTAAGGATGAAGGTCTGGACACTCGACATCAGAAGTTATGAATTTGTGAAAGGATCGAAGCCATCTGTCTATGGAAGGATGTTTGTCACGAGATCATCTGCTTCAGAGACTCAAGCATCGGGACTCATAGAGGTGAGCATCTAGACTTTGTGAGTGGCGAAGTCGCAGAAGAATCTGAGCCATTCATTGGAAGGAGGACACGTGTCGCGAGATCCTCTCTATCGAGGATTCGGACATCAGGAGTTAGAGGAGAAAGTCTCTTGACTTCGTGAGTGGAAAAGTTGTGAGAAGATCAGAACCATCCATCTGAGGAGGACAGGTGGCAGAGATCGAGGGATCTCGCGAACTCAGATCTTCGCAAGGTGAGAGCCCAGGAGTTGGGTGCTCCAAGTCACGAGTGGAGAAATCACAAGGAGCAAGGATCACCGTTGGATCCAGGTCAAGGGAGGACCATTGGATCATAGCTTCATCACGCGTATCTCTCATTCGAAGGTTCAGAGGTTGAGAGGACCTCTTCTCGACATCAGAAATCATGAAGTGTCGAAAGCCAGGCATGAAGGAACACATGATAGAACCACAAAGTGGGGCTCGTATGATTGACAGGCGGACACACGTCACCTGGAGAAAGGAGTTAGCACTTCATTGAATTCTCACATCTCGGGGATTCATGGGGTAAGAGAATGAGTGCTCAACCTTTCGACTTGCGGAGTCACGAAGTTGCGACGGGAGCTAGCCGTTGGTCACGCATAGAGGGCACTGATAGAAGGGAGCTAAACCCATTACGTGATTTCGGATATCGTGAATTTGGGAAGGAAGAGTCCATCAGGATTTCGCAAATCGGGAATTCGGGAGTCCCGTTGACAAGAGGTCCGGCTCTCGTATTCATAAATCCTGAAAGAGATAGGATGGAGGTCTTATGAGGAATGGTCACCTCGATCAGGTCATAGCTAGGAGGGCTAATGTGATAAAGGCCATTCCGGGGAATCGAAAATCGGGAATTCAAAAGTCTCGTTAACAAGAGGTCAGGATCTCGTATTGATAAGTCATGAAGGGAATAATACTGTGGTCTTATGAGAAGTGGTCATATGGAACAAGGCATAGCCCAGAGGGCTAATTGTTGATCGAAGCCTCTTCGACATTTCGTCATTTCAGGGTCTGTAGAGTTGAAAGACTCGACTCACTTATACCGGTGAGTCGCGAAATGTGAAAAGGTGCCTAGTTGTTTGGCCTGTGATCATGATCAACGATCACATGGAGGTGGGAAAAAGGGAAAATATAGCCTGTGCTAAGCTCCGTAGGATTTTGGGGATCCTGTCCTTCGAGTAATCAACGAAAAATTCATTATTCTGCAGCGGGTGTGTGACAGCCTTGTTTGTGACTATGACAGCCTTTGGCATGTGTTGTAACATTTCTAATCCTATAAATTTGATCTTTAACACAAAAACATCTCTGATCAAATCATAACATGTTACGTGCAATAATCGTCATTGATGAAGTTCCTCAGATTGATCAGATGATCCCAAGCTCTTCGGAGTCATTGAACTACTTGATTATTAAGTAATCAAATCACTAAAGGTCACTTTGGAGTTTCGTGCTTCGGGCATCTCGACAAGTCATGGCTTTAAAAACCTTGAAACCCAAAAGAAGTCGTTATCACCCTCCCATAATCTTTCAAAGGACATGGGGCATAGTACACATGTATCTTTCAATCCTTATCTGGGTTGACACGTGGCATCCATTTTTTCCATTTTCCTTAGAAGATTCGTATGAATATAAGTAAGATGTGGCATCCCCTGGTCTTGAAACATCATTTAAAATGACTTCACCCTCTATATATCACTACGGGTAATGGTCATTCAGAATTATAATGACAAGCTAAAATGCAAATCCGCGAAGTGAAAAATTGTCGAAATATTAAAATCTTAATCAGTTACATTAATATCGGTTAAAAGACAGTTAATAACTTTGCAATTCGAGATTTTGGATGTTTATCATCCATCACATATTGAACTTTCCGAATTCCAAACTTCCGAAACATTTCAAACTTAAACGAGATTAATTAAAGATAAAAACGATTATCTTGTAATTAATCTTTCACAGTTCCGGGCTTCGGGAATTCTATCTCAAGCTACTGTTAAAAATTACGAAGTCTGAATCCCCGCAAACACTTAAATTTAAACACGATTAATTAATGTGTTAAACAAGATTATCTCAAAATTAGTCTTTCATGAATTCGCGATTCAGATATTTTCTAACCTGTTTCATCCAAAATTCTTGATTGCAAACTACTGATATTAATGGAATTAATAAAAAATCTATGGTAATGATTCTAATGTAGACTACATATCACTAGCTATATATTCTCATTAAGGTAAAGGGATTTATTTTTAGTAAAGGTATTCTCAAATTAATACGCCCAAGGTGAATAAGAATGTTTGATTTTGAATTCCATTTTCATTCTCGTTGAATAGCAAGTTTTAGCCAACTGAGAAGCTTGCGCATTCTCGTGTAGCAAGTAACCCAATTCAAGTTTTCATCAATATCATGGAACCATGAAAGATGGCTAAATAAGATGGTGAAATCACAAATCCAAACACAGATGTTATGTCAGACACCTCACTGAGAGCCATAGATACTGTAATAACTTGGACGCAAGTGTTCGATATTCTAGAGCATGAGCTGATGAATTTCCCATATGATTCAGGCAATGAAGTAAACAAAACTTATGCAACCAAGCTCAGGGACATAGCTCAGTCAGAGCTACAAAAATATAAGCACGTTTGAGGCTCATGCCGTATAACGACATGATAGGCTGGTCCCTAGAAAACGTCGTCATTTCAACTACGAGCATTTTCAATTCACAGAAGGTTGTTCTTGGGTCTTTCCGACTAGAGCATATACAAGTAATGTATAAACTATCCCCCATTTTTAGATATAGTTACAACGCTACATTTATAATGGATTTTGACAAACAAGAGTACACACAATATGAGAAAAACTACCCTGATTTAATCAAGGATTGGTGGGGGCACCCTGAGAAATTTAGAGCAGACACTCATGTCATATATGCCACAACATCGTCAGACACCCATATGATTTATGTGGCTATGATTTTATGTAGACTCTTTGGGAAGAAGATCTCCACTCACTTCATGTTGGCATGGGTACCAATTATGCATGAAGTGGCAGAGGACTTCTCTTTCAACTGGGCCAAGATGTTATCAGACAACCTGGCTAAGGAAATCACAAAGTACCTGTTAATGAAGTCCAAAGGGAAACCTATCCCTTTCTATATGTCAGCATACGTCATGGATTCCATTTGTTTTATGATTCCTTTCCCTTTGATGAGATGGATCTGGACCTCGATACGAAGCCTATCCATTTCTATCACTCCAAACTGTGGCAGGACAAAGCCAGAGATTTCTTCTATGAAATATGTCATTATGTAGTGGTGTCGATTTATATCACCCTACATGGTTTCCCACCACCCAGAATTTCACACAGAATCATGGACAACCTGGGAAAAACAACAAACTGGTATATCGAGGAAACATTTTCCTACATCAGGGTTTTTGGGTTCTCGGTTCCCCCCCATGCTCTCCCAAAGTTTTTTTCAGATCGATAGGTATGCTGAGAAGTTTCATATCAAACCATGATAGGGGGCATCATAAAAGAATTCAAAGTGGCCCAGAAAAAGGTATGGCCAACCTTGCTTCTTCAAGTTGGTATGTTTTCATTGTTATATTTCATCCATTTGAAAGTAGAGGTTGTAGCTCTAGACTACATCAAGTTAGTCAATATTGAGTTCAAAAGACACGATCCATAGAAGATCATGGAAACTCACCTAGCTCAATACAACTTAAATAAGTATGTGCATGAAATTTCCCGACAAGATGAAATATTCAGGGGAGCCACGTCATATGAGGAAGTGTTGAGCAGGGTATGAACTCTATCTCCAGATCAACTAGCCAGTTTCTATAGTTTTCAAAAGCATAGATGAAATATCCTTCCAAAGGTATTACATGTATTATAGGGAGAACCAATAACACCTCCGTCTACACCGGAAGCTACACCACATGGTTTTGAGGCAGGAAGTTCTGAAAAGCAAGGAACTGAGTAAAACCCGAAGAATGTCAAAATCTTAATGCAGAAAGTGGAAGCTTCAGTGTCAACTCCATTAGGCCCTCAAGCAAATTCTCATCTTGAAGCCTTTATGAAACAAGGACATGATACATCGTCGTTTACACCAGATAAACTGATTACCGATATAGAAGAGAAACAAACATCCACAGAGGTAGGTAACCCATTATTTCATTGACACCTTTGCAATCAAGTCGCGAAAATCCCAGTTCTGAATTCATCTTTATAGATGATCTTACCCCGATTTCAGCCGAAGAAATGCCTCTTTCGGACTTCTTTTTCAGCAAGAAGAGGAGGTCCATAGTAAAACAAGAAACACATCATAAATATGGTGCAAAACTCAAAATGAAAAGAGTGTTGTATGATGGACAAAATCTAGAGGATCCATAATTCGCTAAGGAGATGGCAGGTTCATTAGGTGCCTTTGCTACGACCAATCAATGGTCGGTAGAAAATCTATCTGAGCAACTAAAACAGAGAAAATTGTTGGTAGGAGAGTTGCAAGACCAGATAATGACTATGGAATAGGATTTGAGAAACAAGATGAACAAAGAGTTTGAACAAGTCAGATCCTATGACAGACATCAGATCCAACAACTGAAAGCTAACCTTGATGAGCTCTATCAAAATTCACAGGACAATAGAGGATTGGAAAATCAACAGGAATAATTAATCAAGAAACTACAAGCCAAGAAATATTTGACTGAAGGTACAACATTAGAGATGGTAGCTTTTAAGGCCCAAGCACTAGAAGTACATGAAAGCTAGAATCATCCCAGCAGGATCTCTTTAGAAAAGTGGAAGCCATTCAAAACTGTTACAAGGTAGTAGACCTTTTCCTGAATAACATTTACATTAAATAAAGAGAAGCCCATTCAGCTCAAGACAAGTTTCAGGAGGCTATCTTACTAGTACCAAAATATGATGTATTGGAGGTTCCTTGATTGTCTCTTTCTGAGCAAACCAGAGGTGGCATAATTTTGAAGGCCTAGGAAAAAAATATTGCCAAAAGAAAGAGATTGGCCAAAGAGGTAAATGAAGCTTGCCTAGAAGCAATATCTTCACTAGACAAAGGGTTACTAAATGTTGAAGGAAATACTATCTTCGAAGCTTTGGGACATGTTATCGAACAGTTTGTATTTATGGTAATAGGTCAGAAGACAGAGGAACGAAATGGCGTAACAGGAACCAATCCCACCCAATGTCACCTCAATGGGATGGTTCTTTCTATTATGGGTGGTAAGGCCCAAGGGGGACGTCCCTGGTGACTTGGGGTTTTGAGAAGGTGAAGGATAATAAGGCAAAAGTATAAATCCCCTCTCACAAGTCACCACCGAGTAGAATATCCGGCTAAATAGCCAATAATAATAAGTAAATAAAGAAGAAGAAAAGCACCTATCCCTGACAAAGCAACAGGAAACTTATACGTGAAAATCTTGGTTAGTACTTCATATATCAAAGATCATCTGCTAAATTCAATATATAAGCAATTTTAACAATAATATTGATGAAGTCAATGTTTGTTAATACAACAATGAAATAATATCACTCCACCAATAAATATCAAGATGATATAGCAATCAATATATCCAATCAATCCCTCATTCAACAAATTCTTTAAACACCATCTAATTGCTTATAAAATGAAACATTGTTGCGTCAATATGAAGTAACCAAGGGTGACATCAACATTCTTAAGGTTAGTAGTTAGTTAGGTTTTCAGTCTAGCAAAGAGTTTTGAGAGTTGTTTGATCACTTTCACTTCAATGCTAGAGGTCTAAGATCAGTGCCTCAGGGTTAATGGAGTCAATTTAATGGAGGACGCAAGGGTTGAAGGAGGAAGGCTAAGGACTAGAGGGAAGAGTTTTGAAGTGCTTCTATGGCAGGGCCCCAGAATCAAAACCATAGGGGAAAGAGGCTCACTCCGGTGTTGCTAAAGCAAGGCATCGTTATCTCTCCTCCTTCCTTAGGTTAACTTGGAAAAATGGCTAGCATGAAAGATAAATCAAGACAAGAGAGTGCAATGAGGGAGAGTGTTGCTATATCAAGGCTCTATCATCAAACCCTAGAAGCAAGACATCCCTAGGTGTAGATAACCCAGGCCTGGGACATCTCCTCCTTCGTGACTTCTAAAAGTATGGCTAGCTCAGGGAGAAGAAGCAATAAGAGTGTAGCTATGGCTAGGCTCTTTCTTCCTTCTTCAATGGCTGAAAATTTCTCTTTTAGGGGACATGAAACAAGGACATAAATACAAATCGTGCGAGAACATTTTGGTGCCATTGTCAAGGAACACTGAGTCAATTATCCTCAGACGACACTTTTCAGTAATCCTTGCCTCTAGATTCTTTATCTTACAAGCCTACCTGACGAATCCACTTGGGTGTTTTCCCTTATCCTTTGATAGTTTCAGGAAAATTATCTGGCGACTCCACTAATATTTCTCAGGGTGCCACCTTACTTTCTGTGATATTTCCAAGTTATGGGATCATGGCACACTTGGAATAAATGTATCCGAGTATCGATTTCATAAGTTTTCAAGGATACCCAAATTACTTTTATACAAAATGAATAAGAAACTCTCCAATGTATTTGAGCGAGATAAAGTTAGGAGGAGAGGATGCTCTTATAAAATTGTTCTTACTCACTCTACCATCCTACTTACAAGATCATTTTAAGATTTGTTGCAAGGACAGGGGTATATCTTCTTTCATACACCCCATCAGTAGGTTTATAGACCTTACTAAGACACATTTCCAAACATATGAAGATGTCCTTCAAAACCTCATGGTAGCCTTAGACGACAAAGGATTCACCACTGAGATTGTAGAAGATATCAGGAAGGCATATCATGATCAATACCAAGAATCCTCTGATATAAAGGACGAGGTTTATGAAGACCATTATCAACCCCTTGAAGAGGAGCAAGACCTCTCCCATAATCCAAGAGAATGTAGTGAAGATGTAACTAGAAAGGTGGAATATGAGGATGAAGCACCAGTAATCGCTCCTCCATCTGACAAAGCTCTCCAGGATCCTATTCCATCTGTACAAGATGAAGAGAATGAGGTAAGTCATTTTCCTTTCCAGTTTTTTGATGATACCTTGTTCTATGACTCAGAGAGTGAAAAGGAAATGGAACCCTTGGACAAGCTTGATCCTCTACGTCTCAGGATTGAAGATCTGGAGGCAGATATTCCACTTGATGAAGTTATCCTAACACTTGAATCCCCTGCATAGGAAGGATTAAACAAGGTGAGTTTTTTCAAAACTTCCAATGATTATTTATTTTATGATGTAGAGAGCAAAGAAGTATCGGATGTTTTAATCCCTTCATGTTATGATGAAGATAATGACTTTGTTGATAATTTTGATGAATTCATACATGTTGGGAAATGTGGATGGGATATGATTAGATATGATAACAATCCTATGTACAACATTGACAGTCCTTTCCAAAGGTTTACTTTACATTTATCACATGAAGTTACTAACAATTTTGACATCTGGCAACAAGAACCTGACCTTATTCAGACACCCAAGGGTGACCTAATGCTATGCTCTCTGATTAAGTTGTGCTCGTACCTTAAGGACTTTGATGACTATCCATCTGAGGACTTAGATTTATCCTATGAACAAAGTTATCAACCTTCGTTATGCTTGGATCTTGATAAGAGAGAAGAGGTTGCTTCCATAAAACAAGATCCTTGTGATAATGTTTTCTACCTCCCTTTGATTACTTTACCTTGCTATGTCACTAAAGGTATGGTTTGGAAACATGTCCCGTATCCCAAGTCTTCTAAAAAACAAAACCTCATTCTGGATTTTAGGGGAAAGTTGAGTACCTCAAGAAGAAGCTTATTTTCATAGTATTCCATCTTCCCCTTAAGGAATTCTCAGTCATACTTTTGGCTCTTTCTAAACCCTTCTCAGGCCTTAAGTCGTGAAGACGTCCAAGGTAGCCAGCATTTAGTTTCCTTGAGTCAGTCTCCCGAACCTTTGACTTTTCATGATCCATTCCTGAGGTGGACTGAGCACTCTCCTGAGAGTATGTATTGGGATCACTTTTTCCCTCCCACCCATCTCCATGAGTTAGACTTTGATATTTCTGATGATATGATATATATTCTAACTCATGACATTTTTGTGCTTGATTTATCACCATTTTGGTTTATGATGAAGCACAAAGGTAGGTATTGTGGGACATTGTTGGATTGGCTACACTGGTCGTTTGACTACATCAAACATCCAACCAACAGGTAAGTGAAGGTAGGTACTTTGATTTACATACATCTATTGATTTTTTTATTCTATATATGTCTATATATGTTGGAGTGGCATTATAGCCCCATTTTTGTTATTAATGCCTCTATCAAGTTTGAGCAGGTCTGCAGGTTATGCCAAATATGTTGAGGTTCTAATGCGCTCTACGGCGAGAACATGTCCCCAAGTTTGAGCCAGATGTTATCCCCTATTTCTAGAGATAACTAGGAGATCATGTCTCGAGGCCTACAGGTCTTAGACATGGAGTACCGAGAGCAAGATTGACCTAAGCTTGGACCTAGAGGGCCCATCCTTTTCTTCTGTTATCAGATTCATCTTGTCAGTAGCAGCAGCATTCATCACCTTCATCTTGGTCTTGTATCTGAGGAGGCTCTTGCTCCATGAGGTAATTGGTCCAGGTATCATGGTATGTGTCACGTTTGATCATTAAAACCTTTAAATATATGCATTTGATTCCTTTTATCTCTGACAACTAATTGGATCTTACATTAGCCCACTTGACCATGCTTAGGGAGATTGACAGGGTGCCCTAGCAAGCCTGTACCCATAGGTTTTGGTTTGCCACTGGGAGGATTTATGAAGATCCATCGTCCACTGCCATCATACCACCACTTTTTTGTCTTATCTCCCGCTCATTTATCCCATTCCCCTTATCTAGGCATTGGATTGACCTGTTTGTAGGGTTTCACCTTATCTTGTGGGAAGAAGGGGCTAAAGGCCCAGAAGGTAAAGAAACTGGTAAAATATAAAAGCCAAGAAATAAAACCTCGAGATCCTTCGCCTAGGGATCCCCGAGAAGGCAATCAAAAGCCTCTCAGCAAGAAACAAGAGGGACCCAGAAAATAAAAAACAAGACCTAGCTAAGAGGATAGGGGGTCTCATCATGAGCCATCCTATTAAGTTCATGGGTACCTAACAGTATGACATTGCCACCATCTGGTTACCACGCCAAGGTAGTGACCTTTTGTTTCCCTGCCAAGGGAAAGGGGGTCTCATCACGAGACAACCTTCTCATCTCTGTGAAAGTTCTTGTGGGTAACACTGTTAGCTATGGTCACCATGCTAAGGCATTTTCCTCTGGTTATCCCTTGAATAAGAAGAAAAGAAGAAGAAAAACAAAATAAATAAAATAATAAAGGCAAGAAAGGGCTTGGAAAAAATTGCATCCATGATAGGTACAACTCGCCTTCTACAAAGGCACCTGCAGATAACATTATGCACCACTGGCTTTCACTCTACCCTCATGTCTGGACATCCCCTAGCCACATCACCTCATTTACATGGCTTGGATGAAACCTTATTGGAGACTTCCCTTTCCTTGTGGATACTAGCCCAATAGTATGTCTTGTCCTTTTCTTCAATCTTGTATTGTAGGTTTTTGTAATATATTTGAGCTATTGACCGATGTATCAGGGTTTTTATGCATATGCTTGATAATATTAATGATGAAATGTGATTGACATTGCTATGATCCCTGTGACTAATGATCCCATGGAGGGCGTAGTTTTTTATGTGCAGGACCATGCCCGATGAACACGTACCATTTGGACTGGTACACATGGGGAGATGATCAGTTTGGACCTCCATGGGGCTGAAGAGCCCATAAAATGGTTGTTGAGATCCCATCAGGGGGGTACAGATAGGACAGTGTTTGACCAAGGTTTTGCACCAGAGAAGAAGAGGACGTTCCATCAGGGGCACTTTGGCTGAGCCAGGCCCAGGGGAATTGACCCACCTGCAGTGGAACATTATCCCTAGATGACCCAGGACATCACCAGGAGGCTTGTGAAATCATCATGAGCACATGGCAGATGGACAGGGTTGTTGGTACGTGTGGCAATTTGGAATATCCCAAGGAGGGATAACTTTTGGCTTCTAGATGTTGCACTGGCCCTAAAAAGGCCTAACGTCTCCCTCAGGAGGGCTTGACGTCTCACTTTTTCTGATTTAGGGTTTTGAAAAGAAAATTTAATGTAAAAACAATATTACTTTGATATTTTGGTCTTGTCAGCCATTTTTATGACCTAAAATTAATTAAGGTCATTGATACAATATATATTGAGGAGTTTTAGCCTCATTTTATCATAATTCATCACTCACTCATCAGTGAGATCTGATTTTAGCGCCCTACTTGGGTATTTTGTTGGTTTAGTGAGGCGCACTTGTTGAAGGGAGGCATTTCTTGGCATTTTATGATGTTTCTCTTGAAGGAAGGTGTTACAACTAGGGTTTGCATGGTTATTTCTTGATGAATTGTAAGTATTTTTCTGTAAAACTTCTTGATTGAATGGTTGTAGTCTTATTTTTTTACATGTATTTATAATTTGTTGAATCAAAACCCTAGGTGACAAGCACACAAGTAGGTCCTTGTCTCAAGTCCCCTAAAAGAAAAACTTTTTAGCCATTAAAGAAGCGAAAGAGCCTAGCCTTTGCTACACTCTTCTCCTTTTCTTCCCCTATTGCTAGCCATACTTTCCAGAGGTCAAGAAGGAGGAGACATCCCAGGCCTAGTTTATCTACACCTAGGGCCATTTTTCTTCTAGGGTTTGGTGATAGAGCCTTGTTGTAGCAACACTCTCCCTCATTACACTCTCTTGTCTTGATTTATCCTTTATGCTAGCCATTTTTTCCAAGTCAACCTAAGGAAGGAGGAGAGAGCATGAGGCCTTGCTTTAGCAACACTGGAGTGAGCCTCTCTCCCATAGGGATTTGATTATGAGGCCCTACCATAGCAGCACTTCAGAACTCTTCCCACTAGTCCTTAGTCGTCCTCCTTCAACCCTTGCGTCCTCTACTAAATTAACTCCATTAACCCTAAGGCACTGATCTCAGACCTCCAACGTTGAAGTAGAGTTGGATCTAAAACACTCTCAAACCTTTTTGAATTGAAACCCTAACTACACTAACTCTAACCTACTAACCCTAAGTTGTTGACGTCACACTTGAATATTTCATCTTTACTACAACAACATCTTGTTTTAAGAGCAATTGGATGGTGGTTTAGGCATTAACTGAATAAACTGTTGATTGGTTACCTTGAATGCCACATTGTTCCAATATTTATTTGTGAAGTGTTACATATTTTCATTGCTATTAATAAACATTGATTTCGTCAACATTTATTGCTATATTGCTCATATAGATTCATCATATGGTCTTATGAAGTACTAACCCTTTGAAATATAGCTTGCATATATTAGTTTGTTGTTGCTTTGTTCCAGGCAGGTGTCTTCATTGGGGATTTACTTTATTATTGGATATTTATCCGGGACTATCTGTTTTGGTGGTGACTTGTGAAGGGGGAAATCTTATCTTTGTCCTTTTAGCCTTTGCCTCTTCAAAACCATAGGTCACCGGGGACATCTCCCCTGGGCCTAACCTCCCTAAAGAGAAAGAACCTCCCCATCATGGTGACATTGGGTGGGATAGGTTCCTGTTACGCTAGTTTGGCTTTCCATTTTATAGCCATTTCTCCTAGCTACAAACTGTGCGATAACAGGACAGATTGACATAGCAAAGAACCAATATAATTCTAGAACAAGCAAAGAAGAATCCATGACAACCATCCAACAAATGAACCAAATTGATATTATCCAAATAAACAAATGGATAATAAACCCAAGCTTGCAGTTACAGGCCACATACTTGGGATCAAAGAAGATACTGGAAAGGTTTCCTTAGGTAGAAAAAAAATTATACATTTTTTAAGCAAATGAAGCAACTGAACCTTGCGGGTTGATGGTATAGCTAGTGAGTAGATGCATCCAATGTGTTGAATATGGGAAAGCCAACACATCTGGAAGAAAGTAATAAAACATGTACATACGAATCATACAGGTCAATATGAGATGCTGACTATTTCCAAGCTAAAGGATGAGGAGAAGAAATGTCTCTGCCAGCATACGAAGAGACAAAGGAGAAGGCCAATGGAACTGTTCAGTTTTACATGTGTAATATTTACTATTTTTAAATTATGAGAATTTCAATCGTTTTGAGTTGAGACCATTTTGTATAAATACATAGATTGAAGACTTACCAATGGTTGTTTCTTGTCAATTGTAATAGAGAAAACTCTCCTTATAGAGTATTAATACAAGTGCAGACAGAGATTCCAAGTTTTGTTAAATCCGGGTTATCTATTTCTTTTGTTTTCCATTTCTCAACATTTATTTATGTATTCCTAGATAAATGCTTGATTTCAATTTAGTACGACAACTAATATAATCTTATTGTATCAATAATTTGTTAAGTAAGACAATTTTCCTCTGTATTTACTGTGACTAAATCAAGACCTTCTTGTTGTGTGGGTTACTATATTTTATGCTTTACTCAAGGTTACACTATCTATTTTCTTCTACTGGAAGAAGGTGAGATTCTTCAAAAATTGATGCCTTACTTTGTTTTACATTTTTGTATCTTTCTCTCGCACCATTCACTATTACAATTTTGACTCAGACATGAAATACAACCTTCGTGTTGTCAAATTGTTAAATTCAATAATGAATTTTTCTCATATAACTAAGGTTGAAAAAGAACTTTAAAAAGACACTCTATTAAAAACTTTCATAATGTATGACATTGTTCTTTGAGCCTTAAGTTTAATCTCAGGACCAACATCATGTAATCACATTTGCATTTTCCTATTCATTGCCACAGACAATTGTTTGGTATATTTTCAAATGGATCTGCAGTGTAATTCAAATTGGCAGCCATGTATGCAAAGTCAGTACAGATTGTAATGAGCAACTAGTTCTTCCAGTTGGGTCCCCATTACTCCACTTCTGGGTTTTTATAATGTATTTCATCCATCACATATACTCCTCTGACCTCACACGTTAGGGGGCATCTATTATAGCAAGATTTTCCTCACCCCATGCAATATTGCATAGAAGGCCTTTTTCCATTTCCCTATGCAGACTTGTAATCCCTTTTTGCAAATCCCAAAGCTAAAAATACAATCTTTCCACATATACGCACCTTGCCTACCATACAATATGTGTATACGTAGGCTGCACCACTACATCCTGCATACATCGGAACATATGCCCAAAATTAAAAAATGGTGTCGGGTTTCCATGTCACGTCAAGAGATCAATGATCCTTGGCCTTTCATATACTAGAAACTTTCTGACTCGGCCCTTCAATTCCACTTGAAGGATATAAATGGGAAAAATCCAAGCTATGGAAAAGAGGAGAAAGAATTCAAATTTGAGAGCAGAGTTACCCTGGAGGAATTATTCACTTCACATTGAGTCTGCATCCCTTTATACTTTAAGTCTGAACATAGTGTTCATCCCCCAAGCTCTTCCCTTACTGATTGAGAACTTCATTGTCTCTCTTATATGAGCTTGCCTTTGGTGGAGCATTGAAGTGGTGGAGGCCTATATGGAAGGAACTTTTTTTCTTGGTTCTGAAACATGGTGACACGGAAATTTGTAAATTATTCACTTATGTTGATTATATCTTAATAGAAATACTCTTTTCTCGTCCAATTGATATCTTGAAAATATTTGATTTATTATTCCATGGGTGTATTTGTTATGAATTTTGATGGATTATGCTATCAAATGTGATAACATCATACATTATCACCATATGCTTGCATTTCTTGGTTTTTGAGGACTAGTTCCAGGTATATTGCTTTGGGTCAAGTGCTCAACGGTGGACTTCATCGAACGTCTGGATGAGGTAGGCCTTTTATATTGTCTTTATAGCATATTTTTTTATATAGCATACTTGAGAATAGAGTTGATTTATTCAGTCATTTTCTTCTTTTGTGGTTTACCCCTAGCCATAAAGATATTTTCCTCATAACAAATAGTCTAATCACTGGAAGGAATATCGTGAATTTGCCACATTGTTGATATTTGTCATTGCACATGTAATTTGTCGTTGCACAATTTTCTTTGTCAATATCATTGAGAACGTATTATAAATTCGGTTGGGACAAAATCCATCACCGATCAACTCTCCTTACTCTATGACACCTACTGCACTTCTCAGATTGACTTTCCGTAAAAATTTAATTTTTAGGGTTTTAGATTTGCTGACATTTTCCTAGACAATATTGAACCTTCTGATTCATATTTATAAATTTTTCTTATTGATGTAATGTCTCATATTAGAAGACAAATTTGTATGGTGTACTTGTATATAATATTAGGTTGTTTGTAGGAGATGTACACTTGGAAAAAGGACATTTATCCAAGCAATGACAGTAGATCTGAAGAGACCTTAGATCTAGTGAATTGAGAGTAAGACCAAGAGTTGGATGCAAGAATGACAATGTATCCTACAATAAATGAAAACTCAAATGGGACAACAACAACTAAAGGTCACTTTGGAGTTTTGTGCTTCGGGCATCTCTACAAGTCATGACTTAAAAAACCTCGAAACCCAAAAGAATTCATTATCACTATCCCATAAACTTTCAAAGGACATGAGGCATAGTACACGTGTATCTTTCAAGCCTTATCTGGGTTGACACGTGGCATCCATTTTTTCCATTTTCCTCAGAAGATTCATACGAATCTAAGTAACATGTGGCACCCCTTGGTCTCGATACATCATTTAAAATGACTTCACCCTCTATATATCACTACGGGCAATGGTCGTTCAGAATTATACTGACAAGCTAAATTGCAAATCCGCGAAGCGACAAATTGCCAAAATATTAAAATCTTAATTAGTTACATTAATCTCGGTTAAAAGACAGTTAATAACTTCGTAATTTGGGATTTTGGATGTTTATCATCCATCACATATTGAACTTTTTGAAGTCTAAACTTTTGAAACATTTCAAACTTAAACGAGATTAATTAAAGCTAAAAACGATTATCTTGTAATTAATATTTCGTAGTTTCGGGCTTCGGGAATTCTATCTCAAGCTACTGTTAAAAATTACGAAGTTTGAATACATGCAAAGACTTAAAGTTAAACACGATTAATTAATGTGTTAAACAATATTATCTCAAAATTAATCTTTCGTGAATTCGCGATTCAGATATTTTCTAACCTGTTTCATCCAAAATTCTCGATCGCGAATCGTTGATATTAATGGCATTAATAAAAAATCTACGGTAATGATTCTAATGTGGATTACATATCACTAGCTAGATATTCTCATTAAGGTAAAGGTATTTATCGTCAGTAAATGTATTCTCAAATTAATACGCCTAAGGTGAATAAGAACGTTTGATTTTGAATTCCATTTTCATTCTCGCAGAATAGCAAGTTTTAGCCAACTGAGAAGCTCATGCATTCTCCTGTAGTAGGTAACCCAATTCCATTTTTCATCAATATCATGGCACCATGAAAGATGTCTAAATAATTTGGTGAAATCACAAATCCGGTCACAGATGTTATATCAGACACCTCACTGAGAGCCATAGATACTATAATAACTTGGACGCAGGTGTTCGATATTCTAGAGCATGAGCTGATAAATTTCCCAGATGATTTGGGAAACTAAGTAACCGAAACTCATGCAACCAATATCAAGGACATATCTCAATTAGAGCTACAAAAATATAAGCATGTTCGAGGCTCATGCCGTATAACGACATGATAGGTTGGTCCCTGGAAAATGTCGACATTTCAACTACGAGCATTTGCAATTCACAGAAGGTTGTTGTTGGGTATTTCCGACCAGAGCATATACAAGTAATGTACAAAATATCCCCCATTTTTAAATATAGTTACAATGCTGCATTTATAATGGATTTTGACAAACAAGAGTACACACAATATGAGAAAAACTACCTTGATTTAATCGAGGACTAGTGGGGGCACCCTAAGAAATTTAGAGCAGACACTCATGTCATATATTCTAGAACATCGTTAGACGCCCATATGATTTATGTGGCTATGATTTTATGTAGACTCTTCGATAAGAAGAGCTCCACTCACTTCATGTTGGCATGGGTACCAATTATGCATGAAGTGGCAGAGGACTTCTCTTTAAACTAGGCCAAGATGTTATCAGACAACCTAGCTAAGGAAATCACAGAGTACCTGTCAATGAAGTCCAAAGGGAAACCTGCCCCTTTCTATATGTCAAGATACATCATGGATGCCATTTGTTTTATGACTCCTTTACCTCTGATGAGATGGATCTAGACCCTAATCAACATCAAGATTATCCATTTCTATCACTTCAAACTGTGGGAGGAAAAAACTAGAGATTTCTTCTATGAAATATGTCATTATGTAGTGGTGTCGATTCATATCGCCCTATATGATTTCACACCACACAGAATCATTGCCAACCTGGGCAAAATAGCAGACTAGTATATCGAGGAAAACTTTTCCTACATCAGAGTTTTCGGGTGCTCAGTTCGCCCCCATGCTCTCCCAAAGTTTTTACCAGATCGACAGGTATGCCGATAAGTGGCATATCAAACCTTGATAGGGGGCATCATCAAAGAATTGAAAGTGGCCCAGAAAAAGGTATGGCCAACCTTCCCTCTTCAAGTTGGTATGTTTTCGTTGTTATAGTTCGGCCATTTGAAAATAGAGGTTGTAGCTCTAGACTACGTCAAGTTATTCGATATTGAGTTCAAAAGGCATGATCCATAGAATATAATGGAAACTCACCTGGATCAATACAACTTAAATAAGTATGTGCATGAAATATCCCGACAGGATGAAATATTCAGGGGAGCCATGTCATATGAGGAAGTGTTGAGCAGAGTCTGAACTCTGTCTCCAGATCAACTAGCCAGTTTCTATAGTTTTCAAAAGAACATATGCAATATCTTTCCAAAGGTATTACAGGGAGAACCAATAACACCTTCATCTACACCGGAAGCTACACCTCATGGTTTTGAGGCATGAAGTTCCGACAAACAAGAAACCGAGGAAAACCCAAAGAATGCCAAAATATTAATGCAGAAAGTGGAAGCTTCAGTGTCAACCCCATTAGGCCATCAAGAAAATGCTCATCTCGAAGCCTTTATGAAACAAGGACATGATACATTGTCGTTTACACTAGATAAATCGATTAGCAATATAGTAGAGAAACAAACATCCACAGAGGTAGGTAACCCATTATTTCATTGACACCTTTGCAGTCAAGTCACAGAAATCCCAGTTCTGAATTCATCTTTATAGATGATCTTACCCCAATTTCAGTCGAAGAAATTCCTCCTTCAGACTTCTTTTTCAGCAAGAAGAGGAGTTCCATATTAAAACGAGAAACGCATCATAAATATGGTGCAACACTCAAAATGAAAATAGTGTTGTATGATGGACAGAATCTAGAGGATCCAAAATTCGCTAAGGAGATGGCAGGTTCATTAGGTGCCTTTTCCATGACCAATCAATGGTCAGTAGAAAATCTAGCTGAGCAGCTAAAACAGAGAAAATTGTTGGTAGGAGAGTTGCAAGACAAGATAATGACTATGGAACAGGATGTGAGAAACAAGATGAACAAATAATTTGAACAAGTCATATCCTGTAACAGACATCAGATCCAACAACTGAAAGCTAACCTTGATGAGCTCTATCAAAACTCACAGGACAATAGAGGATTGGTAAATCAACAGGAATAATTAATCAAGCAACTACAAGCCAAGACAAACTTGACTGAAGGTACAACAATAGAGATGGCAGCTTTTTAGGCCCAAGCACTGGAAGTACATGAAAGCTAGAATCATCCCAGCAGGATCTCTTTACAAAAGTGGAAGCCATCCAAAACTATTACAAGGTAGTATACCTTTCCCTGAAGAACATTTACATTAAATAAAGAGAAGCCCATTCATCTCGGGCCAAGTTTCAGGAGGATATCTTACTAGTACCAAAACATGATGTATTGGAGGTTCCTCGATTGTCTCTTTCTGAGAAAACTAGAGTTGGCATAATTTTGAAGGCCTGGGAAACAAATCTTTCCGAAAGAAAGAGATTGGCCAGAGAGGTAAACGAAGCTTTCCTAGAAGCAATATCTTCACTAGATAAAGGGTTACTTAATTTTGAAGGAAATACTATCTCTGAAGCTTTGGGACAAATTGACATAGAAAAGAACCAATATAATGCTAGAACATGCAAAGAAGTATCCATGACAACCATCCAACAAGTGAACCGAATTGATATTATCCAAATAAACAAATCGATCGTAAACCCAAGATTGCAGTTACAGGCCACATATTTGGGAGAAAAGAAGATACAGGAAAGGTTGCCTCAGGTAGAATTTTTTTTTTACATTTTTTAAGCAAATGAAACAACTGAACCTTGTGGGTTGGTGGTACAGCTAGTGAGTAGATGCATTTAGTGTGTCGAATATGGTAAATCCAAAACATCTGGAAACAAGTAAGAAAACATGTACATACAAATCACACAGGTCAAGATGAGATGTTGATTGTTTCCAAGATAAAGGATGAGGAGAAGAAACGTCTCTGCCAGTAGACGAAGAGACAAAGGAGAAGGCCAATGGAACTGCTCAGTTTTACATGTGTAATATTTACTATTTTTTAATTATGATAAGTCCAACCATTTTGAGTTGAGACCATTTTGTATAAATACATAGATTGAAGACTTAACAATGGTTGTTTCTTGCCAATTGTAATAGAGAAAACTCTCCTTCTAGAGTATTAATACAAGGGCAGACAGAGATTCCATGTTTTGTTAAACCTGGGTTATGTGTTTCTTTTCTTTTCCATTTCTCAACATTTATTTATGTATTCCTGGATAAATGCTTGATTTAAATTTACTACGACAACTACTATAATCTTATTGTATTAGTAATTTGTTAAGTAAGACAATTTTCCTATGTATTTACTGTGAATAAATCAAGACCTGCTTTTTGTGTGGGTTACTGTATTTTATGCTTTACTCAAGGTTACACTATCTATTTTCTTCTACTAAAAGAAGGTGAGATTCTTCAAAAATTGATGCCTTACTTTGTTTTACAATTTTGTATATTTCTCTCACACCATTAAATATTACAATTTTGACTCAGACACGAAATACGACCATTGTGTTGTCGAATTGTTAATTTCATTAATGAATTTTTCTCATATAACTAAGCTAGAAAAAGCACTTTAAAAACACACTCTATTAAAAACTTTCCTGATGCCTGACATTATTCTTTGAGCCTTAAGTTTAATCTCAGGACCAACATCATGTAATCACATTTGTATTTTCCTATTCATTGCCACAGACAATTGTTTGGTATATTTTCCAATGGATCTACAATGTAATTCAAATTGGCAGCCATGTATGCAAAGTCAATACAGATTGTAATGAGCAACTAGTTCTTCTAGATGGGTCCCCATTACTCCACTTCTGGGTTTTTATAATGTATTTCAGCCATCACATATACTCCTCTGACCTCACACGTTATGGGGCATCTGTTATAGAAATATTTTCCTCACCCCATGCAATATTGCACTGAAGGCCTTTTTCCATTTCCCTATGCAAACTTGTAATCCCTTTTTGCAAATCCCAAAGCTAAAAATACAATCTTTCCAGATATACACACCTTGCCTACCATACAACATGTGTATACGTAGGCAGTACCACTACATCCTGCATACATCGGAACATGTGCCCAAAATTAAAAAATGGTGCCGGGTTTCCATGTCACGTTATGAGATCAATGATCCTTGGCCTTCCATATACTGGAAACTTTCCGACTCGGCCCTTTAGTTCCACTTGAAGGATATAAATGGGAAAAATCCAAGCTATGGAAAAGAGGAGAAAGAATTCAACTTTGAGAGAAAAGTTACTTTGGAAGAATTATTCACTTCACATCTAGCCTGCATCCCTTTATACTTTAAGTCTGAACACAGTGGTTAGCCCCCAAGCTCTTCCCTTACTGATTGAGAACTTCATTGTCTCTCTTATATGATCCTGCCTTTGGTGGAGGATTGAAGTGGTGGAGGCCTATATGGAAGGAACTTATTTTCTTGGTTTTGAAACATGGTGACACGGAAGTCTGTAACTTATTCACTTATGTTGATTATATCGTAAGAGAAATACTCTTTTCTCATCCAATTGATATCTTGCAAATATTTTAATTATTATTCCATGGGTTTATTTGTTATGAATGTTGATGGATTATGCTATAAAATGTGATAACATCATATATTATCACCATATGCTTGCATTTCTTGGTTTTTTAGGACTAGTTCCAGGTATATTGCTTTGGGTCAAGTGCTCAACGGTGGACTTCATTGAACATTTGGACGAGGTAGGCCTTTAATATTGTCTTGCTAGCATATTTGTTTATATAGCATACTTGAGAATAGAGTTGATTGATGCAGTAATTTTCTTCTTTTTTGGTTTACCCCTAGCCATAAAGATATTTTCCTCATAACAAACAATCTAATCATTGGAAGGAATATCGTGAATTTGCCACATTGTTGATATTTGTAATTGCACATGCAATTTGTCGCTACACAATTTTCTTTGTCAATCTCATTGAGAACGTATTATAAATTTGATTGGGACAAAATCCATCACTGATCAACTCTCCCTACTCTAGCACACCTACTACACTTCTCAGATTGACTTTTTGTAAAAATTTAATTTTTAGGGTTTTACATTTGTTGACATTTTCCTAGACAATATTGAACCTTCTGATTCATATTTATAACTTTTTCTTATTGATGTAATGTCTCATATTAGAAGACAAATTTGTATGGTTTACTTGTATATAATATTAAGGTGTTTGTGGGAGATGTACACTTGGAAAAAGGACATTTATCCAAGCAATGACAGTAGATGTGAAGGGATCTTAGATCTAGTGAACTCAGAGTAAGACCAAGAGTTGGATGCAACAATGACGATGTATCCTACAATATATGAAAAATCAAATGGGACAACAACAACTAGACTCGAGGTTTGCATATCAGGTTTGATATTTTATATTTCTATAGATTAAGTAAGTGTTGTAACTAGAATATCAATCTTTAGATTTCTATTACTGCTATTGCTATCAAATGTTTTGTAACACTTGATTATTGTTGGTATGATGATCATTATGTAAATTCTCATTGTTTAGTATAAATGATGCACTTGTTTACAAGATAAATTGATCTCCTCGAGGAGATGTTCTTGGTTGATTGACTTTGTCCCAGGAAATTTATATTGTAAATTCCATGGAGGTTACCATGGAGATTTTTTTTTCCTTGTTTCTTGTTCCAGGAAGGTTACTATGGAGGAATGATTGGTCACAACATTGGAAGAGTGTTGAAGAGGGTTGCTCTATTATGTTTTGGATCTTGTTTCAAGTATGTCACATGTGATAGCTATGAGAAGGAGTTACGGTGACAATTGTTCCCATTCTTGTTTTTATTATTATTACCATAAGAATATTGGTCTTTTCTACTATTTTCCCTTGTTGTTTCTCTTGTTCCGAGAAGGACACAGGTGATAGCTCTGAGAGGGAGCTATAATGACGGTTTAAAAAGGAAACAAATTAGATGGCCTCTAGCTAAGACATGGACCATACTATCCATACATATATTTGTGTACATGATCGTACACATCCCTATAATGAAGAAGAAGAGGACGAAGTCAAAACCTTCTGGAAATAAGGGTACTTTTGCGGATACAAAGTATCACATATGGATATTGATTGTAAGTAGAAGAAGGATCCAAAGATGACCATACATATCCCTCTAGTTCATTTGATCACTCTTCAGATAATCAAGAAGAGTTTGTAGAGCCAGAATGATTTACCCATAATCGTTGTAGTGACAAGAAGATACCAACATGGTCCCATGATACTTTGTAGGATGAAAATGAGATACAAATATATGGAATTGAAGATTCATATCATGAGGAAGAGTAGATGGCTCCACCAGTGGTGAGGTAGGAGGCCCCACCAAGTTCCATATTAGAAGGAGCAAGAGTTCATAGGGAGTCATCCCCCAAGATCTATTAGGGAGGAGAAACCTCCTAGTACAAACCATAAGAGATCATACTTCAGGGGAGGTCAGTAGATGTAGAGGGAGCATATGACTACAGAGATTATATAGACTCATAGTGAGTCAAGCTTCAGAGGATGCATGTAGAATTAGAGTGAACCTAATCTCAGAGAAAGACAATTGACTTAGAGGAAGTTCCCCCTCATATCTAGGTGGGATAGAGAGATGTCTTCCAGGACTAATAGATAGGTGACATGAGTTGATAAGGCTATATCATAACTTCAAAGGCTTCTAGGATATATGATATATCATGGGAGGATTCCCTTATTTCATTATACTTTTCTATAGTGACAGAGGAGGTATCCAGTCAGAAGGACTAGGATATGGATTTTTCCTTAGTTCCAGAGAGAGCAAGAGACCACACAAGTTTCCAACTATGTGGTGTTTATGAGGAAGATCATTGATTCATAACTTTTCACTTATGAAGAAGATTCTAAGTAGCAAGCGTGTGGAAGGATGCTATGATGATGTGTGGAAAGTGGTTCCAAAGGGAATTCAATGGTGACTTCCAAGTGGATATACAAGATCAAGCATGTTGTAGATGGTAGCATAGAGAAGTACAAAGAAAGACTTGTGGCTAGAGGATTCTCCCAGAAAGAGGGAGAATATTATGACGAGACACTTGCTCTAGTAGCACAGAAGAAGTGTACATAGAGTAGCCACAAAGATACATGAGAAGGAGTCTCGTATTTGTAGATTGAAGGAAGCTTTGTACGAGCTTAAGTAGGCACCTAGGGCATACGATGCTAGATCAGATGGTTATTTGATGATCTTGGGGATGGTTTCCCATTGATCTTATATGTGGATGAATGGTTTCTTATAGGGGATGAGAATCTCACAGATGGGTGCAAGAGGGAACTCACTTTAGAGTTCGAAATGAAGGATCTGGATTTGATGGGATTGGAGGTTTGGTAGAGACCAGATGAGATTTTCCTTAGCCAAGGAAAATATAAAATTGAGATCCTATAGAGATTCAGGATGATGGACTGCAAGTCCATGGCCACACCATGACTGCAAGTCCATGGTGATGAATCTGAAAATCTTGAGTGATTCATCTTTAGATTTGGTGGATACCACGATGTACAAACAATTGATTAGATCCTTGATGTACCTGGTTAACACTAGGCTGGAAATATGTTTTGAAATGAACACCTTGATTTAGTACATGGTTGAGCCTAGACATGTACATTGGATAGTAGCAAAACATGTGTTGAGGTACCTACATGGTATAGTTGGATATGATTTGACATATGTCTTAGATGGAGATGTGAAGATGCAGGGTTATACAAACTCTGAGTGGGGAAGGAGTGCATTGGACCAAAAAATCACATCAGGATGTTGCTTCAGATGTCAGTGGCACTTAGTACAATAGAGGTAGAGTATATAGCACACAATGTTGCAAGCCATGAAGCACTGTGGCTTTGGAAGCTTCTTACAGGGTTATTTGATCTAGAGTTGGAGCCAACTTTGTAAATTATGATAATAAAAAATGTGTGAAGCATATAGATATCAAATACCATTACATCCAAGACATGGTGCAAAGAGCAACTATGGATCTCCTGTACATATCCAAAGATGAGAAGATAATGGACATTCTCATCAAGCCTCTCTCTAGAGTGAAGTATGAGTACTTCAAAGACAAGCTTGGTGTGATGTAGAATTCCCACCCTCATTTAGAGGAAGGTGTGTTGTTTCTCCTCCAGCTGACTAGCCCCTTTGGCCAAGGGTTCCCTAGATCAGTCATGTGAGGTGATTGAGGGTGTAATGCACTACCAGATACTAGTATTTCCTATTCCATGTGAGGTGGTTATGTGTGAATAAGACTATTGGGAGAGGAGAAACATCACAATGTAATCTTGGATACTATGGCGGTGACTATGTGTCACTAGAAAATAGTTGTGTGCTACTACGGTGGTTGTGTACCACTGGAGATGACTGTGTGTCACTAGAAAATAGTTTTATGCTACTATAGTTGTGGATGTGTACCACTTTCGGTGATTGTGTATCACTGGACAATAGTTGTTTTCCAATGGAAGTGGTTGTGTATCACTGACAGTGGTTGTGTATCATTGAATAGTAGTTGTGTATGATTATAGCGGTGGTTGTGTACAATTGGCGGTGATTGTGTATCATTGGACAATAGTTTTGTTCTACTATAGTGGTGGTTTTGTACCACTGGTGGTGGTTGTGTACCACTGAAAAATAGTTGTGTACTAATATGGAAGTGGTTGTGTACCAATATGACAGTAGTTGTGTACTAGTATGACTGAGCAACAATTTTGTTCCATTGGATAGCATTCTAGTATTTGTGTGCTATTAGTTGATTTCCATGGAGACTACCAGACCACTTGGAAGTAGGTATGTGCTATTTGTTGACTGCAGCATAGTCATGGAGAATATGGTGGATGATTTGTGCTACCGATGTCATGGTAGTAGTTGTGTGCTACTAGTTGATTACAGAGTAGTCAGTAGACTACTAGATGAAGACATCATGGAAAGATACATGCCTAGCTAAGAGGGAGTGTTGATGTTTTGGTAGCTACGGGAGGTATTTTTCTTCTGGACAAATTTTCTTATAGAATAACTTATAAGAAGATTCGAAGAAGTCAAAGGAAGACCATTGAATAGTTTAAGAACACCTCGGAAAATAATAAAGTGAAATAGAATACCACAGAAGAGGATTCATCCCATAGGAAATAATAATAAAGTGAAAATATAATTTCTAGGAAGAGAAGTCGGCCCACAGAAATAATAAGTAAATTTGAAAACCCAGAATAAGAATTCGGCCCTAGATAGGTGCCCAAATTAGTATAAATACAATTCTATTTTAGTTCATTTGTACAACAACAAAGTTCTCCTTCGGCAATGTGCACTAGGTAGTTGTAGTTGCAATTTTGCCATTTTTGGTTTCTGGTTCTCTTGGAGAGTGTGCCCCACTTTGGGAAGGATATTCTTGATGGTTCTTGGTGATCTCTCTTGACAGCTACCTCTGGAAGAGTTTCACTAAGGTTGTGTGGTGCTCCCCAGTTGCTTCATGCTAGTTTCCATAGCATTTTTAGTTGCAGTTACCAGTTACCAATGGTGCCATCTATGTGGTGCTAGCTCTGTGGTGTCAGTTCTAGTGGTGCGCCTATATTTCTTCCAACTCTGTGGTGTGTTATCTTGGTACCAGTTATGTGGTTTTGTATAATTTTTTTGTCCTTGCCAGGGTTTGTCAAGAATAAGAGATAAGTATTTGTTACTAGGTTTCTTCATTGTTGGTTTTCTCTTGTGATTAGAGCTTGTTCATGATTGTATTGGAATATTCCCTCTAAGAAAAGCTGGCTAGGTTTTTCCAGGACAAATCTTTGTGTCCTCTTGTGCTTATTTATCTGTTGCTTATATATATTTCATTATATGATTATTGAATGTTAAAATAAGATAAAAATTCCATCGTAAATCTGATGTTAATGAAACTAATGAAAATCTAACAGTAGCCTCATTTCAGTTAGAGACGAGAATATAGGGAGTCAGAGCTTCCTTCAGGTTGGATCCTATAAATCAGGGGGTTGTATTCTTCTATTTGGAGTTGGAGAATTGAGGGAGTTGTAGCATCCTTCATGTTGGAGCCTATAAACAAGGGGTTGGAACCTCCTTCCAGTTAGTGCTAGAGAATTTTGGAAGTTGGCACTTTCTATGAATATAAGCTTATGAAATATAAAAAAGAATTACATGGTTTTCTCCCATTTGGGTTTCCACGTAAAAATATCTTGTGCAATGTGTATGATGTGATACATTGTTGAATGGCATTGTTTATGGTTATATGTTCATGAAATTTTAAATGAAATCATAAGTGATAAATTGTTGATGAAATTGATCTTTACATATTCTGGTCAAAAGTGGTCAAAAGTGTATAATATTGATTCACACCCCCCCCCCTCTCAATATTCCAACAATTAGTATTAGAGCCAAGTTCTTCAGATAACATTCTAATCACTAGAAGCTAGATCATTGAGTTCACTAAGAATGGAATCCCACTATTTGATGTTCGGAACTATGCCTTTTAGAGCAGAAGGATGGAAACATTTGTGCAAGAACAAGGATTTGATGTTTGGAAAGCTAAACAGATACAAAGCACCTTCCACTCCCCCAATATATAAGGATGGAAATAAACTTTATGAAAACAAATCAAGGGCTAAAAATGTTATTCTTAGTGGGATGACTAATTTATTACATGTCAAGGTTATGCAGTGTGAATCTGCAAAGGATCTTGGGACAAACTTAAAAATATTTACGAAGGATATTCCAAAGTCAAAGAGGCCAAGTTTCAAACTTACAGAGGTCAATTTGAATAGTTAAAAATGAAGGAATATGAAAATATTGCAAATTATTTTCTACGAGTTGATGAAATAGTGAATTTTATTGAAGGATTGGGAGAAGAAATTCAAGAATAGGTGATTGTTTAAGAGGTAATAAGATCTCTTCCAATGAGATTTGATCCTAATATTTGATCCCTAGAATAAAGAGTAGATCTTGATGTGTTGAGCATGGATGAGCTACTTGGAATATTTATAGCTTATGAAATGAGAACGGAGCAGGATAATCCATCCAGGAAGGAAGCAAATTTCAAGGCATCCAATAATACAAAGAAGAATAAGAAAAAACCAAAGTCAAACTATAGATGCAATGGTGATTGAAATGAATATGAATAAATAGCCAATTTTGTAAGGAAGTTGAAACATGAACTGGAAAGTACAAAGGTAAGCTTCCCTTAATGTGCTTTAATTGTGGTAGAGTTGGTAATTTTACTTCTAAATGTCCTTATGCTAAGAATATAGATAGTGATGAAGAAGAAGCACCCAAGAAATAAAAGAAATATCAGAAAGGAGACAAGAAAAGAAACAAAAAGAATTTTTTCAATAAAAGCATCTACTCAAGAGAGGAAAGTTCCTCATCGGATGAGGATGATGATAGCAAAAGTGACTCAAAAAATTTACTCTTTATGGAATTTCAAAATGATGAAGACAATTATGAAGAAGGTGAATTATATCTTGAAGCAGAACTAATCAATTCCTTAAGTGAACTAAAAAGAGAAAGGAAGAAAAATGAATCACTTAAGAAAGAATTGATCAAGGTTCTGTAGGATTCTCAAAATCCCAACTCTTCTTGGTCTACTGAGAGGGGGGATCAATCAGTAATATTCATTTTTAATCCTTTTTAACCACAACATATATAAGTGTTTTTATCCTTATGATCGGTTTACCAATATCATTCAACAAGTGCATGATAAATAAACCATGAACAATGTGTTACACATTATTTTCATCATCCCTATGACTGTTAATGATATAAACCTATATGTTTCCTTCAGAGGGGTCAGTGGCCTGAATTCCTAAAGAAAGAAGGGAGAATAACTTTTCCTGAGAGAAGAACTTGTGTTTTATTCTATAAAAACCCTATTAAGGAGAATTTCCACGGGTCGCTCTATACACAGGGTGCGAAAATGTCTGATTTCTGCACTTTTCTCTATAGCTGGGTTGTGAATTTTCCACAGATTTCTCTATAGCTAGGGTACGGCTACCTTCGTATGTGGGAAAAATGAGAATTTTCTCAATGATTCTAGAAGGAGAAGCTTCTATGGTGAGGTGGCCTCCGAACGGTTTGGATCTTACTCGCTTTCATGATTTAGTGGGATCATCCTAACCTCCTCACCTTATCCTCTGCAGCTTATAAAAGGAGAGGAGCTCTCATGGGAAAAGTTATCTTGATTGGGTTGAAAAGTTCTTGAGCCTTCGAGATTAGAAATTTGGCTTGAGATTGTTAGCTTGGTATGTTGGCTTTGAGATTTTCTTTGTCAAGATAGATTGTGAGTAGCTATCAGATCCATAGTATCAGAATCCATTGGAGAAAGAAGTGTGTGGGAAGCAAGGAATTGTTGGGAGGAACCTTACGACATCAAGGCATCCGGTTGTAATCTCTCTTCCTATTATTTAATATAATACAGTGGCATGTTTCTTTCCCATAGAATTATCTTTATTTTATTGCATAATTCCTTGATCATACGCATAGGTTTCCATTGAATATACTTCTACTGCTTTCAATTTGGTTGGTTTGTGCCTCACTGCAGGATCAGTATCACAAGAGCACTGGAGTGAAATAGGAACAACAAAGACATAAGGAAGCAACACTTAAAGTTACATCTCTCGTCTTTTGTCTGGTAGTAAATTTGATGATTAGAGCTTAGGGAAGGCACCATGTTCTGTCTTGTTTTGTCCTAGATCTAGGTGGATCTAGGGGGATTGATTTGTGTCCGCACTTAACAATTAACCCGATAACAAAATTGGTGACTCCACTGGGGAACAGATTGTTTTCCTGGTTTTCCTTGCTTTATTTCTTTGATTGCTTGGATTTTTTTTTCTGAGTCACTGGGAGATTCAACTTGACTCTTTGATTGTTAAACCACACTAGAAAAACCTTCTTAATTCTTAATTTTTTCCATTTTTGTTTGATTTTCGCACCCTTCTTTGAGGGACAGTGCGATGACGTGGGATTTCTACATGCTACCTATTTAGACCAATGCGGAAACTCCACACCCTACCCATTTCTGGCCTGCGGCAATCAAGGATTTTTGCACTGTGCTAGTCTTCCAGCCTGCAGAAATTGTGAAGAAAATTGTTTTTTGGTGGTTTTCCCTGCCCAGATCTGTGATATGGTTCTGGGGTGATTTATTGAGTCTGATTATAGTCTTCTTGACAAAATTTGAATCTTCTTTTAGCCATATTTACCTTATTTTTTCTTTGTTTATTTTAGAAAGATTTGATCTCTTCCTTTGAGTGTCTTTCTATTACAAAGCAATGTTTTTTCTTTAGATTTGTTTAGTGAAAGAATACTTCTTTTTCTAAATAAATCATGTTAAAAGAGAAACTTAGTTTGGGTTGATTTGTTTTATAGAGAGTTGCTGCTTTTAGCTATCTTTGAAACAAAAAAATTTGATTTCTTTCTTTTTATTAGATTGGGGGCATCTTTGCATTTGATGTAGCAAAATTACATGATTTTTTGGCAGTTTTTTGGTCTTGAATCCTTAAAAATTTCCCCCCTCATGGTCGGGGGGGGTGGGGAAGAATCATGTATTGGTGTACAGTCTCTTTCTCTCATTTCCTGAGAATCTTGATATTGATGTGTTTAGTAAATTTTGGGAAATTGTGCATATGGGAATGATAAATGTTTTCTCCTTCTCGTAGCATAACTTTCATCGAAATGAAAAGATTTCATCTTCATCTCTTTGCATAAATTTCGAGTCAGGAAAAACACCATATTCTCCACGCCATATTCCTTTTAAGTAACAACAACCTTAAAAATAAAGCGCTTATAAAAATTGATTAGACATTTTTATATTTTCTAGTAGAAAACCTACATTAGATGAGTTGTAGGGCTTTGGAATAGGTGTGAAAGATAACTTTCCAAAGCTACAAACAAACATAGAGTATGGAGTTAGGGAGCGGTAAAATCCACTTATTACATTTTGTCCTGGGAAGCCCTTCTAACACAAGGGTCAAACCTGAGGTCACATTGAGACTTGCAGAGTTACTCACCCTGCTTTGTTGGTCTTGGTGTAGAGATTGCGCGTATTATGGGGGTCGCTTGAAAGGTATACCCACAATGATGAGTGGAAGCCTTTCAAGTTTATTTTGGGCTAGATACCCTTCCCTTGCGTGTGGATCGGACTGTCAATTGTTCCCCAGGAATCACTGTAGTAATTGGTAACCTTAGTGGCCTATCTCTTTAAGGCTTTTACACAAGGTGATTGTGGAGGGGCAAGTCTTCACGATACCTGGAATCAACATTGGCCAAAATCACTTGGGCTCCTTGGAGGGTATACCCATGATTATGTGTGGGAGCTTGCACCAAGGTGTAAGTCCATTAAGCAGGTCGTCATAGTAACTTTTCCACCCGCTCTATCTCAACCCCTTCTTACATGGTTCTCTTGACATTGGATTTCATCACCAACTAGTGTGTTCATTATGAGAAGGTTTTGTTTTCTTGCTTGCTTACTAGATTTTTAGTGTGTGTTGTTTATTTTCCCTAGTGGAATCTAGGTTGGTTTTTTGTTTAATGGCGTCGGTTCCCGAAATGAGCAATGAAGGAACCTCTGCCCTAGGGGAACCTTTTGTTTTTCTTTCTTACAGGAACATTGGTCCTCCTCACATCACTACTTTGAGCCTTCCAGGTCTCACAATTGGATTGTCGGTGTGGTTGTTTTCCACTCGAGTAATCCCGAATGGAGTAAGTGATTTGGTCGTAAGCACTTCCCCCCAAGAACATCAACCTCATATTGATCCTTCACCTTCTTCACCAGTAAGATCTTCTTCACCTTCTTCACTTACAAGGTCTTCTTCCATTTCATCTTCTTCCCCGAGTGAAAGCTCTGGAGCTAGTAACCAAGTGGCTAAGAAGAAGAAGAAACTGAAGAATAAGAAGAAGAAAAATAAGCAAGGATCCAAAATTCCATCCACTGCAAGACATGTTGGAAAGAAACTAGTTACTGTTAATCGTGTTGGGAGTGTTGATGATGTCAAGATCACCCAAACAAACTGTAAGCCCAAGTACCCTTGCAGCATTTGTAAGGGTATCCATCTTATTAAATATTGACCTACTCTATCCAAGGTTATAGAAGCATGGTCTACACACCCTTGCCAACCCATGTTGTCAGCCTCTGAACAACATGCTAATGACCTCCCATCAACTAGTCAAGATACCATTGGGAAGAAGAAAAGTAGAGTCAAGTTCTCATGCATGTTATGCAAAGGGAGTCATCTAACTCACCTTTTCCCTCGTATGGACGAAGCCTCAAAATTACTAGAAGACATGACTTTTTCACCACCTCAACTTCTAGTTTCTTATTGCAAGCTTTCTCTCAACCCACCTATAGTTTATGGAATGATCAATCTGGTTCCCCCGTCGGTCAGTCTGGTTGATTAGGTAGTCAATCTGGTTAGGCCCTTAGTTGAACCAGTTGACAAAGTGGTCGATACGATCCCATCCTCGGTCGATCCAACTCTCCCATTAGAGAGTGCAACCCAAGCGGTCGATCTGTTTCCACCTGTCGACCCCATTCTCCCCTTGGAGAATGAAGCCCAAGTGGTCATTCTGATCTCGTCATCAGTCGATCCTACTCTCCTGCTCGAGAGTAAACCCGATACTACCCACATTTTTCTTGTTGATATAGACTCTGACAGGAATTATTCCTCCTTCTCCCCTAGAACCCCCTCTAAGTAATGAGTCCATCCTTTTTAATTGGGGTGTGCTAACTGGACCTCGTCTTACCTCTCACATTTCTTTCTAGATTACAGTACAGGTTTGTGGTTGGGACGTTCCTCAGACGCTGATAGATGAAGGTGTGTTCGTTAGTATTTTTTCCTCTCTTGCTTGGCAAGCTTTGGGTTGTCCTCATCTTTTTCCGGTTATGCAGAATCTATTAGATTTTAACAAAAGAACCACTCAACCTTTAGGGACCCTTCCTCAGTTTCCTATAACTTGGGGGTGGGAAAACTGTCTTTATGGACATTATGGTAGTCCAAGACCCCTTGGATTTTTCTTTACTCCTTGGTTGGGATTATGTCTATGCCATGAAATCTATTGTGTCCACTCTTTTTTGTGTCATATCTTTCCCTCATGATGGAAGAATTGTGACCTTCGATCAACTTTCATTCATCGGTCCTGACTGGATTACCTCCCTAAATAGTCTGTATATGCAGACAGTATCTCCCCCGCCACAAGTCAATTATGTGGCATTATCTCCCATGCCTTCAGTTGCTGATGTAGATGAGCCTCTCACTGTAAGCTCACTCCCTTATGAATTGGATCCGGTAGTTGACATGGTAATCTCTTCGGTAGGGATATTGGAGCTTAACCTCCTTACCCCTATTGCAACCCTCGACATGGGTTCTTTCTAGAGTGTGTTTCTTCCATCAAGTTAATATCTCTTGGAGGCCATGATCGAGTTTTTTCCCTTGACATGGTGTCATTCCATAGCACTATCTTCTTGGAAGCCATGATCAATAAGAGAGCTTTGAGCATGGTTTTCTGATTTCAAGCTTATTAATTAATGAAACTAGTTACGAGGATAGTTTTGCGTCTCTATGGAAACCTCATTAAAAAATGAAATAGAGGTTAAGAGCATAGTTCATGTTTATGTGTCAAGCTCATTAAAAAATGAAACAGAGGTCTAGGGATTGAACTTGGATTCTTGAGCATAGTTCTTGCTCCTGTGTCAAGCTCGTTAAAAAATGAAACAAAGGTCTGGGGATTGAACCTAGATTCTCGAGCATAGTTTTTGTTCCTATGTCAAGCTCATTAAAAAATGAAACAGATTGTTCCCCCTCTCTGTTTGAGTCAATTCCTTCGTCTAGTATTTGAAGCTTCATTTCATTCTCCTTTGCAGTTGGATGAAACGAAGTTTGGGGTGCATTTTCTTTCATCCTCTTGACTTCAGACTGAAGTTAAACTGCTATCTTCTTAAGTTGGGGGCTAAGTACCAACCATCCCAGTATAATGAGTTGGGAAGTCTCAAGCATAGTTTCCTATGGTTCAAGCTTGTGTAAAAATGAAACCACCTACCTCAAGCATAGTTTCCTCTGGTTCAAGCTTGTGTAAAAATGAAACCAGGTCCAAGCATAGTTTTGTTTAGTTTTTAAGCTTGTGTAAAAATAAAATCTATCCCAAGCATAGTTTCGTTTTTTTTAAATCTTTCATAAAAATGAAAACAATCCCGAGATTATTCTTTGTTCTTTCTCATGCTCGTAAATACATCAGAATAAGTTACCAAGCTTAGTCTTTGTTCTTTCTCATGCTCGTAAATACGTGAGAATGTAACCGAGTATAATTTTATCACTTTTTTGGACTCGTAAAGGTTATATGAAAAAGGAACCCATTGGAGTTCCCTTTAATATCTTTTCGGACTCTCTAAACATGAAAATATTTCCAAGCGACCTTATTCTTTTCGCACTCGTAAAAGTATTTGAAGAAAACGTTTGATGGGTAGTAGGTTATCACTTTTTCGGTCTCGTCAAACTAATTTATGAAAAAGGAATTGAGAGAGTTCTATTTAAGTGTTTTTTAGACTCTCTAAACATGAAAAAACCTTGAGTCTTCTTTTCTTGGACTCATTAAACAAACATTGAAAGGCCCATATGGGACCAAAGTTTTCTTTAAGTATTTTTCAGACTCTCTAAACATGAAAACCCTGTGAGTTTTCTTTCTTTGGACTCGTAAAAAAAACATCGAAAGACCCATATGGAACCATACCACTCCTTCCTATGGTTCGCTAAACATACTCTGAGGGACTCATCCGAAGGATGAGCTTACATTTCAAGCATATGTTATCCTCCTCAAGCTTGTGTAAAAATAAAGAGGTACTAGCCAGAAATGGTGGGGGGGAAATTGAGAAATAAATGTGTTTAAACCTGTATTCTATGGAAGAGTCACTTTTGAACATGACATCCTTTCACTCACTTTGTGTCTAGGTTGGAAAATCTGCTTGTCTCTTGATCATACTCCTTTATAAAATTACAAATTGGCCTGTGATCCCTGTTGTTAGGTCAGTGTTTCCAAGATAGTTGTTGTGTCGTCAATATGTTCAAAAGAAGTCTAAACCAGAAATCCTTCTATTGTGTCAGCCATGTTTGCAGTCTTTAAGCCTTCTATTGCGTCGACCATCCCCGAGTCAGTCCTGAATCATTTGTTACTCTAATCTACTCCAAATCTTGTTACCCATTTTGTGTCATTGATGTGGGATACATTAAGGCCCTCCTAAGATGAGTATTTTATTGTCGACTTCAACTCATTATCCAGGAATTAGTGTTAAGGTCCTAACCCGCACATAGGTAGATCAATGTATTTGGATGTAATAAAGGTCAATATTAATAAGACCTTCCAATAAAATAGAATAAGGCGGATGTAAGAAGACCTAATATAAGCTTTCGCTTCTAGAAGGATCTTCCTCTAGATGCTTCTTTTTAGTATAAATAGGAGTCGAGGGTATGAGAACCCTAGCTTGGATATTATTGTAACAGAGCGTTGCTTGATTGGAGGTTGCCCCATCGAAGAGGCCTGTGAACATTGCTATCTGATTCAAGTGCTATTTCTGTTGCTATTTCGTATATCATTTCTGTGTATTGTGAAGATTATGCTGGATATTTTACTGTTATTCTGTCA
>JZKD02S1728399.1:128834-145940 GCA_000966675.3 Picea glauca
TTTAGTATAAATAGGAGTCGAGGGTATGAGAACCCTAGCTTGGAGATTATTGTAACAGAGTGTTGCTCGATTGGAGGTTGCCCCCTCGAAGAGGCCTGTGAACATTGCTATCTGATTCAAGTGCTATTTATGTTGCTATTTCGTATATCATTTTTGTGTATTGTGAAGATTATGCTGGATATTTTACTGTTATTCTGTCATTTCTAGCATTTCGTTTCTGTTCTGCATATTTTATATATCTGGTATCTTGCAATTAGACTTATAAACTAATTGGTACCTTGGAAATTGCATGCCTCAATGGTAGGTTTCCTCCCTTTCGACAGTGGGTTTTCATTATTAACCCCTGATCGGGAGATTCTGCCGAGTGTTCGACTTCAGCTCATTAATTCACACCCGTTGGATTGTACTAGTGTACCTTGGGAGTCATTGACATTAATGATGATTTCCCTCACACTTGTTAATGGTATACACTAATGACTGGCAATCAAGTGGTTTCTACCATGTTTGACTTCAACACATGTATTCGCATGGGTAGATTTGTACTATAGAGTGGTGGAGATGAACACCCTGGATCTTTTTCAGGTTGCATTGGAGTATATTCAATTTGTACTATTGCATATATCCACATTGTCTGTCTCATGGCCATGTTCAAATTTGAGTCTTTAACACATAGATCCACAGTGTATTTTTGGTGGCTATGTTCAGATTTGAGTCATAATGGCATGGATCCACAATGTATGTTTGGTGGCCATGACCTATCTTACTTGACATGGATCTTTGCATGTCGGCATTTATACTTTGAGTCATTTTTATTCTGAGTATGGGAATTCCTACCTCACCGATGATATATTATTGCACTGCATTTCCTTGTTTGTTGGCAAGTTTCCGACCGACATGTTCCTTGTTCCCTACACACACTCGACAAAGTATTTCAGCTATCACTTTGTTCTAACGTCATACTTTGGGGGGCTCTCTGTTACACATTATTTTCATCATCCCTATGACCATTAATGATATAAACCTATATGTTTCCTTCAGAGGGGTCAGTGGCCTGAATTCCTAAAGAAAGAAGGGAGAATAACTTTTCCTGAGAGAAGAAGTTGTGTTTTCCTCTATAAAAACCCTATTAAGTAGGATTTTCGCAGGCTTCTCTATACAAAGGGTGTGGAAATGCTTGATTTCTGCACTTTTGTCTATAGTTGGGTTGTGGATTTTTCGTAGGTTTCTCTATAGCTAGGGTGTGGCGGCCTTCGTACGTGGGAAAAATGAGCATTTTCTCGATGCTTCTAGAAGTAGAAGCTTCTGTGGTGAGGTGGCCTCCAAACGGTTTGGATCTTACTCGCTTTCATAATTTATTAGGATCATCCTAACCTCCTCACCTTATCCTCTTCAGCTTATAAAAGGAGAGGATATCTCATGGGAAAAGTTAGCTTGATTGGGTTGGAAATTTATTGAGCCTTTGAGATTAGAAATTTGGCTTGAGATTGTTATCTTGGTATGTTGGCTTTGAGATTTTCTTTTTCAAGATAGATTGTGAGTAGCTATCAAATCCACAGTCTCAGAATCCATTGGAGCAAGAAGTGTATGGGAAGCAAGGAACTGTTGGGAGGAACCTTACGACATCAACACATCCGGTTGTAATCTCTCTTCCTATTATTTAATATAATATAGTGGCATGTTTATTTCCCATAGAATTATCTTTATTTTATTGCATAATTCCTTGATCATATGAATAGGTTGTCATTGAATATACTTCTACTAATTTCACTTTGGTTGGTTTGTGTCTCACTACAAGATCAATATCACAATAACACCAGAGTGAAACATGAACAACAAAGACATAAGGAAGTGACACTTAAAGGTATGTCTCTCATCTTTTGTTTGGTAGTAAATTCGATGATTAGAGCCTAGGGAAAGCACCATGTTTTGTCTTGTTTTGTTCTATATCTAGGTGTATCTAAGGGGATTGATTTGTGTTCACACTTAACAATTAACTCGATAACACAATGAGCAATCATACACATACACAATACACCAATACTTTTACGTGGAAACCCAATGCAAGAGAAAACCACGGAATTATTTTTCTTATATGTATTTAAGAAGTACATTCATTGGAAGAACCAACTTCCTTTGTTCTCCAACTACAACTAGAAGGAGGCTCCAACCCCCTAGATTCTCAAGCTACAACCTAAGGGAAGCTCCAACTCCCCACTTCTCTGGATACAACCATAAGGAGGCTAAAACCCCCTATGTTTTTTGGCTACAACAAGAAGGTGGCTAAAACCACCTATCCTTGGCCCATTTAAACCTCCCTGAAGTATAAATTCCAAATTTAGACAACATGTCACTATAATTGAATCAACTGTGTCACTGCCATAATTGTCACTAAAATATTGTTCCAACCTATACCAATATTCTTCAAACTTTCCTATAGATCCGCCACCTGTCTATTCTGCAACACATGGATGTATGTGCCTTTCCTTACTAAAAATCGTGGGTATTTGTGCCTTTGTTTGTTGCAACTCGCAAACTAACACAAATCTCTACTAGTATCACAAATGTTTTCCATGTCACTCTGTCTTTGTCCTTGTCTTAGTTTCTATCACTATCTGATCACTTTGTATTTGCTCACAACCTGGATGATATGATAGAGACAATATGCATCTAAAATCCAAGTGGATCTAACACAATGATGTACTAGGTTCATACATATGTCTCACTAAAATCATGTGTTATAATAACCTCTTACACTAACAATACATTGAACCCTCACTGTTATGCAAATACAACCTGCGCTATGTCTCAACCATAAAATCTCAAACATGTACCACTAAATCATATACCATAAAAACTGAGAAATTCTTCTCTCGATGCACTACAAGATATGTCAATAAATTAAACTAAGTGCACCAAGAATGTACTTCACCAGATCTACCTCAGCAATAACCATACAACTAATAATATCTTTAGACAAATACCCAATCTCACAAAACCATACCTCAACCATGTACTAGAAAATGCCTCAAATATATCCCAACAAAGTGTGCCAATAATAAAAATAAATTATACCAACACTGTACCTATGTAGATCTACCTTATGCAACATATATCATACAACCAATGATATCCCCAAGGCATCTACTAACCCTCATATGACCATACCTCAAGCTATCACAAATATCCAATCATGTAACATAGCTTTTTGATCTGATAGCTTGATATGGCGTACCTGAACACTATCACACCTTCATGTAGTCTCTTCTCAGCTCTGTAGCTTGTCACTAATGATAGATCAGATCTTCTTTTTTATCTTTGGAAACAGATCCACACTTTGTCTTCAGTAAACCTACGAGTATCCGTTCTTTGTCCTTCTTTGGCCTTCGTATGTCTGCATCCTTATAGTACTAAAACCTGTGGATATCTTTAGTAAAACCCTAGTTTATTACCGCTAGTCTCAACCCTTTGAAATTGCAACTGTGTCATTGCTTCAGACTCACTAATATATATTTGTCAATGATACTTTCCCATAACATTTCACAAAACATATATGCAATGTGATAAAAAATTAGGTGCTACTGGGAGACCCTTCCTCTCTTATTTATACTCTCCAAGAAGCTTCCTTAAGGGGTTATATTTTAACTATTTTACCCAACTTCCCTCTTTTAGGGATAACTCACTTTTAACTACTTTTCTCACTTGCAATGACTTTACCATAAATAGTAAACTCACCACTTCTTGTTGCAACTAATTTATTTTTAATTATTTTCTTATGGCAACAACTTTACCCATGATTAAATCCTAGTTACAACCACTTTTACTAGTAGACTTCTTCTAGGAACTTCTAGAATAATTAACTTCTTTGACCTTCTAGATAACTCATGAGGGTTCTCCAACTTCATTATTCTATATCTTCTCAATCGTGAGGAACTACGTGACGTACCACATATCACCAGAAATGACATGACATGTACTATGCATCTATGATAATATTTCCTACAAATTCATTTATATTCATTACATTATTCCTCAAACAAACACAGGCTACTTATCCATACCTATGGGTCTACCAAAATATGCTATCAAACTTGCATGAAGGGTTTACATCAATGAAAACCAACCCAATTAATCAAAAATCTCTCCCTTTGGCATTGATAGAAACACTCTAATGCAAAACTGAAGTTATGATTCTCATGCCCCCCTTATGACCATCGCTACCCCTAGAATCATGCCTTTCTCTCCATGCATTGGATTAATCTCTCCCCCTTTGACATTAATGGCAAAGGTAACTTCCCTTTGGGACTTCTCCCCTTGACTGAATTATCCTTGGGGATTCTCCCCTTATCTGAAATGTCCTCTTTCATCTTCATGGTGCTTCCTTGTGTAAATCTCTGAAATATAAGAAAAGCATTCAAAAGTCATTGTGGGGAAGAAACTATTTCACATTTCTGGTGAAGATACTCAAAGGCTTCCCGTGAAAGTGATTTTGTAAAGATATATGCAATTTTCTCTTTTGTCCCAACATACTCAACTCTAATGTTCTTTTCTGCAACCTGTTCCTGTATAAAATGAAACTTGATCAGAATGTTCTTCGTCTTAGAGTGCATCACTGGATTCTTTGAGATACTAATGGTGCTTGTGTTATCACAAAATATTGGAATGAGCTCATCATACTCAATATATATATATATATATATATATATATATATATATATATATTTCAATGTTTGTTTCATCCATAGAACATGTGTACAACATGTTGTTGTTGCAATATACTCTGCTTCAGTTGTACATAGTGATATTGATGATTGTTTCCATCTTAGCCAATATACAAAACAATCACCCAAGTAGAAATCTTCTCCACTTGTACTTCTTCGATCATCAATGAAACCTTCCCAATATACATATGTGTAGGAAATAAGTGATAGATCCTTCCCTTTTTGATACAATAACCCAAACTCTTATGTATCCTTGAGATATTTGAATATCATATTCACTTTCAAAACATGTGACTCCTTTGGTGTTCCTTGAAATCATGCCATATGTCCAACTTCCAGCATCACATATGTTCTAGAAGATGTCACATAAAGTAAGTTTCCAATCATTGACCTGTACTACCTCTGATCTGTAGCCTTTGAATCATCATATTTACTTAATTTGCAACTAGTTTGCATAGGAGTATTGACTGGTTTGCAATCTTTCATTCCGAACCTCTTTAGCATTTCTCTAATATACTTGGTTTGAGAGATGAAAATACCTTGGTTGCTTTGACATATCTGAAGACCCAAAAATAAATACAATTCTCCAAGCAATGACATTTCAAACTCATTATGCATATCCTTTGCAAATTTTCGGCTCATCCTATCATCATCACTACCAAAGATAATATCATCAACATAAACTTCAATTAACAAAATACTATCTTGATTTACCTTGATGTAGAGGTTGTTGTGTGCATTTATTTTTCTGAACCCTTGTTGTTGTAAGTATCTGTTCAATCTAGAATACCATGCTTTGGGGGCCTTTTTGAGACCATAAAAGGCCTTCTTCAACCTGCAAACATAATTTTCATTCTCTGACAACTGAAATATTTCTGGTTTCTCAATATAGACTTCTTCCTCTAGATCCCCATTTACGAAGGTTGATTTGAAATCCATTTGATACACTTTAATATTATTGGATCATGCATAAGAAAGGATCAATATTATTTCTTCCATTTTGGAAACTGGGGAAAATGTCTCTTCAAAGTCTATACCTTCAACCTGAGCATATCCTTTACATACCAATATTCCTTTGTTCATGGTAACCTATCCATCTTCGTTCAATTTTTTTATTAAAACCCACTTTATATCGATCACATTCTTGTTCCTTGGACTTGGAACTAGTTCCCAAGTGTCATTCTTCTCTATTTGATCTAATTCTTCATCCATGGATTTGATCCAAAATTCATCCTTGATGGCTTCTTCAAAATGTCTTGGCTCAATTGTAGATAGTCATGCTAGGTGCAGTTGTTCTAGTGAATGAATTCTTCTTGTGGTTTCTACTCCTACATATTTATTTTCGATAATATGATCTGATGGATGATTATTATATATTCGTCTGCTAGGTGTCTTTGGAGTTACTTGAAGATCTTGTTGTTCTTTCTCTTCTTCTGGATGTTCTTCTTCATCTTCCTCTTCTGATACTTCTCTGTTATCATGTTCCATTGGATCTTTGCCTTCTTCTTTTATCCTACATCCACCTGTCTCATTGTTGGAGGCAGGCTAAAGGCCAAAGGCCAAAGTGGAAAGGCATGGCTTTTTTGGGAAAGAAATCATGCACGACAAAAATGACAGCTGGAAGGAAACACAACATGCATGCATGCAAGGAAAGAAACAACTGGAAGGAAGAACAACATGCACACATGGGATGAATACCTAACGAAGGTAGGGTTAGGGTTTTAGTAAGGTATTGTAAATGGATGAAGAGCCTGAAATGTATAAATATATATACTTAGGTATCATAAGAGGTTCGGTTCGATTGGCGAGGGATTATTATTATGCTATTGTAGTTATGCATGAGTTGATGTGATATGTAATGTTTTGTTGAAAGACCTATTTTGTATAATCCGTTGAGATAGAGGGGACGAGGAAGGGTAGATATTGAGGGTTATATTGCAGGTTGTGGAGCCTGGTGTGATCTAGTCTACCTCATATAGATCTCACCCAACTGAGAAGAGTTGTAAGCGCGCGACGCTATAGATGCGAACATAATATAATAAAAGAGCTAAGAGCCAAATCTTTGTGGATGTATCCCTAGGAGGGGGTGAACCATGGTAACATCTGTGTGGTGTGATGAATGTTTGCATATATATATTGTCTGAAGTAGGTATTATTATGTTGAATGAATGAGTTATTATATTGCCTGTTTAAGTGCTATTGCGAAACTGAAGGAATAAGCCTATGGATTTACTGCATAAATCATGAATAACATTATGTTTCATTTACAAGTCATAATAATGGTTCAATATTTAGCTACCTTATCTCACACTCAATCCTACGCTGTAAAAACCTGAGTATTACAACCGCCCATTAAAGTTATCTTGGGTGAGACTGCGCAACACATTTTGTGTGTTGTGTGGCCTTCTATTTTACCAAGAGGGCTGATAGTTTTAAAGGCTTTGTTGGAAACCTAAACAGACATGAACCCTGGGTCAATAAACTCATTCAGAATAGAGGAGTAAGTTAAAACAACAAATGGTTATGTTTCCATTGGTAGGAACAAGAGAGGATTGACTATAGAAGATAAGGTGAACATCTGTCGGAAGCGGATCAATAAAAGGTTAGGGAAGAAACCAATGAGCCATTAGGAGGGAATGTTGAGACCATGGAATCCCACAAAAGAAGAAATTGAAACTTGGATAAGAACTAAGGATGTAGAGTTTTCATAGAAAGAGAATAGAAACCCTAGACTAACACCTCGTAAATATCTTGAGAAATATGTGTTTATTGATTTACACGAAGTCTTTTTCTGTGATTTTCCACATCTATTACAGGAGTGGATACTAAGGTTGTAGGATAATCATGCAATGAACCAAATTTGACAGCTAGAGTGGACCCCAGTATAGATTGAGTAGCTTCAGCATGTGAACAACAGGTTCACCCGCACAGTAGACTTTTGTCTTGACAGTATTGTGGCAGGTTTTATAACAGAGTTTGCAGTTGACACAACAAAGTTGTATAGAACATCGGAGCAAGAGTTTCTACATGGATCTCGAGGAAGGTACATTTGATCCTTGTATGCTTATATTAAGATAATGTTGTATAATAAAGATGTAATGAAAATGGAATCAAACAACTAAATTTCCCTGCGTGCATGGGGGAAGGGGGGAAGCACTAGCAGAAAGAGGAGAAATGGAAGGAGGAAAGGATAAGGGAAAGGAGGAAGAACCCTTGGACCTGATCATGATGGACAACGACTAGATTAAGAAGATCGTGGCAGCAGCTAGAACGACGCGTAGCAAAGTACCCTACCAATACAACTTGAATACTATGAAGAGAGCCCTAGCCATGAGGGAAGGCTTGGTAAGTTATGAGGAAGAGGTAGAGGATCTCCGGGATGTGGAGCAGGTGAGGAAATCCTTTGTGCAATGTATGAGAGGAAGACAAGAGGTCCAAAAATGGGAAGAGAAGGAAACACTCCTATCCATATCAATGTCAGTGTGGAAACCATAAACCCATGTGGAACTAATACACCAAAGAGAACACCACCATTTTGAAAACCAAAGTTCAGAAGTAGTCAGACAAAAGGAAGTACATATATGCAAGGAAAAACAACTGGAGGATCCAATTCATGCAGCACTAGTCAGGTATCTACACCATGCAGAGGTAGTAGTTCAACATTCATAATGGCAGGACATGATCCCATCATCAGGTTACCGAAATTTTGAGGAGAAGCAGCAGAAGACCCTGAGAAACACTTGTTTATTTGTGAAAAGATATGGGAAGAAAAACATATCACTGACAAATATACCAAACTTGTGAAACTAGCGATTATGCTAAGAGACCATGCACAAGACTTTTACATGAGTTTGGACCTAAACAGTGCCCCTGGGATAACAAGGACACTGGAAGACATTAAGAAGTTATTGATAAACGAGTTCCAGAAGCTGAGCTCAGAAGATCAGTACATGAATGAGATGATCAAAATAAGACAGAAACCAGGAGATTATGTATGGGAGATTGATCAGAGACTCAAGTGACTGAGGGGAAAGTTAAAATATCTCATGACCGAGATGCAACATAGACACTTGTTTTTTAATTCACTATTCCTACACTTAAAATGTCCACTGCGCCAACATAAGTTCAAGACGTAGGCATAGGCTCTGCAGGAAGCCTTGCAACTGGAAGAAAACCAGTACCAACAAACGGACCCAATGATTGAAGAGTTGAAGGAGGACTTGAAGAATTTAATGTTTCAACTAAACTAGAATAAGAACAAAGACAGACAAGAAGTTGTTTGGTGTACCACATGTAGGACGGAAGGACACCAAAAGAATGAATGTCCAACATTTGCGCAGTATATGGAAACAGGAATGCCAAACATGTTACCCATGGGAGGAGAATGGTGTGAAGTCTGTAAGAAACTGGGTCATGACCCCTATCACTACCCGATGATGTAGAAATACCAGACAATTCTGAAGAATTCATACTGCACCTTTTGCAAGTCAATGGGCCACGATGAAAAGTATTGCAGAACTATGGAGTTGATGCAAGAAGGGACATTAGATACATATAGAGTGCAAGCAGAAATGATGACAAGACAAGTTGCACCATAGTTTAACCCAGCTCCAACTCCCTACAACATTGTGCAACAACAGTATAATACTGCATAGAAACCATACAATAATGCATAGCCACAGTACAACGCAACACAACCTCGATACAATACCATGCAGTATAATCAGGCACTTCATTATAACACCCCCATAGGAGATAAGGCAGGCTACAGAGGTGGAGGATGAGCAAGAGGAGGTTTTGAACAAGGTAGAGGACTAGTGGTGTGTCACAATTGTCAATAAACAGGACATTACGTAAGGGAATGTCCACTTCCACAAGAAACTTGTATGTATTGTTGAGCATCGAACCACGATATAGAATAATGTCTGACACTACTAGTAAAGATTCAGGAAAAGAGGAATGAGACCAACCAGAATGTTCAGTGGATTTCCACCGAAGGAAGGGATGAAGGATGAAACATAAATATAGTTACTCGTGGAGGAGCTAGAACAAGGGACGAATCTGTTCGACAAGCGCCAACACAAAATCAATCGGTGAAAAAGAACACCGAACCAAGGAAGTAGTTCAACACGCAGAAGGAAAAGGATATATTTAAGCAAGCCTGACAATAATTTCAGAAGGAAGATATTGCGACGACTTCAACTGCACAAAAAAGCAAGGAAACACCCGAATAAGAAATGCCTTTGTTATTGGATCATACCAGTGAAATACAGTCTATGGGACAAGTAAATACAATCAAATGCTTTTTTCAATCATGTGTAAAGGTATTAAGTGATCCAACATCTATGAAAATATTGCAAAACATACTAGAAAAATGTAGCATCGAGACAGAAGGAAAACTAGAACCAAAAACAGTCAATCACCTACACACATGAAGAAGAACAAGTAGGGAATTTAGACTGAATGCCAACATTGGAGATTTCAATATGGGAGACATTATACTAGATCTAGGATCTGAAGTTAATGTACTACCAAAGAAGACATGGCAATGCATGGGAGATCCCACATTAGGATATTCACCTATTCAATTGAAATTGGTGAACCAACACAGAGTCCTACCGATAGGTATACTGAAAGGAGTAATAGTAGACCTAGATGGAGTGCACACTAAAGAAGATTTTGAAGTCATTGAAATAGTGGATGGCATGACACCTTACCCAACATTTCTTGGTCTGCATTGGGTGTTTGAAAACCAAGCAATAATCAACTTGAAGACCTGTAACACCCCTGTTTCCCCCAATTTGTAATTAATCATAGAATAGGAATTACCATGCTAATGCATGAGGAAAATGTAAATGTATTATTGTTTGAGTTGCCAATAACTGACTGTGGGGGTGAAGCCTTGAAAGTACTGGCCATGATATCACTAGAGGAAGAATGTGAAAACCATACAAGAGGTTTCATATATCAAATAACCCCAAATCTTCATGATAAGGATGACAAACCTCCTTCAAATCCCAGGGAAAGGAAAGAAGTCAATGAAGAAAGAATGATGGTTGAATCACCAACCACCCCCCCATGAATGGAAACATGGGTTTTCAGCCCGAAGTACTGCAGGGACCTATAGACCTGAGTTTCCTTCTGACAGAAGGAACATGATAGGTCAGTGAAACCGTCCAAGGTAAGAGGGACATAGAGGAGAGGAGAAGAAAATAGAGACGAGAATAGGAGCTCGCAAGGGAGAGGCGCAAATCTCTCCAGCGGATCACAAACAAAAGGTTGTGAGCTTGATGCTGAAGAGCATATGAGAAACCTCACCGAGGCCACAAACAAGTGAGAAATCTCCAAGTTGCAGAAAATAGGACCCGAACAGAAACTGAAACAGAGAGAGAACCCTCGAGAAGAGTGAGAGTTCCCTGGTGATATCATGGCTTGGCACGGGGGTGGCCAGAGTGCTAATATTGAATGCCTCTGATCCTATGGTCGGGTGGAAGGACGAACACCCACAGTCAGTTGGTTGGCGGAAACCTGTAATAGATAAGTGATTTCTTACTCTGTGTAATTTAGCTGTAACTGGGCATGAATTTGGTTATACGGTGTATGTTTCAGGAATTGTGCTTTATTTTTGAATGGATATAATGTGTCTCTTTCCTTACTACTTGGTTGTATAATTAGGAAAGTAAGAGATTATATGGATAGGACATGATTGGTAATCGTAAATACTTGTGTCCTGAGGCGGCTTGAATTAGAGCCACGAACAGTGAGTTCGTCGACCTTAGGCATAGTCTCATGTACACATGCCAACCTTCCTAGTTGTCTAGAGTCCCTTGGAGGATGAATTCTGTTAAGCTGAGGAGAGGTAGTGTAGTTATGCACAGACTCCCTCTGAGGAAAGTAGAGACCAAGACTCACTGAAGTCCTAGACTTGATGAATGAGCGCAAGGGGTGAACGGAAGACTCTTCTAAGAGTCAAGCCTAGGAGAAAGAGCGCAAAACTCTTAATTCCTTCATAGCTAAGAAATCTTAGGAGGGACAACACTGTTCGTAAGTGCTGGCGAGACCCAATAGTCGGCTCACAGTAGAAGATCGAAGGCTGAGACCTTTGAAGCGTCAGAATCTTCTGAGATTGGGAAGAAAGCCAAAGCTCAGGAGGAAGAGCAATAGCAGCCCTTAGATCAACTGTAGAGTGTGGATCTGGACCATTGAAATCCTATGTCCAAACACACAGGATAGCGTGCAAGAGGAGAGGATCTGAACAGACGATATAGAACTGTCAGATCTGGAGTGGGGACCGACAGTTGTTGGATCCAGAGATAGGCGCATGAAAGAAGTCCCAAAATCACTTCAACCATTGGATCGTTGGAGGACAGGTGGCGAACATCCGGAAGCCACTAGGGTTTCGAAACTTAGGCATATAAGGGTGGTGAAGAATGAGGATTCACAATCACCGAAATCGTGAAGGTTATTTTGGATCATTGGATCCAGGGCGACACGTGGTAGAGATCTAACCCATCGGAGTTTCGGCATCCGGGATACCTGAAAAGGAAAATCTCTTGTACTCGTCAATCGCGAAATCCTGACTTGCAAAACCCCGAAGTGAGTTTATAGGATATATGGTTCAGAGTTTCGGCTCCCGGGAAACCTAAGTGCGAAACCTCCTATCTGTGCATATCCCAAAATCCCGACTTGCTAGACCCTGAAATGATAATAGAGAAGATGAGATATGGTGTTTTGGTGTTTCAGCACCTAGGATATCTAAGGGAAAGTCTCTTGTACTCGCCAGTCCCGAAATCCCGACTTGCGAAAACCCAAAATGACATAGTGTGTCTAGAGTTTGGATGTTTCGGTGTTTCAGCACCTGGGAAACCCAAGGGTCGGTTCCCTTGTACTCATCGGTCGTGAAACCCCGACTTACGAAACCTCAAAATAATAATAGCGCGGATAAGTCTTGATGTCTCGGTATTTTGGCACCCAGGATATCTAGAAGCAAGTCCCTGGTACACGCCAATCCCGAATTCCCAACTTTTGAAATCCCGATACGGCTTAGTGCATGTAGATATAGTTTTTCAGTGTTTCAGCACGTGGAAAACTGAAGGGTATGAACCCCTTGTCCTCTTCTACCATGAAAACCCGATACTCGAAACTCCAAAAGGTGGGATGCCAGGTTTTAATCCGAGGCATTGTTAAATGTGACAAACTGTTGGTCCCTTTCGGATTTCGACACTTCGAGAGACAAGAGAGCATAGGAACACATGCATCGCGATTTCCCAAATCACTAAAGCCGGAAACACCTCTCTGGTAAGGCCCGTGGTCATAGCCAACGATCACATGGGTAAGGATAAGGGATGGTATGGTCTGCATCAAGCCCCATAGGAATTTGGGGATTCTGTTCCTCGGTGAAAGGAAGGAAAATGCCGAAAAATATTAGTTCACGTAGTGGGTGTGTGAAAAATTGGTATCAGAGCATGGTTACAACACTTGGCCTACTTGGGCTCATGTATGAGCCGTGTAAGGAGATGTGTTTATCTGCATTTACTCCTTGAGGAGAAGGGTTTCATATTGAACCTGTGATTTTGGGATTTCTTGTTGAATTCCGGCAAAGGAATTATATTGTTCCTTTGTCAAAATGATAACTACTCTTATAGGAGTAGGAATGCACTGATTAGTATTATTGATAAGACCTGAGAGTGAATAACAAAGGTGGAATAAATTGTGGTATGAAGCTGCACTAGCTATAAAAGGGACATGAACTGAGTTGTTCTGTTATAGTGTGACGATGGCTACCTACTAAAGCAGGTAGAGTCTCTTGCAATTGAGATGGTTGGTTAGGTAAGAATTAAGATCCAAATGAAGAACTCCTTCATCACTTGGGAAATCTGGTAAGGACCGGTAGGGTCCTTAGGAAGTTATGATTACTGCATTATTAAAAGACTAAACTTTGAGCCTATAACTCCTCACAATTGAGAGGATTGATGAAAATATGTAGGGTCAGATTACCTGACCTATAATGGTTAGGATCAACAACAAGGATAATCTGTTTGAGGAAGATTAAGAGGAGTCCTTTGGGACTATTGCTAATTCCCAAGAGTGACCTTGTTGGTTGTTCCCATAAAGAGAGGGTAATATCCATATGAGTCATGACTATGAGATTAGTCCTATAAGTAACTTAAAAGCTCAGAAGAGATAGCGGGAGAAATCCTTCAGAAAAGAGTTTTGAAGATTGGATAGGATCAGGAGTCAAGATCCATTCAGAAAGAACCGAAATGTTTCAAGTTGTTCGATCTCGGAGAAGTAGCGTACTGGTTAGTTGCGAGGAGATACCGAAATTTCACAAAACCAAAGGACTTGGGATAAACAATGAGAAATTCGTGAAAAGATCATAGCCCTTGATCAAGGAGCAATCTGGACCATTGATCGTCCAGAGAGAATTTCACAATTTCGGATACCGGGAGTCCGAGAGGTAAGATTTTGGGAGACTAGAGATACCAAGCCATGAATTCCCAAAAGCGTCGAGACCATTCATCGCTAGAGGACAAGTGGTGGAGGATTGAGGTTTTGGGAAAATTCCCGAAGGGTTCCATTTCGGCACTCCTGGTATCGGGGATGTGAAGGGAAAGAGTTTAGAACTCTTGACCCCCCCCAAAAAAATGCCAAAAAAGGATCAGGGTTGTAGGATGCAGATTGGATCATGGCCATTGATCTCTCAATAGCGGCACACCGGTATTTCGAGTATTGGTAAGTCAAAGGAGCAAGGACCGGGCAACCCTTGCATCATGGGATCGCGAAACATGAAATCCCGACGTGACGCGATAGGAAGCTGGCATTAAGAATACCAGGATTCGGCATTTCGAAAGTCCTGGAGACGAGGAATCTGGACTCTCGGGGATGAAAATCCCGAAGTCTCAACAACACGACACAAAGAGGAGTGGGGCTGTGGTCATATCGGGATATCGGGAATCAGTATTTCAGGAATCCTGCAGACGGAAAGTCAGAACGCTTGACATCGGGAGTTCCAAAGTCGTGAAACGTGACAAGCCAGGGAGACACCTCCTTGGAGGAGAAAGTTGGGGATCGGCATTTCGGCATTTCGGAGGTCGGCATTTCAGCCTATCGGGTTTCGGGGAATCGAGGAACCAAAGTTCCTTGTAATAGAAATCCCAAAATCATGAAATGCGAAGCACCTTTTAGTTCAGATCGTGGTCACCGCCAGTGGTCACGTGAGGAGAAGGTGTGAACCAGTATGATGAATACTTAGTTGTGTTCAATCGTACTTGAGTGCATGAGGTTAATGCATTGTGAAGCTTCATAATAGGAAGCCTTATATTAATACTGGTAAGGTATGAATGATATTAAACATGCAAGTAATGCACATATATGATGTAAAAGTATAAGTATACTAGAGGTCCAATATGATTGCCCTGATAAGTGAAACGTGAGGCAAGAATTACACTTGCCAAAATTAAATGAATACCATGGATACATGGTTGATTCCGTTCTGAAGAGTCACGAAGGTTCCATCTTGAATGATAGCTTAAGGGGAATGTAATCCATTCCCTCAGGAAAATCCAGTGCAATTAAATGAAAGAGTAAACGAGTGAGGATGATCTGATGTCATGGTAAGAGACAAATGTTTATGCCTTTGAAGATCACATGAGAAGGACTGTGAACAATCTTGAGATGACTAATTTAAAAAAATCAATGGAAATGTATGTTGGCTATGAAATATACCTACGATAGCTACATACAAGATTAGGATTATGAAAGTGGTTAAGTACATCATAGATGTAAGTTAACAAAGATGCATGTTTATATTCCTTAAGGGGAATATTTGGTAGACCACTAAAAGGCTGACTCAAGGTTAAGTCCATCACAAGTGGTGATGGATCTGCAACAAGGAAGTTGCATGTTGAAGGAGTTCCCGGTGGAGGAACTGTATAAGGTCTCTGTTAGAAGAACAGAGTCACAACCCTGATAATTATTGAAGGTTGGGCAATGGCCTGCAAGGTCTGTCCATGTATAAGAATCCTGGATTACATTTTGAAAGAATCATGTAAGTAATAGAATACTAATAACCGAATATTGGCCATTCTGATAACATAATGGAAGAGTGTAGGATGCACATGTTCATGATTCATTATGAGAAAAGAGTTTCTACTAAAGCATGTTGAAGTATCCTAAGAGTTAGGATGAGCCTAACCCAGGGCTGCTCAGAAAAAGAGCAGTTGTGGAAACTAGTATGGTTGGTAAGAGACCAGTAAACCCATGAGTATGATTGAATGAATAAATGGGTACATTTAACTGATACGGCTTGGTTGAAGTTGTGGTTAAGGAAAGGCAGTGAGACCTTAGAGATAACTTGATTGGGCTGAAAAGTCCTAGGCGATGTAGAAAGAATTGGAAGAAGGGGAGAGCCCTCAATTCTTTCCTTGTTGTGCATTACGTTCTATGGGATGAGAAAGCTAGTACATTGATGAACGCAAATGATTTGACACCATAATAATGATGGTTGTAATGCTTTGAAAGAAATTGAGAACTGTTGCGTTACACTCATGAAAAATATTAAGGATAATGTGATGAAGTGCATACAGATATGCTAAACATGCCTGAAAATGTTTTTATTAATTAAACGCTATGATATTTGCATTTTAATTTACATGACGATTAATGTGCCTATAGTGTATGTCATGTGTAGAAAGGAATAATATTGGAACTGTTGAGGAAGACAGTTGCCAATAATGAACAATCTCAAGCAGAGGGTGACCATGGAAAGGCTGCAGTCGAAAGGTTGTTGACGGGACTGTGAAAATCCCGCTAAAGCACTACTGATAAGGTAGAGAACAAAGAAAGGGCACTAGCAGCCAAGAACCAGTATAAATATATTCATGCATGTGTGGCACAGGGTATGAAGGGATTTGGTAAGAACCCCTTCCAAAATATTTTATTATTGCATGTTATACCTGAATATTGAAAGGCCAGTTGTATGCCTTGGATATCCAAGTAAGGTATGACTCGGGAAGGAGAACCTGAATGATGGAGGTATGAACCTCTGGTAGTAAACATTGTTTGTAACCCTTGGAAGAATTCATAAACTGATATGTCATGAATGCATGGACAATCAAGGAATGTGTAAAGAAATTCATGTGAAACTTTTGAGTTCGTGTGTATTGATTTGGGATCATGATCGACCTATAGCAGGCAGTATGGTCCTGCTATAATAATGAAAGAAAAACGAATAAACCATATGAGGAAGAGGTTGGTTAAATTCCAACATCCCCACGGCCAAGAATCAGTCATAAAGTGTGGTGAACTTGAATAACAATGCAAGAGTGCATTGGGTATGAATGTGGCCAGGGATAGTGGCACATTTGTTAAAACCCTTTGAAATGTT
>JZKD02S1728399.1:146500-158847 GCA_000966675.3 Picea glauca
TCTTGTGAACTATTGAATTGGAATCATGCACCCAATGGGTATGTCAAGGAAAGCAATGAGCATGGATAACAAAACTACCATGTGGATACAGATCCACAAACTACACAGATAAGTACTATGCTAGAATATGAATATTCCTTTCTAATTAGGAACAACAACAAGATGTTTTCACACAAAATTGTGATTAATGTGCTTGTTTTCCAAGAATTATTGAAGGCAGGTGATGAAGACTAAGATTTTGAAAGAGGACCTGACCGAAGATGAAGGTCAATACTTCTGAAGTGGTCGAATGAGAAAGGCATCATAGGTGTTTTGAGAAAAGAACACCGAAGACGGTGTTCCTTTAAGGGGGAGAGAATTGTAACACCCCTATTTCCCCCAATTTGTAATTAATCATATAATAGGAATTACCATGCTAATGCATGAGGAAAATGTAAATGTATTATTGTTTGAGTTGCCAATAACTGACTGTGGGGGTGAAGCCTTGAAAGTACTGACCATGATATCACTAGAGGAAGAATGTGAAAACCATACAAGAGGGTTCATATATCAAATAACCCCAAATCTTCATGATAAGGATGACAAACCTCCTTCAAATCCTAAGGAAAGGAAAGCAGACAATGAAGAAAGAATGGTGGTTGAATCACCAACCACCCCCCATAAATGGAAACATGGGTTTTCAACCTGAAGTACTGCAGGGACTTGCAAACCTGAGTTTCCTTCTGACAGAAGGAACATGATAGGTTGGCAAAACCATCCAAGGTAAGAGGGACACAAAGGAGAGGAAAAGAAAACAGAGATGAGAACGTGAGCTCAGAAGGGAGAGGCACAAATCTCTCCAGCAAATCACAAACAGAAGTCCATGAGCTTGATGCCAAAGATCATCTAAGAAACCTCGCCGAGGCCACAAACGAGTGAGAAAGATCTGAGTTGCAGAAAACAGGACCCGAACAGAAACTTAAAAAGAGAGAGAACCCTCAAGAAGAGTCAGAGTTCCCTGGTGATATCATGGCTTGGCACGGGGGTGGCCAGAGTGCTAATATTGAATTCCTCTGAGCCTATGGTCGGGTGGAAGGATGAACACCCACAGTCAGTTGGTTGGCGGCAACCTGTAATAGATAAGTGATTTCTTACTCTGTGTAATTTAGCTATAATTGGGCATGAATTTGGTTATACGGTGTATGTTTCAGGAATTGTGCTTGAATTTTGAATGGATGTACTATGTCTCTTTCCTTACTACTTGGCTGTATAATTAGGCCAGTAAGAGATTATATGGATAAGACATGATTGGTACTCATAAATATTTGTGTCCTGAGGTAGCTTGAGTTAGAGCCACGAACGGTGAGTTCGTCAACCTTAGGCATAGTCTCATGGACACATGCCAACCTTCCTAGTTGTCTAGAGTCCCTTGGAGGACGAATTCTGTTAAGCTCAAGAGAGGTAGTGTAGTTATGCACAGGCTCCCTACAAGGCAAGTAGAGACCGAGACTCACTCAAGTCCTAGACTTGATGATTGAGTGCAAGAGGTGTGCGAAAGACTCTTCTAAGAGTCAAGCCCAGGAGAAAGAGTGCAAAACTCTTAATTCCTTCATAGCTAAGAAAGCTCAGGAGGGACAACATTATTCATAAGTGCTAGCGAGACCTAATAGTCGGCTTGCAGTAGAAGATCGAAGGCTGAGACCTTTGAAGCGTTGGAATCTTCTGAGATCGGGAAGAAAGCCAAAGCTCAGGAGGAAGAGCAACAACAACCCTTAGATCAACTATAGAGTGTGGACATGGACCATTGAAATCCTATGTCCAGATACACAGGATAGCGTGCAAGAGGAGAGGATCTGAACGGACGGTATAGAAATGTTAAATCTGGAGCGGGGACCGAAAGTTGTTGGATCCGGAGATAGGCACACAAAAGAAGTCCCGAAATCACTTCAACCATTGGATCGTTAGAGGACAGGTGGCGAACATATAGAAGCCACCGGGGTTTCAGTACTTAGGCGTATAAAGGTGGTGAATAACGAGGAATCGCAATCACTAAAATCGCAAGGGTTATTCTGGATTGTTGGATCCAGGGTGACACGTGGCAGAGATCTAACCCATCAAAGTTTCGACATCTGGGATACCTAAAAAGGAAAATCTCTTGTACTCGTCAATCACAAAATCCCAACTTGCAAAACCCCGAAGTGAGTTTAGAGGATATATGGTTCGGATTTTCGGCTCCCAGGAAACCTAAGTGCGACACCTCCTGTCTGCGCATATCCTGAAATCCCGACTTGCTAGACCCCGAAATGATAATAGAGCGGATGAGATACGGTGTTTCATTGTTTCAGCACCTGGGATATCTAAGGGCAAGTCTCTTGTACTCGTCAGTCCCAAAATCTCGACTTGCGAAACCCCGAAATGACATAGTGTGTCTAGAGTTTGGATGTTTCGGTGTTTCGGCACCCGGGAAACCCAAGGGTCAGTTCCATTGTACTCGCCGGTCGCGAAACCCCGACTTGCAAAACCACGAAATAATAATAGCGTGGATAAGTCTTGATGTCTCAGTATTTCGGCACCCAGGATATCTAGAAGAAAGTCACTGGTACACGCCAATCACAAATTCCCGACTTGTGAAATCCCGATATGGCTTAGCGCATGTAGATTTGGTTTTTCGGTGTTTCGGCACCCAGAAAACCGAAGGGTATGAACCCCTCATCCTCTTCTACCGTGAAAACCCAATACATGAAACTCTGAAAGGTGGGATGCTAGGTTTTAATCTGAGGCATTGTTAGATGTGACAAACTGTTGGTCCCTTTCAGATTTCGTCCCTTTGAGAGACAAGAGAGAAGAGGAACACATGCATCGCGAAAGCCGGAAACACCTCTCCGGTAAGGCCTGTGGTCATAGCCAATTATCACATGGGTAAGGATAAGGGATGGTATGGTCTGCATCAGGCCCCATAGGAATTTGGGGATTCTGTTCCTCGGTGAAAGGAAGGAAAAAGTCGAAAAATATTAGTTCTCGTAGTGGGTGTGTGACAAGACCAGGAAAATGACATTTGATTCAGGAGAATACAAGGTCATCGCGTCATTAAACCCATCATAAGGAGAGAGGTTTATAGAACCTACTTTTTTGGACTTAGAGGAAATCGGTCAGTTGTACAGAACAAATGCACGCGATGAGGATTACATAAACCCAAATATAGACATGATACTTAGTTGGCAAAGCATCACTTCATGTGCAACGAATTCATATACCGATTTAGAGAACCGACAACAAAGGCTACACGAAGTATCCACGAGGAGATGTGAAAGAATAGACCGTGCAGTAAGATGGGTAGGCACAGAAATCAGGGAACCACCCAGTTTCCATGGAGTAAACAATTTGGAAGCATTCTTAGCATAGTATGAAGATGAATTCTTAGAGAACCAGAGACTATTAGCACTTGATCTAGAATTCAAGGCCACACCTTCAAGATGGTGGGGTTCACACAAAGAGACAATCACGGACTGGTACCAATGCAAGTGGTTACTACTCATAAGGTTTGGTGCAGAACAAAAAAGCAAAAAACAACAGAAGTATGATGGAAAAAGAGCACCAGTGGAACACTTGGAGGAGTGTAGAACACTACGAAAAATGACACCTCCAGAGGAATGGCCTTATTACTTTATACACACTCTAGAGGGAATCCCAACGAACTGGTATACAGACCAGGAATTACACAAAGGAAGTATGACTTGGACGACATTGCAACAAAATTTCACCGTCTCCTTCTCATTCGAGCATGAGAACCCCAACATAGATGTTGCACTTAAAAAGATAAGAGGAGTGATATTCATCCAACCACCAGAAATAGAACAACATCGGAACAAATAGACAGTCAAGGAACTGTTGGCATGTTACCATGTGCAAGATGAAGCACCGGATGAAGATGATCTACGCGATATTCGGATTGAAGAAGAAGAAGGAGAAAGAGATGTGGAAGGCCCACCCATAGAATCATAAGTCATTTCCGCACCGATTAAAGTAAATAAAGTGAACATTGGGACAGTCGAACATTCCAAAATGGCCATCATTGTAGATTACTGGGATGAACAAACAGTGGAAAGCATAACAAATTTATTGCATGAATACAATGACTTGTTCCCCACAACATTACAGAGATCAAGGGTATAGCAGGAAAGTTAGGAGAGATGACGATACCACTCAGACCTTAAGAAAGATTGATCAAACAATGACCATATAGACTGAACCCCATATCTAAGTAGAAAGTCAATGCTGAGATTGACAAGATTATCGAGGTCGACATCATAGAACTGGTTGAAGAATCAGAATGGATAAGCTCGATGGTAGTACAAGACAAGAAACAAGGAGGGATCTGGATATGCGTCGACTTGCGGAAGTTGATCGATGCATGCCTACATGACCCAGTCCCTACACCCTTCGTGGATGAAGTGTTAAAGAACATAGGAGGACATGAATCCTACTCATTCACTGATGGATTATCAAGCTACCATCAAATCAAGATAGCACAAGAAGATATATACAAGGCCACGTTTACGATAGAATGGGGATAGTATCAATACACAGTCATACCGTTTGGACTGAAGAATGCACCAACAATATTTTCCAGAGTAGTCATTGTTGCATTTAAGGAATTCATCCACTAGTTCCTCAGAGTATAGTTGGATGATTGGACAGTCTACAATTTGTTGAAAGACCATGTAGAAGTCTTACAGCTAATGTTGGAAAGATGTAGGCAGTGTCAAATATCACTGAATATAAAGAAATGCATATTCGGAACACCGTTCGAGATACTATTGGGCCATATAGTATGCAAATAGGGTTTATTAGTAGATCCTGCAAAGATCGTAGTCATTGTTAACTTACCACCACCTAAAATACTCTGTTAGCTAAGAGAGACGTTGGGACACATAGGCTACTATAGGAAATGTATCAAAGGTTATGCACAGATAACTACACTAATGGAAAAGATGCTAAGAAAGGATACAAAGTTTCAGTGGAATGATGAGTGTCAACATGGTCTAGATACCCTAAAGGAAAAGATGGTCATTGTGCCAATATTAATCTTTCCCTATTGGGAGCAGACATTACATGTACATGTAGACACATCAGCCATAACACTTGGAGCTATCTTGGCGCAGCCAGGAGCGGGGTATTTGGATCACCCAAAAACATTTGCGATCAAGAAGCTATCAGACTCGGAACAAAACTATAACATGATAGAAAGAGAAGGGATAGCTATGGTCTATGCACTGCAAAAGTTTAGACATTACTTATTGGGGAAACACTTAATATGTTCACAAAACACTCAACCCTGAAATATTTAGTCAATAAGCCAGTGTTGGGGGGGTGAATATGTCGATGGTTACTACTATTCCAAGAATTTGACTTTGAAGTAATTGTCAAACCAGGAAAACTAAATGCAGGACCTGACCACCTATCAAGGGTCACAAATGGAGAAGAACCTACAAATTTAGAAGACAATTTTCTAGATGCACAACTATTCTCAGTTCATATCGTTGATGAATACTTCACAGACATCATTTAGTCCTTGAGCACAGGTACTACGCCACAAGAGTATAATACTACGTAGAAGAGAAACCTGGTAGTCCGCGCTGTTGACTATCAACTGATTGCAAGACATCTATATAATATGGGTGTAGATAGCATCTTGCGAAGGTGCATGTTAGAACATGAAAGACCACGAGTGTTAGCATAAGTCCATGAGGGGAGAGAAGGAGGGCATTATGTAGGAAAAGATATCGTGCAGAAGGTATTGCGTGTAGGACTATGGTGGCCAACAATCCACAGAGACTCGAAGGAGTATTTTCAAACATGCGATGTCTGTCAAAGGGTAGGTAAACCCAACGTAAGGGACGAGATGCCATTATGACCATAGGTAACACTCCAGGCATTTGATAAATGGGAAATAATTTTTTTGGGACCAATCAACCCACCATAAAAAAGAACAGAAGAAAGGTACATTATCACCGCAACTAAATACCTAACAAGATGGGCGGAAGTCACACTAGTGAAGGATTGCAACGCAGAAACAACAACGCATTTTTTATGCAAACAAGTAATCAATAGATTTGGGTGCCCGAGAGTTTTGATGAGCGACCAAGGCACTCACTTCATCAATAGCACCATCAACGCTATGACTGAATATTTTGAATACCATCACCAAAAGAGCACACCATAGCACCCACAGGAGAATGGCATAGTGGAAGCATTTAACAAAACCTTGGAGAACACGCTGACAAAGATCTCTAACATCAATAGGGATGATTGGGATCTGAAAGTACCAGCAGTATTATGGGCATACAGGACTACGTGAAAAACTTTGACAGGGCACACACGATTTAAACTAGTTTATGGCCAAGAAGCAGTGGTGCCATTAGAATATCTAGTACCAATCTTGCGCGTAGCGACAATTACACAAATGACAGAACGAGGCGCAGTACAGGAGAGTCTGAATTAGTTAATGACCATGGAGGAAGACCATATCTTAGCAGGATTCCACCAACAAGTTCAGAAAGCAAGAGACAAATCTTGTCACAATCGACACATCAAGAAGAAGACGTTCAAGGAAGGATATCTAGTACTAATGTATGACAATAAATCATTTCAGCACCCGAGAAAGCTCAGAATGCATTGGTTAGGCCCATATGTAGTAAAATCGGTCACATATGGAGTAGTTGTACAGTTAAGAGATTTATCAGGCGCATAACTTAGAGGTATGATCAATGGGATCTGAAAGAATTTGTACAAGGAGAGTTGACAACCCGCGGCGCAATATAAGAAAAAAAAAACACAGTATACAGAAAAAGAAAAGAACAAAAGGAAAGAAACAAAAAGGGCATAGTGCACTGGAGAAAGAAATATCATGCACAATAAGGAACACAAACTCGACGAGGAGAAAGACAATGGTCACATACAAAGGGAAACGAGTGGGAAAATAAAATTCGACAAAAGTAGGAAGACATGACAACACTAGGTGGAATTAAAGGACGACAAGGATCGATGGGATGCCACGTTAAATGCACTAATTGGAGACAGCAAGGCAAAGTAATGGTAAGTATGAAACCTCCAGAGATGCATTGAACCCATAGTTAAGGTGCATTAAAACCCATAATGAAGGAAGCATCATCGACAATCTTCATGGAAAACCCATACAACACACGGACGCAGGAGCAAACAATCTATTCGCAAAAGAAGAGTAGACAGAGAGAAATAGAGGATGAAAATCATAGAGCGAGTTCATAGAGGTCACAGAGACCATTCAAACCCAGCAAACGGTCGACATTCACCACCATGGAACTGCCCAAGCAAGCAAAAGTGATCCAAACCACTAGGAAATCTAGAGTTCAGACTAGGTCACGAGGATAGGCGGAAGAAGGTGAATAGTAACCATCGGAGATCGTCAATATCGAAGAAATCCCATCCCCAGAAAAAACATTAGTGCACTCAACAACCATACTAGAAGAAATCCAACAACCAGCATCAGAGGGCACAAATATATACATACCGACAGAAATATAGGAGCCGTAGAACCAAGAAGTAGAAACCCTGAAGGAGGTACAACTAGAGAACATCAGACCAGTTCCAAAAGGCAATGGAATGAAGCCAAATTAAAACGCAGCAATCGAGATAGATGAGTATCAAACGACCATATCAGACCACCCACTAGAGGGAGCGGTCGAGGATATCACAAGTCAGCGGAAATGGCAGACATAGGAACAAATGAAAGTTGTTGGAACTTTGAGCCAGCCACCTCCATCAAGGAAAGATAAGATACAGATACTCAGATCACCTCTCAAGAAACCAACAGCATAAATCGCTCTACCACACATACCAAATGGGGTACAAGTAGGACCAGATATAATGGGTCACATCAAAAATCTCAAATACTCGGACCATGACATAGCAGATACAGACAAGTTCCCAGAACTTGCAAAAAGAGTATACATGGAGACGGTAGGCACGAGTCTATTTGGGGAACTGATTGATCACCCACTCCAATGGGCAACCAGATTGGAGAAGATAGGAATTTTAGGTCTGGCGGACCTACCACATTTTGGTAGGGGTCAGCACGCAACAACATGCATCAAGAAGCTACTAGCGGTCACACATGGCGGGGAAATTTGGTTGGACAAGCTCATGTTGATAGACGTAGATATTATCGCGAACATAACAGGATTTCCAACTCGGGGCATGGATCTCGCGTAGTTTCTGGATGAAAAAACCAAGGAGAAAGCGCTAGCATAAGACATGAATAAAAATTATGGCACTAACATGGGAACAAGAGGGATCATTATCATAAGGATAAATGATGCTGCAACACAACTGGGCGTGAAGATCTTAGCCTGCAAGCTACTAAGAAAATGTCGCAGGGAGGAAGTCCCAGCTGGATTCGTTGTAGTTGCATCTCAGTGCGTAGAAGGAACCTCAATGAGTTGGGCACTGTATCTCTTGAACCTATTCTTGGCTTACTACAAGGATGCACAGGATCTAGGAACAAAGTTACACTATTCATGGATGATCACACAAATAGCCTTCATGGGATGGAGAGAACCCAGGTACGTAGTTTTTGGCACTAGACCCAAACCAAATCAAGGGGCAAGATATTTGTTACTCAAAGCCAAGCCAGATGCTAGGAGAAAAAAGGTGAACAGGGCTATCTTTGAAGGATACCTATGTGACCTACAAGAATCCATCTCCAAGATGTGGAGAATAACACCAAAAGTTGTCGCACGATATGGGGACATCACCAATTTCCAGGACACATGATATACAATGTGGATACAAGAAAGGAAGGATCCAAATAAATAGTGGTTGCAAATGTGCTACTGTATCATAGAGGGTGACATCGACATGGTCATCAATGAATGGGAAGATGAGTGGAAGACTCCTGCCCTTACCTAGGAAATGCCAGAAAAAACAACAGAAGAAGAGGTGGGGCAGGGAGAGACCCCGCCAAAGGAAATTCAAGTGCCCAAGAGACAAAGAACAGGCTAGGGAAAAGAAACACAGACAGAAGAAGGGCCAACCAATATAGGGACCTAGAATGGAAATAAGGATAAGAAACAGTCATCCATGGAGCAGCAGCAACAGGTCGAGCCCACGCAAGAGATCGAAGAAAATTCCAACCCACAAACAACAGGGGCAAACAAGAGGCCAGCCACGTAGATAGGAGGTGTGCACAAGAAATCAAAGGCACAAAGGACACCGCCAGATTATACGATCATGGATGACGATGGGGAAATCATATCCCAAATGGTCCAAGATTGTCTATCCAAGGACTTCGACCATGTTGCACACCACAGGGATAGGATTGAAGAGCAATTGGAAGACATGTGGCATCTCCTCAAGCAAATCGGGGAAGGGAATCCAACAAGAAGTAGGGGAATCGAACCATTATCACCGCAAATAGAAGGAAGAGTGCAAGAAGAGGAACAAGATTCATTCCAGGAAATACTATAGCCACACGTAACATTCCATATCAACGATAGTATGCTGTGCATGGATGAAATTGTGGGGAACACACCCTTGAAGGACTTAAGCCAAATCCAACATGTGTTGACAAGGATACCATCAGGGTCACTACTTAGGTTGCAGGTTAGTGTAAACCATGAGGTACATTCTCGCGCACGCAAACACTTAACCGAATTGAAGCAGGAAACAAAGAAATGGGATGTGTTAGAAATAGTCCATGAGCAGGATAAATCTAAGACCCAAGAGGAAAAGGAGCGCATAAAAGGATTGAATTAGAAAGTGGCAGTAACTTACGAGAATATTCCATAGGCGGCGCAGGGAGATGAAATCACAATAGAGAAAAATATTGATCGGATTGCGCAAGAAATCGATCAGAATTAGAAGGAGATCGAGAATCTCCGAGAACAAATCATACCAACCACTCCACCGATAGTTGAGGAGAAAAGGAAATAGGAAGAAACAATGCAACTGCAGGAAATAGAGCAGTAGGTCAACACAACAACTGACTTGTTTGATAAAGCAGTGCAGCTTTGGATGAAGTTAGAGGAGGATCAATAGGTCCAAAAGTGGGAGAAGGAAGAAGAAAGGATCAACGCAGCGATCCAAGAACTGAAACAAAGGTAGAAGACAATACCAATTACATAATGCGTCAAGGGAATGCAAGAGATGAAGAAATTATAGGCCGAGCTCACTACCGCGAAAACACAGAAACATGAGTGGTAGGCTCAAATGGAACTGTTGCAAGAACGGGTAGCAGAATTCCTGGCACAAGCAGAGGAAGCCAAGGAACATATAGCGCAGACCTAGGCAGAGTGCATGGAACTGATTAGTGATGAAATTGCAGTCCAGATAGTGGACACACTCAAGGAGAATACTGCACAGGCACAGACATAGGCAACAGAGCTCAAGGAAAAGTTCCAAGCGATCACCAAGGAGGTCTAAGAAGAACACAAAGGATAGGTGGCTCAGGATGAGCCACATGTCAGTGTTGGGGGCCTGTTAGAGGCATGCCAAAGGCCAAAGGCCAAAGTGGAAAGGCATGGTGTTTTTGGGAAAGAAATCATGCACGAGCAAAATGACAGCTGGAAGGAAACACAACACGCGTGCATGCAAGGAAAGCAACAGCTAGAAGGAAGAGAAACACACACACATGGGAGGAAGACCTAACGACGGTAGGGTTAGGATTTTGGTAAGGTATTGTAAACAGCTAAAGAGCCTGAAATGTATAAATATAGATACTTAGGTATCATAAGAGGTTTGGTTCGATTGGCGAGGTATTACTATTATGCTATTGTAGTTATGCATGAGTTGATGCAATATGTAATGTTTTACGGAGAGACCTATTTTGTATAAGCTATTGAGCTAGAGGGGATGAGGAAGGGTAGATCCTGAGGGTTAGATCGCAGGGTGTGGAGCCTGGTGCGATCTAGTCTGCCTCATATAGATCTCACCCAATTGAGAAGAGTTGTAAGCGCACGACGCTGTACATGCGAACATAATATAATAAAAGAGATTAGAGCCAAATCTTTGTGGACGTAGCCCTAGGAGGGGGTGAACCACGATAACATCTGTGTTGTGTGATGAATGTTTTCATATCTCTATTTTCTAAAGCAGGTATTATTATGTTGAATGAATGAGTTATTATATTGCCTGTTTAAGTGTTGTTGTGAAACTAAAGGAATAAAACTATGGATATACTGCATAAATCGTGAATAACAATATGTTGCATTTACAAGTCATAATAACAGCTCAATATTTAGTTGGCTTATCTCACACTCAATCCTAGGTTGTAAACACCTGAGTATTACAACCACCCATTAAATCTATCTCGGGTGAGACTGTGCAACGCATTCTGTGTGATGCGTTGCCTTCTGGTTTACCAGGAGGGCCGATAGTTGTAGAGGCTTTATTGGAAACCCAAACAGACATGAACCCTGAGTCAATAAACTTAGTCAGAATAGAGGAGTAAGTTAAACCAACACTCATCAAACTTCACATTAGTGCTTTCCACAATTTTGTTGAGCCTTAGATTCAAGCATTTGTATGATTTCCTTGTGCTTGAGTACCCAACAAGTTTTCCTTTTTCAACACAAGATTCAAACATTTCCTATATTTCCATATTCTCTTTTAATGTGGCATTTTCATCCAAAAACTCTGAAATGCTTCACATTTGTTGGCGCATGACAATTTTGGGAAAGAATCAAGGAAGTGACGAAAAATGGGGAGCATGTCGGAAAGTGAGGAGTGCATTGGAATTGGAGGAAAAGCGGCACCAGAAACAAAGGAAACCCGCACCGAGGAAAAGTGGTTACAAAGTGGACAAACCGCTGCAGAGAAGTTGGAAAGTGAACAAGTGTTGACTTGGACAGTGGTTGTACCAAGGACCAGCCAAGATCGAGTCAGTTGGAAAGTGGACAAACCTAATCCACTTAGGGTTAGGGTTTTTTTAAGGGATTTGTCCCATTTTTGTTATAAGTAGAATGTATTAGGACTGTTAAAAAGGTTTTTGTGGGTTAGTGAGTTGGTTAGTTGTTTGGTTAGTAGTCCTAAAGTTGTGTTAAGACTATTGTGATTAGTGGAGATCGATTGTAATGAAGGAAGAAATGTACAGTGCACGGCACTACTTTTTGCAAGAAGATTAAGAAAGAGATGAAGCGACTCATCTTTGTGGACGTAGATTTGGGTTATGTATGAATGTTGCAGTATTGTTGATTATATTTTCTTTAATGAGTTTATATTGAACATGTTAAAATGGTAAAGGAAATAATATTGCACACTAAGGATAAACTAATGAAGTTTGTAGAATATCACTAATGAATGAATGTCATAGTTAGTATCCAGATCTGAATTGT
>JZKD02S1728399.1:166921-182737 GCA_000966675.3 Picea glauca
ATCAATGGTCGTCTTAGACAAAACTTGATGCAAGTAATGAAATGCCAGCTAATGCAGATACTTGAACTCACGATTTTGTTACAGGTGTGAGCACTTATCAATCAAAAGTAACCAGAGTCAGGTAATGGATGTCTTGGCTGCTTTTATGGAGAACTGGTGACGATGCATCTTTTGATGGCACTTACAGAAAATCTTGACATGGCCTCGAATGTATCAACTTCTATGGATACAACTTCAGTATTTTCTCTTGTTCAAGCTCCCAAGGGGATAAGGAGGTCTTGCAGAGAAGGAAAACAACAACAGGCTGGATAAGTGAATTGGAATTTGGAAGGTGATGCACACTGTAGAAGACTCTAGTGCATCAATGATACTGTGGAGAGGAGTTCTTTGCCAAATTGGACAAGTTGCTGCATAATGTTACAGAGATGTTATCTGTTATAGTAAGGGTCATTACCTTACTCTTAACAAGGCTCACTAAGATTGTAATAATTTGTCTCTCTAATGACTAGACTTTCTGGGTGGACATTGAAGATGATCTCAAACCTTTGGGCCTGTAGGTTTGCAGCACTTTGTGTTGAACCATGAATTCCTTTGTTAGCAATGTGATGGATCCAAATAACATTCATGTGGCCTATTGTTAATTGCACAGACAGATTGGAGACTATTTATGCATAATACTAGTGCACACATTGTCTTGTTTGTAGGACAGAGAGGCTTGATAGCAGAACCTCATATTGAACAAGGATTATTTCCTTTTGCCTATATATATATATACTCTCAGTTTTGGTTCTAAAAGAACATAAGGTAAACATATGAAGACTTGATAATTAGAACATTGGCAAGAGCAAGACTATACAGTCTGCAAGCAATCAGTGCAACCTATAGGAGCTTGGCTATTTATATTTGCTCATACTCTGTTTTTGGATTTTTGCTTAAGGGTATGATAGGATGCATTTGAAGACACGGGGTATCAGACCCTCTTTATCAGTGGCATGATGGTATTTGTAGTGCATGTTGACTATTTTCTACCTATCGAGCTGCAAACCTGTGAATCCTCAACTAGAAGAAGACAATTTCAAATTGAACTCTGATTTAGTCAAAGATGAAGATAGTTCGATGCCCAGCTGTGGTTGAATACTTCAAAAGGAATTTGTTATCCTCCAGCAAGCAGAAGCATATGTCAAGACCTAGCTTAGATGAGGATTTGTTTCCCTAAGAAATAGGATCTGGATCCTATGATTTTGTATTAGATTAGATTACAAGCTAATTTTAGCTATTCGATCCCTTTTTGAAGGATCTCAGTTGTATATTGTAAAGGCTATAAAGCCAATCATTTCCACAGTGCAAGGGGGTTCGACTTTGGAGATTTGGCTACTATTCCTGTATTAGAAACACTATGAATACATATTGAAACATAAGCTTCTTTAGACTATTCAGTTTTCCATTTCTTATCTTTTCATGTTTATGAGTAAATGTTATGTGCATTGTTTATGTTTATCTAATGACAGTTGACTATCATCTCATCTCTTCATTGATAGACTAAGCTTATAAACAAATTCTGCTTGTTATAGTTAGTCATTCACATGTGCAATTGTGTGTATGTGTTTTTACTGATATGATAAGATTTCTCCATACTTTCATACCTTGATTAAACTTGCTTATAAACAAATTCTGCTTGTTATAGTTAGTCATTCACATGTGCAATTGTGTGTATGTGTTTTTACTGATATGATAAGATTTCTCCATACTTTCATACCTTGATTAAACTTTCTGAACAAGTATAGTTGAAAGCTTTGTGTGTTTGAGTGATTTCATGTGTATTTTGAGTGGTTGATGTGTATTTTGAGTGAATAAGAGCATTATCAGATCATCCAACTTGATCCACCTTTACATTATTGAGTCATTGATTAAGTTATCCACGACCTAGAGAGACTCCTGGAGTGCTAACAAGAGGAGTGCTAACAAGAGGAAGTAAGTAACTTAAAGAATTTCATCCAACTTGATCCACCTTTACATTATTGAGTTATTGATTAAGTTATCCACAGCCTAGAGAGACTCCTGGAGTGCTAACAAGACAAGAGGAAGTAAGTAACTTAAAGAATTTCCTGGAATCTTGCTTTAAATTACTGATAAGAATTCTATGGATTTGTTTTGAATGATGAAAATTCTATGGATTTGTTTAGAATTTCCTGGAATCTTGCTTTAAATTACTTTTAAATTACTAAATGATAAGAATTCTATGGATTTGTTTAAAAATATGCTTGAGAAATATAGCATAGAATAAGGGGATTGAACAAAACCAAAGAATATTAATCATGTCCATAGAAAGAAATGAACTAGCAGAGACGGAACGAAACCAAAGAATATTAATCATGTCCATAGAAAGAAATGAACTAGCAGAGAATTCAAATTGAATACAAATATAGGAGACTTTAACATGGGAAATATTATCCTATACTTAGGATTAGATGTCAACTTTTTTACAAAGAAGACTTGGGAAGCAATGGGAGAACCTACACTAGGATATTCACCTATCCAATTGAAGCTAGAAAACTAGCATAGAGTGATTCCCATAGGTAGATTGAAGAATATAACAATGGACCTAGATGGTGTGTGCACCACAACAGACTTTGAAGTGATGGATATGGTGGATGAGTCTATACCATTTCCAGCACTATTGGGAATTGATTGGGCCTTTGATAATCAGGCCATAATTAATTTACAGACTAGAAAGATGATACTTGAAGCTAGGAACTTTAGGGTAGAATTACCTTTAGATCCCTGATATTGTGAAATATATGTAGAACCTGTGCCTGGAAGTGTTCTAGAGGATGATGTGAATCAGTTGTATAGGACTACTGCGTGAGATGAAGACTATGTGAATCCAACTATAGATGGAGTGCTCATTTGGAGAAGTCTTAATTCCATCATGTGAGATTCTAATATTGGGGTAGAAAAATGGAAGAAAAGATTGCATGAAGTCTCTGCTAGGAGGTGCACCAGAGTTACACGCACAGTAAGATGTGTTGGGATACTAGGAGGTGCGCCAGTGTTACACGTGTAGTAAGATGGGTTGGGATAGAAGTAAGACAGTTTCCAACATTTACTGAAGAGGACAATCTAGAAAACTTCTTGACAGAGTTCAAATCATAGGTTTTGGATAGTCAGATATTATTAGTGTTGGATATAGCACTAAGGAACACACCTACACAATTGTTGGGTGCACATAAGAAGGTAATTCAGGGATGGTATCAGTGTAAGTGACTGATGCACATAAGATTTGGTAGGAGTCAACAGGATAAACCCTTACAGAAGTATGATGGAAGAGGGAACCCAAGAAATCTCATAAATGATTGTGTCACTATCTGGAGATTGGTACCACTAGGGGAATGGACGCATTACTTTATTCATACATTAGAAGGAATACCTAGTAATTGGTACAAGGAGCAGGAACTGTGAAGAGAAATTGTAAGTTGGGGCGCAGTGCAACATAACTTTATTAGGAATTTTTTCATTTGAAAGTGAGAATCCATGGGTGGATCTAGCACTACATAATATCAAAGGGAAGATATTTGAAGAGTATGGGGTAGATACAATGATAGTAGACAAAGATTACATAAAAAAAATACTTGAACAATTAGTTTACTCTTTTCAAGTCGCAGAGGATGAATAAGTAGAGGAAGACCCATGTGGCATACATATATTAGACTGAGTAGGAGAAAGAGGGTTGGAAGGGCCTTTGTTACAATTGTAAGAGTTTACTACACCCATGAATATTAAAAAGGTCAATATTGGGATCAAATAAAATCCCAAGATAGCTAGCATTGGAGACTATTGGGATAGTGAGACAATGGAAAAGATAATTGAATTATTGCGTGCGTATAGTGACTTATTCCCAGCCACATTTTCAGAGATGAAAGGGATAGTAGGAGAAATTAGGGAAATGAAGATACCCCTCAGACCAGTTAGACAGAGACCATATAGATTAAACCCCATCTATAAGAATAATGTTAAGGAAGAAATTGACAAAATGTTGGAATCAAGAATCATAGAGCCTGTGGAAGAATCAGAGTGGATTAGTCCAATGGTGGTCTAGGAAAATAAGACTGGAGTGATTAGGATATGTGTGGATATGAGGAAGTTAAATTATGCATTCCTGCATGATCCTTTTCCTACTCCATTTACAGATGAGGTGTTAGAGAATGTGGGAGGACATGAAGTATACTCTTTCACAGATAGATTTTCAGGTTACCATCAGATCAGAATTCCTCCGAAGGACAGGTACAAAACTACATTTGCAACAGAGTGGGGGTCATATCAGTACATAGTAATGCCATTTGGTTTAAAGAATGCACCAGAAATATTTTCTAGAGTAGTAGTAGCTGAATTCAAGGATTTTATACATAAAATTTTAGAAGTTTATCTGGATGATTGGACAGTATTCAGTTTATTGAAGGACCATGTATAAATTCTGAGGTTAATGTTAGAAATATGTAGGCAATGTCAGGTCTCATTGACCATTAAGAAATATTTATTTAGCACACCATTTTGCATCCTACTTGGGAACATTGTATGCAAATAGGGCTCGATAGTAGACCTTGCAAAGATTGGTGTTATTATCAATTTACCACCACCAAAGTCAATGTGCCAGTTGAGAGCAACATTGGGCCACATAGGGTACTACAGGAAATTTATAAAGGGCTATGCAAAGATTACTGCACCCATGGAGAAGTTACTAAAGAAAGACATCAGGTTCCAGTGGAGTGATGAATTCCAAGAAATCTAGGAAATACTGAAAGAGAAGATGGTGACACCACCAATTTTGAGCTTTCCACATTGGACAAAATAATTTCATGTGCATGTGGACGCTTCATCCATTACACTTGGAGAATTTTTGGCACAACCAAGTGAAGGAGAAATTGATCACCCAATATATTTTGCGATTAGAAAGTTTTCTGAGTCTGAGAAGAACTATAATACTATAGAAAGAGAAGGTTTCGCTATGGTCTATGCCTTACAGAATTTCAAGCACTACTTATTGGGTCAACATTTTAAGATGTTTATAGACTATTATGCTTTGAAGTACCTAGTTAAAAAGCCAATGTTGGGTGGGAGGATCTGTAGATAGTTGTTATTGTTTCAGGAATTTGATTTTAAAATCATAGTAAGACCAGGGAAGTTGAATGTAGGACCAGATCATCTGTCAAGAATTACTAATGGAGAGGAGCCAAAGAACTTGGAGGATAATTTTCGTGATGCTAACTTATTTTTTGTTTAGATTGTTGATGAATATTTTGCTGACATTGTGGGATTTGTGAGCACAACAATGGATCCTAGGAAATTTATTGTCGCACATAAAAAATAGTTGGTAGTGAACGCTACAAACTCTCAGTTGATTGCGGGTCATTTATACAAGTTAGGTGCAGATGGAGTTATGAGAAGATGTGTGATGGAACATGAATGCTCAATGGTGCTAGAAAAAGCACATGAAGGTATAGATGGAGGGAATTATGCAGGAAAGCCTACAACAAAAAAGGTGTTGCGCACAAGATTATAGTGGCCTACAGTACATAAGGACGCAAAGGAATATTGTCATACCTATGATGTCTTCCAGAGGGTGGGAAAACCTTTTAGAAGGGATGAAATGTCACTCATGCTCCAAGTAACTTTAAAGGTTTTTGATAAATGGGATCTGGATTTCATTGGCCCCATTAACCCACCAGGAAGGATGTCAGGATCCAGATACATCATCACTACAATAGAATACTTAACCAGATGGGCATAAGTAGCCCCAGTGAAGAATTACAATGCAATTTCTCTTTGAGAATGTAGTGACCATATTTGGATGTCCTGGAATTGTTTTGAGTGATCAGGGGACTCATTTTATTAACAGTACAATTAGAGCTATGACAGAAGAATTCAGGATACATCATCATAAGAGAACACCTTACCATCCCCAAGAAAATGGTACAGTAGAAGCTTTTAACAAGATCCTAGAAAATGCATTGACAAAGATTTTCAATGTGAATAGGGATGATTGGGATTTGAAGGTATCAACAGTGTTATGGGCTTACAGGAATGCATGCAATAACCTTATAGGATAGAGACCATTCAGACTAGAGTATGGGAAAGAAGTAGTGGTTCCATTGGATTATTTAGTACCTAGTCTGCGCATTGCAGCGATCACCAACATGACAGAAGAAGGTGTTGCATAGTTAATATTGGATCAACTGATGGAGCTAGAAGAAGACATAATTCTAGTAGGATTTCACCAGGAAGTACACAAAGTGAAGGACAAAGCTTGGCATGATAGAAACATAAAGAAGGAAATATTTAAGGAAGGAGATCTAGTTCTCTTCTATGACAACAGGTATCTATAGAACCCTAAGAAATTCAACATGCACTGGTTAGGGCCTTATCAGGTAGAGCCCATGACAAATGGAGGTGTTGTGCAACTGAAAGATCTTGCAAGAAAGAATCTCAGAGGACTAGTGAATGGCAGTCAACTGAAGTTGTATAAAGATAGTCGACCTAACAACCTGAGTTAAAAACATAAAGAGAAGTTATGATTGTACATATTGTATATAGTAGTTGTTACAAGAGAAAGACAAAAATCCATAAAAAGAAGAAATGTAACAAAAAGATAAAAACATAGGAGAATACTAGAAGGTTTTTGATGTAATAAAATTGTTGGCATTAACAGTGTGCACAGAAAAACCAGTGTTGAAGACACTGTGCACTCGGAAGTAGGTGAAAGGTACAAAAGTGTAGCACGTAGGAAAAAGTGAAAAAGTGAAAACTGTCAGTGCAGAACAACTGTGAGTACGTCGTCCCGCTATAAAGTCATAAAAAGGGGGAAAATGTAGTCATTTGTGTTTGTTTCTAAGGAGAAGAGAAAAGAGAGAAATTTAAGTGTGATATAGTGAGAATTTGGGAGTGCGGGTTGAGAATTATAGATCAACAGTCCAGATTTTAGTAAAATATCACCACCACGAGTTGGAGCATCGACCAGGGTTGGTCAAAACATGAGAAACAATGATCAGGTAACGAAAATAGGGACACAAGACATGCCAATGATATTTGATGTCAATGAAATCCATATGATGGAGTATGAGACACATAACACGCAGGTGGAGGAGGAAGAAAACCCATCACAAAAGGTTGGGCAACCTGAGGAAGATGCGAAAAGAATAGATTTTGATGCGTCGAGAGGAAAAGGGCCACAACATGAAGAGCAAGCCATGGGTTCAGTGAAACAGGGCCTAGGGCCAGAATAAGAACATGAAATAGAGAAAGAAGGAGTAAGAAAGTGTAGGTTGGAAGCAGTGTGCAAGGGATACCACACACATAGGCATAATTGACCATAGTAATGCCAAAGATCCCAGATGGAGTGAAAGAAGAAGTTGAAATGATAGGAGGTGTGAGCACGATGAAGTACTCATACGATGACGTAGTAGATATTGTCAAATTCCCGAATTTGGCATAGCACAACTACATGGAAAGTAGAGGAGAGGGACCATTATGTGCGCCACTGTTGAAACTTGTGCAGTGGATCCTGGGATTCTACAACATGAGGATAATGAATTTAGTGGAGATACCGCACTTCGAGCGCGGTAAACATATCAATGGATGTGTGAAACAACTCCTAGAAAGGGTGCATGGTGGAATTTTATGGATGGATAGGTCAGTTCCTATCAAGGTGGACTTGATAGCCGCAATTACTGGGCTACCCATGGATGGGGAGAAGCCATAGTAATCTATGGAGGATAAATAAAAGCCAAGGCCATTTCTGATGAAATCAAGATGAAATATGGCATAGACAGAGAGAATACGAGGATCCAGATCAATGACATTAATGATATGACGACAAAATTTTCTACAAGATTGCTAGCATGCAATCTAATGCACAAATGTAGGAAGGAAGAAGTACTAGCAAGAGTGGTAGTGTTTGCAACGCAGTAAGCGAAGGGGATCTCAATGAGGTGGGCCCCTTATTTATTTAATTCCTTCCTAGAGGATTGCAAGGATACACAATATTGGGGCTCTGAGTTCCACTACTTGTGGTCACTCATCCTCATTTCACTAGTAGGTTGGAAAGAACCGGTGTATATTGTGTTTCTTCAGAGAACATGGAAGTGTGGCGCAGCCCAATGCACTTCACTAAGGAGCACAATAGATCCAAAGAAGAAGAAGGTGAACAATGATACATTCTTGTTGTATCTTTCATAGATCCAGGACCACTTAGCAAACACATGGAGGATTTCACCTGAGACAGTCCAAGAATTTGGACAGATGGCTAACTTTCATTCCACGTTCCACAGTATGTGGTTTCAGGCAAAGAGATATCCAGTGAAGGAGTGGATACAACTGAGCTACTATGTGATGATGCAGGATATACAAATGGAGGTCCAAGAATGGTCTGATGAATGAAAGGTGGCATAAATTCCAAGGAAAGTGCCAGTGGGACAGACTCAAACGTAGGACAAAATAGTCCCTACGCAGCAGACAAGCAGAAATGGTGTGAGGAAAATGAATAATGTTGCACAAGGCCAAGTGGGGGGAAGAAACCCACCTCAAAATAAACATAGGATGCAAAAGAAACCATAGGGTCGTTCCATACAGGTTCCATTGCGCACAGGATAGACACCAAGAGTTACAACAGAACACGTGTGCGCAATAGAGGTGAGGAAAAAAATACAGGATATACATATGGAAGAAGAAGATGGACATGAGATAGGGATGGATACAGATATGCCAGAGACATCTAAGCTAGCAGATGCCCAAAAGAAGAGAACAAGGGATCAAACAAGTGGCTCTAGGAATAAGGAAAAAGGCCCATAGAACACCACCTCACACATCACTAACAATAGATGATGTTGAACTAGTAGCCACAACAATTGAAGAACGACTATCATAGGTTTGGGATAATGTCAAGAAGCATAGGGCTTCAATTTTTAAGTAGGTGCAGGAGGTAAAAACTACGCTGAAACAATTAAATATCAGGGCATAGAAACAACAATAAAACACACCAATAAAGACTATGGAAGGAGTGCCAGCAGGAGAAAAAATCCAAATCATAGTGGAGGGGAGCGCAAACTTCATTATAACACCTGATATGTTTTACATTGATGAGGATGCAACACATAATCCACTAAAGGAGATAGAGACATTGTACTTGGCATTGCCCATGATCCCGAAAAGGGTGTTGTACAAATTACATATTAGTGTCATGCAGGAAATTCAGTCCAGAGCAAGTTCATATGTGACAAATACACAGATAGCCTAGGAAGAGAACATCTCATTGAAGAAATCAATTAGCCAAGTAGGTCAGGAGAAGAAGATAAAGCAACAAAAATTGGAAAAGATGGAGAAATACAGTGGCGCAGTATTCCAAACCATCCTGGATAGTGCAGATTTAGAGGAAGTATCTTCTAAGAAGAAGATGAGGAAAATAGCACAGGCCTTGGAGAAGTACAAGGACCAAATAAAGGAGCTGGAGGAGTGCATAGTACCCACTAATCCTCTAGAAGAAAGAGCGCAGCGAGAGAAAGACGCAACATAATTCGCGGAAAATATAGTGCAGGCTATACAAAAGATGAGAGACTTGTTGGAGCAAAGTGGCCAACTATGGACACAAGTAAAACAAGATGGAAGCTTGCAAGAGTTTCATGGGAAGGATGATAGTGTCCATGCATCAATGAAAGACTTGAAAAAAAGATAGAAGATAATGTCACTACAAGGAAGAATTAAGACAACTGCAGAAATGAAGAGTCTGCAGTCAGAAGAAAAGGCAGCGCTGACAGAGAATATTGCAAGGCAAGCTCAGTTGGAGCCTCTGCAGGAAAAGGATGAACAACTGGTCATGGAGATCGATGCAGAAAAATTAAGGGTGGAGAAGATAGGCTTGGAGGGGGGAGAAATATTAAAACCTCCAGTCATCGCGTAGATGTTAGAATCGAAGGCGGAAAAGAGCAACCAGGCTAAGGTCAATGCCAACAGATAACAGAGATGTATGAAGCACTAGAACAGTCAGTAAAATATGCAGGAGTCAGTGAGTGACTCAGGATGAGTCATGATGTTAGTGTTGGGGGCCCATTGGTGTAGACCAATTTTGGGAAAGAATCAAGGCAGTGCCAAAAAATGGGGAGATCGCCGGAAAGTGAGGAGTGTATCAAAATTAGAGGAAAAGTAGTGCCAGAAATAGAGGAAAACCCACACCAAGTAAAAGAGGTTACAAAGTGGACAAACTGTTGCAGAGCAGTTGGAAAGTGGACAAGCACCAACTTGGAGAACGGTTGGATCGAGGACCAGCCAAGATCGAGTCAGTTGGAAAGTGGACAAACCTAATCCACTTAGCGTTAGGGTTTTTGTAAGGGATTTGTCCCATTTTTTGTATAAGTAGAATGTATTAGGATTGTGAAAAAGGTTGTTGTGGGTTACTGAGTTCGTTAGTTGGTTGGTTAGTAGTCCTAAAGTTGTGTGAAGAGTATTGTAATCTATGGAGATAGATTGTAATGAAGGAAGAAATGTACAATGCACGACACTTATTTTTGCAAGAAGATTAATAAATAGCTGAAGTAAGTCATCTTTGTGGACATAGCTCAGGAGGAGGTGAACCACGGTATATATGGGTTATGTGTGAATGTTGCAGTACTGTTGATTATATTTTTTTTAATGAGTTTATGTTGAACATGTTAAAATGGTAAAGAAAATAATATTGCACACTAACGATAAACTAATGCACTTAGTAGAATATCACCAATGGATGAATTTCATAGTTAGTATCCATATCTGAATCTTATGTTGTAGTAGATGAATAGATTTCATTGAATCTATGTTGTTATAATGGTTAATAATTTTTTGTTGGAGTAGTTGTGTGACTGGTCAAAACTAAGATCTAATTAGGAATAGCTTAATAAAATGAGTAATTGAGGATTATCAATTGAGTATATATAATGTCTCCGAGAGAGCAGCACATCCCATCCCAGGGTTGCAGACATTTGAGTCCTGCAACCACCCATTGAAGCCATCTCAGGTGAAACTACGTAGTGCACTATGTGCATTGTGTTTCCTTATGGTATCCAGAAGGGTCAATGATCGAGGGCTTGTTGGTAATCATGTAGTTAGAACCTGGGTCAGCTCATAATCAGCCAACAACATTCATTGATCTTCCTTTCCATATCTCGTATGGAGTTTTATCACTGTTTTTTCTGTGAATTCCTCTGTTTTGAATGTGAATTGTTGTATGTACTTCCTGTACCCAAAATACATCTATCAACTTGGAATCCATTAACATAGTTCGGTCCATTTCTTGTATTGTCCCGTTTTTCCTTTTGACGACCCCATTTTGTTTTGGTGTCCTGGAAATGGAGAATTGCCTCTTTATCCCATGTTTTTTGCAAAATTCCATAAATTCCTTTAAGGTAAAATCTCCTCCAATGTCCGATCTCAAACATTTGGATTTCAAATCTATTTCATTTAAACCATCTCCTTGTACATTTTGAAGTTATCAAATGCCTCTAACTTCTTCCTGAGAAAAACAAATGAAATCATTATTGTATAATCATCAACTAATAGCATAAAGTACTGCTCACCTTTCAAACCTTTTTTTCTAGTCGGTCCAACTAGATCAATATGAACAATTTCCAGCGGTTTTGTTGTGTAGTATTCCTTTTATTTGAACTTGGTCTTTGTTTTCTTTCCTTGTTGAAAATTCTTGCATAATGTACTTTTTGGCTTCATGATCTAGGGAATTTCTATGACTGATTCCTTTCTCTTGACCTTGAAAATATTATCCAAGTTTGTGTGACCCATTTGTTTGTTCCATAACCAAAATTCATCTTCCTTTCCTAAACAACACTTTTCTTTTCCAATTTCACTTAGTACATATATGTTGCTTGGAGTTCTTACAGTTGTCACCACCTTTCTACCTGAATCTGTTTTTCTTATCTCACATTTCTGTGAATCAAAAGTTTTTGACCTTGGTCACACATTTGACTTACACTCAGAAGATTGTGTTTCATCTCTTCCACTAGTAGAACATTTTTTTCCTTGGCATCCTTCCAATCTTGATTGTGCCTCTTCCAATGATTATGGGTGAGTTGTCATTTCCAAAGGAGATTGATCCATCTCTTTCATTTTTCAAAGTTAGAAACTTGTCCTTATCATTGGTCATGTGCTTTGAACAACCACTGTCAACATACCAACCACATTTATTTTGTTGAGCTTGTAAAGAGAGTGTGCATTATTCATTGTTTTATTGATTATGCTTTCTTACCCATATTATTTGTGTTTCCTATATATGACTGTTATTATTCTCTTGTGATTCTCTTGGAGGAACTATCATTCTACAATCTTTGGCCATGTGTCCAAAGTTGTTTCACTTGTAGCATTCCACTTCAGTACTCAAGGATTCAAACATGTTGTAATTTTTTATCTACATTTCATTAGGCCTTCTTGAATAATCATTTCTTGCATAACATTCATAGTTGTTTCTATTTCTACTGTTAGCTATGAAATTCACATCCTTGTGCCCAAAATTATTACATGAATAAAATAATCCAATAAAAAATGTTTGATACCTAGGAGATGGATATCTTTTGAATGGTGTTGCTTTTCTGAATCCTTCTTCTTCTCGAGATCTTTTTTCTTTTGTCTGGTGTTGATTCTGAACTATGAATCTTCTTGGAGGTGGACTATATTTGTGATATTCCTTTTTGAGCTTGTTGTCTTCTTATTTTTCAATAGATCCTCTGATTGTCTCTACATAGCTTCTTTGCTTTATTTCTTGATCTATCATTTTGGAGCTTGAGCCCTTTTTTGTCCGGTTGTATCCTAGTCCAGACTTGTCATGATGTGGCCTTTCACTGCTAATAATCTCATCCAAAACTTTAGAGATGTTCTGCATGGTTTTATTTTGAAGGTATTTTCTCAATATAACAATCTATGCTTCCAAACTTCCAATGATCTTGTCTTTTTCTTCTAACCGTTCTTTGAGTGCTTCTTCAATTCTCTTGTCTTCTTCTACTTGGATTTTTAACTTAGTGACCTTCTTCACTAGTTCTTCGAAGTTGGGATTTTAATTTCCCTCTTGTATTTTAAGCTCTTCCTGTAGTGACTTGTTTTTCTTCTTTTCCCTTTTTATAACTTCTATGGCACTAAAAAATTCTTCTCTATAATAAATGTCTACCTCTTCATATTCTTCTTTGGTTCCTTCTTCATCGAAGTATTATAATTCCATGAATAGAACCCTTTCTGAATCACTATTGTTGAATTCATCTTTGTCTGATGAAGAATTGTCTTCTTTGTTGCAAAGGATTTTCTTGAAAATTTTATTTTTGGTTCTTTTTCCTTTGTATATTTGTTTCCTCTTAGAGTCATCTTATTCATTTATTTTATTTTTCTTAAGGGGACATTTATTAGTAAAATGACCAATACCATAACAATTAAAAAAAATCAACGAAATATTACTACTATATTTTGTGATTCCCTTTTTCAACCTTTTGACGAAGTTTGATACTTATTCATCATCTTCTAAGATATCACTACTGCTACTATCTAACTTTACCTTTTGCTTGTCCGTTTTCTTTTTCTTCTTATATGTTTTGAATGTTTCTTCCTTTGTTACTGCATTTTCTTGTTTTTTTCTCATCTCATAAATTGTGAGTGTCCCATACAAATCATCCATGGTTAGTGTAGCTAGGTACACTCTCTCTTCTAGTGCTGAAATATTTGAATCGAATCTCATTGGTAGATATATCAATACCTTTTTTACCACAACCTGTTCCTTTAAGTCATCTCCCAAACCTATGATATTGTTTACTACTTAATCAACTCATAAAAAAGAGGCTGCTATGTCTTCATCTTCATTCATCTTCAGTTGTTCAAACTTTTCTCTAAAAATTTGAAGTTTAGCTTCCTTGAGTTTATCATCTCCTTCATATATGTTCTTTATTTTGTCCCATATTTTTTTCGTGGAATCACAATGCATAACCTTGGTGTATATTGATTTAGTCATACCATTCAGGAGTGAACTTGTAGCTTTTAAATTATTTTCTTCAAGTTTATTTCCATCTTTATCTGTTGGAGGAGTGGTTGGTGTTTTGTATCCATCTACTGTTGATCGCCAGATATAAAATCCTAGTCCATGTATGTGTGTCTTCATTTTTCTACTCCAGAAGGTATAATATTTCCCATCATAGTATTCATTCAATATTAGAGTAATCCATGATCTCCTTCCAGTTGTTAGACTACCTTGTGAAGGACCTGCTCTGATTCCAATTGTTGGATTACTANGGCGGTGGGGTGAATCAATAATATTGTTTTTTAATCCTTTTTAACCACAACATAGATAAGTGTTGTTATCCTTAGGATCATTTTAACAATATCATTCAACAAGTGAAAAATAAATAAACCATGAACAATGAGCAATCATACACATACAAAGTACACCAATATTTTTATGTGGAAGCCCAATGCAGGAGAAAACCATGGAATAATTTTTCTTATATGCATTTAAGAAGTAAATTCATTGGAAGCACCAACTTCCTTTGTTCTCCAGCTGCAACTGGAAGGAGGCTCCAACCCCCTAGATTCTCAGGCTACAAATTGAGGGAAGCTCTAATTCCCCACTTCTTTGGATACAACTAGAAGGAGGCTACAACCCCATATGTTCTCCAGCTACAATCGAAAGGTGGCTACAACCACCTATCCTTTCCCCTTCCAAACTTCCCTGAAGTATAAATGCCAAATGTAGACAACCTGTCATTGTCACTGAATCAACTGTGTCACTATCACAATTGTCACTGAAATCATGTTCCAACCTGTACCAATCTTCTTCAAACTTTTCTACATATCCACAACCTCTCTATTCTGCACCACGTGAAAGTTTGCACCTTTCCTTACTGTAACTCATGGGTATCTGCGCCTTTCCTTATTACAAATCATGGGTATTTGTGCTTCTATTTGTTGCAACTCGTGGACTAGAATAAATATCTTCTAGTATCACAAACATTGTCTCTGTCACTCTCTCTATGTCCCTGTATAATTTTTTTTTACTGTGTGATCACTCTATATCTGCTCACAACCTGGTTGATCTAATAGAGACAATACTCATCCAATATCCAAATGGATCTAACACAACCATGTACTAGGTTCATACATATGTCTCACTGAGCGCATGTGCTATAATAAACCCTTACATTAACCATACATCGAACCCTCACTATTATGCAAATCCAACATCTACTATGTCTCAACCATAAAATCTCAAACATGTACCACTCAATCACATACCAGAAACAATGGCAAATTCTTCTCTCGATGCACTACAAGATATGTCAATAAATCAAACTAAGTGCACCAACAATGTACTTCACTAGATATGCCTCAACAAGAACCATACAACTAATAACATATTTAGAAAAATACTCAATCTCACAAAACCATACCTCACCCATGTACTAGGAAATGCCTCAAATATATCCCAACAAAGTATGCCAATGATAAATAGAAAGTATGTCAGCATTGTACCTATGTAGATCTTCCTTATGCAGCATATATCATACAACCAAATATATCCCCAAGACTGTTAAGCCCTAATATTGGCTCATTACCCCTTAATTGGGGCATATTAGATTAGTAATGTTATTTATTACCCCTTAATTGGGGCATATTAGATTAGTAATGTTATTTATTACCCATTAATTGGGGCATATTAGATTAGTAATGTTATTTTATTTATGTCGGCTTTAAGCCATTAGTTGTAATTATACCTCCTAGTCTCCTATATATACCAATGAGACATTTTCATTTTGA
>JZKD02S1728399.1:193686-207589 GCA_000966675.3 Picea glauca
ATCACAACTCAAAAATTAAAAAGAGAGAGAGAGCTAGGAAAACTCCCAAATTTGGATTTTTGATGAACTAATTAATATTTTATTGTTGTTTGGAAGACTTTCCATCGGTCATCATTATTGAATAGAGGGAAATAGAGCATGAATAGGAATATTACATTGCCTAGAATGATCCCATCACCGTCATGACACTCCTAGAGTGCGACTTGCTTAAGGTTTTCAAAGTGTAGGGAATGAGAGCCCAATTGGTTCTATTGGAGCACTTAGTTCAAATGTGGGACATAAATGAACAAGATTTTCATGTTGGGGTTCATACACTCACTCTAGACATTGATGACATCTATTTTTTGACTGGATTATCTCGTCATGGGTCTCGGGTGTCACTATCAAGAAGCAGAGCAGGAGGTGAAGCTATGGATTATTATGTAGCACATCACTGCACAGTTGGTACATAGAAACATAGTGGCAAGATTTCCATAAAATATGTTGAGGATTTATCATTGAGGACCATTCTCTATACTATCACTCATGTGGTAGGTATTTTTGCTCCAAATATGGCTTTACAAAGCCATTTCCAGTATGTTGTCGAGTGCATGGAGCCTCAAGTCTTCAACTGGTGCGAGGGCCTCCTAAAAAATACGAAGAAACAATTAACAAAGTGTAGGACTGGTCAATTGAAACAATTCGGATATGGATCGATTTTGGTATCCTTCTTCCTAGAGAGGGTCCCTTTTTTTCACCTACAACATGTGGATTGGGGTGTACCCACTCCATAGGATCCTCAGATGAAGAGGTGGGTAGACTTGATGGCATGCCATGGTGGCATGCCAACTGTTACATATGGTCTTGTCTTATTCCAGTGGCTAAGAGATCAGCTCATCATGATTAAGGATTATGCATATGTCGGGATAGATTTCCTTGGTGATTTCGACTTGGAACTACTCGAGGGTTCGCAATGGGGAGAGATAGGTAAAACATATTTTTTCATTATATGTTGTTTTTGGTATTTTAATTATGAATTTTTTTATGTTATGTATTCGAGACTAATCAAGATATCTCAATAATGAATATGTGGCACCCTTCAGGCCTCCAGGATCATCTCCTATCCAGAGAAGTGGAGAGATAGGAACAGTGGTAGGTCGAGGGGTAGAAGCTAAGGATCTCGAGGAGATCAAACACAACCTTGAGGGGTTGACTATGGATATCACCTATATCATTGTGGATGAGTTACCTCGTTGCTATCAATGCCATACGACTGGTGTTTCAGCATCCATTGGTCAACTGCTCTATCGTGTAGCACATGAAGTGGTTTGTTATCACAATAAACATCCATGATGCATATGTATATGAATCCATGTGCTTCAACATTTTGGTCTCAGGACACACTTTTTGTAACTTTTGACGTTATAATACAAAACTTCTACCGACTTAATTGTCTTTACATGTGTGTTTGGATTTATAAATGGTGCAAATGTCTATCTAAAACATAATTAGATAATGCATATGTTAATGTGTTTAGATATCTAGGAATATTTTGATATTCAATGTAATCAAAATTTCTTTCCAATAGGAGAATTCTCAAGTATACCCGTAATAGTGTAGGACTTCGGATGGAATAAACGTTGATTAATTGCAAAAACACTAGTTGCAAATCAAGACGTACAATTAGATGACATATGCCAAATGAAATGGCATCAATTAGTAACTCAATAACCACACTGTATTCTACAATATTATTAGTTGCGCGACCAAGGAAAATACCATGTAGACTAATCAACTCATCTGTAGGTGCACAGATTTTCCATGCGAAAGACGCTAGATTTTGAGTACTATGACTAGCACCATCAGCAAAGCTGATATAGGGTAGAGAGAATGATGACATCTGGAAACCAAGCACAAGGCAAGGTAATCATCTTGAAGGAAGAACAAGAAATGACAAAAAACACACTAGAGTATGATACACTAAAATACAAATTACTCATGCAAAGGTACTTTAAGCATAGTACTTCTTTAGGTAAATCCCATTCCTCGGTTCAGCCAAAGGAATTCCATCGTAATCAACCAGCTCATAAGCCCCTTTCTCCAACACTCGTTTAACGATATAAGGGCCATGCCACATGGGATAAAATTTACCTACCCCCAACAAATCACGATCTTGGTCATACAGAAGAACCAAATATCCCTTAGAAAAAACATGAGGTTTAACATGCTTGTCATATTGAGCCTTGACGCGTTTATTTTGGGTTTATATTACTAACACATCATCAAGACGAGTCTAGTCTAATTGCATTAAATACAAGAGACGTTCTTCTTCAGCTGTGGTATTAGGGAGAAGTTCAACAACTAGTTTTAGAGATGGGATTTCAAATTAAATCGGAAAAATGGATTCAATACCATACACTAAAAAGAAAGGCGGGAAACCTGTGGCATATTTAATGGATGTTCGATGGGCCCATAATCCCAAAAAAAGAATTTTGTTCCATCTTGACTTGTGAATCCCTACCATTTGTTGAAGCATAGTGGTTAAAACTTTGTTGGTTGCTTCAACTTGGCCATTGGATTGTGGATAATAAGGGATTGAGTTTTCATGTCGTAAACCCAAGTTATTGGTAATCTTAGACATCATAAAATTGTAAAAATGGGTACCATGGTCGGTGATGATGGCCTGAGGGATACCAAACCTAGTGATGATATTATTGAATATGAACAGTGTTGCAGTTTTCCCGGTGTTATCAAATGTAGTCATCACCTCAGCCCATTTAGTGAAATAATCCACAACTACAATGATGTATCCATCCCCCCCCCCGACCGAGTGAGGGTTACACGTCATGAAGTCAATTCCCCATTTAGCAAATGGAACAATGGAAACTACAAGATAAAGAGGAGAAGGATGCGATAAAATCTTATTGTTATACGTTTGAAAAGCATGACATTTTTGAACTGCAATAATGAAATCCTTAAATAGAAAAGGCAAGAAATAAACAACCCAAAGGATCTTTTGGACAATGGCATACCCAGACATATGACCACCACATGCTCTAGAATGAAAATCATTTAAATCTCTCTCGGATTCATCATAGGTTAGACATCGTATAAATACAGAATCAATACCACGACGGTAAAGGGTATCACCAAGGATAATATATTGACGAGCTTGATACCTAATATGAAGACAATCTACATGAGAAATATCAGGCTAGAAAGTTTGGGTTTGGAGATAAATGATAATGTCTACATACTAGATATCAGCTGTGTTATCCCTGATTTTTAGGGATGACCAGGAGATCATGTCTCGAAGCCCATAGGTCCTAGACATGGAGTACCGAGAGCAGGATTGACCTGAGCATATCCCTGGAGGGACCATCCTTTTCTTCTTTGGTTAGATTCATCTTGACAGCAGCAACAACATCCATCACCATCGGCTAGGTATTGTATCAGAGAAGGCTCTTGCTCCATGAGGTAATTGGTCTAGGTATCATGGTATGTGTCACTTTTGATCATTATAACCTTTAAACGTATGCATCTAACTCCTTTTATTTCTGACAACTGCTTGGATTTTACATTGGCCCACTTGAACATGTTTGGGAAGATTGACTGGGTGCCCTAGCAAGCCTGTACCCATAGGTTTTGGTTTGACATTGGGGGATCTCTAAAGAGCCATCATCCGCTCCCATCATACCATCAATTTTCCATCTTATCTCCCGCTCATCTATCCCATTCCCCTTGTTCGGGCTTTAGGATGGTCTATTTTTGGGGTTGCACCTTATCTCGTGGGAAGAAGGGGCTAAAGTCTTAGAAGGTAAAAGCAAATGGTAAAATATAAGAGACTAAAAATGAAACCTGGAGATGCTTCACCCAGGGATCCCCGAGAAGGCAATAAAAAGCCTCTTAGCAAGAAACAAGAGGGACCCAAAAAAAATAATAAACAAGACCTAGCCAAGAGGATAGGGGGTCTCTTCACGAGCCAGCCTATTAGGTTCATGGGTACCTAATAGCATGACATTGCCATCATCTGGTTACCACACCAGGGCAGTGACCTTTGGTTGCATGGCCAAGGGAAAGGGGGTCTCATCACGAACCAGCCTTATCATATCTGTGAAAGTACTTGTGGGTAACACTGTCAGCTCTGGTCACCACGCCAAGGCAACGTCCTCTGGTTAGCCATTGAATAAAAAGAAGAAAAAGGAAACAAAGAAAAGAATAAAGGTAAGAAAGGGCTTGGAAAGAATTGCATCCATGACAAGTATAGCTCGCCTTCTACAAAGGCACCCATAGGTAATATCATGCATCCCTAGCTCTCACTCTACCTATATGTCTGGATATCCCTTAGACCACTTCACCTCATTTAGATGGCTTGGATGAAACCCCTTGGAAACTTTCCTTTCCTTATGGATGTTGGCCCAATAGGGTATCTTGTCCTTTTTCTCGACCTTGTATTGTAGGTTTTTGTAAAGTCTTTGAGCTATTGAATGATATATTAGGGTTTTTATGCATATGTTTGATAATATTAATGATGAAATGTGATTAACATTGCTATGATCCCTATGACTAATGAGCCCATGGAGGGCGTAGTTTTTGATGTACAGGACCATGCCTGACGAACAAGTACCACTTGGACCAGTACACATGGGGAGATGATTAGTTCGGACCTCCATGGGGCTAAAGATCCCATCAGATGGTTGATGAGACCCCGTCAGAGGGGCAGAGACAGGACAATGTTTGATCAAGGTTTTTCACAAGAGAGGAAGAGGACGTTCCATCAGGGACACTTTGGTTGAGCTAGGCCTAGGGTGGTTGACCCACTTGCAGTGAAAAGTTGGCCCCAGATGACCTAGGACGTCACCAAGAGGCTTGTGATGTCATCATGAGCATATGGCAGATGGACATGGTTGTTGGCACGTGTGGCAGCTTGGAAGAACCCAATGAGGGATAATGTTTGGCTTCTAGATGCTGCAGGCCCCAAAAAGGCCTAACGTCTCCCTCAGGAGGGCTTGACGTCTCACTTTTTTCTCATTTAGGGTTTTAAAAGAACATTTAATGTAGAAATAGTAAGATTTTGGTTTAAAGCCTTGTTGGCTAATTTTATTGACCTAAATTTAATTAAAGGTCATGATACAGTATCTATTGAGGAGTGTTATCCTCATTTTGACATAACACACAACTCACTCTCTTAGTGAGATCTGATTTTTGCGCCCTACTTGGGTATTTCTTCACTTTGAGTGAGGCACGCTTGTTGAAGGAAGGCTTTTCTTGGCATTTTTGGCATTTCTCTTGAAGGAAGGTTTACAACTAGGGTTTGCAATGCTATTTCATCATGATATGTAAGTGTTTTTTCTGCAAAACTTCTTAATTGAATGGTTGTAGTCTTATATTTTTACATTTATTTATTAACTTTGCTGATTTAAAACCCTAGGTAACAAGCACACAAGTAGGTCATTGTTTCATGTCCCCTAAAAGAGAAATATTCAGCCATTGAAGAAAGAAGGAAGAGCCTAGCCATTGATACACTCTTATTGCTTCTTCCCCTGTGCTAGTTGTCCCCTTTAAAAGTCAAGAAGGAGGAGACGTCCCAGACCTAGGTTATCTACACCTAGGGCCGTCCTTCTTCTAGCGTTTAGTGATAGGGAATTTCCATTGCAACACTCCCCCTCACCTCACTCTCTTGTTTTGAATTATCTTTTATGCTAGCCATTATGCCAAGTTTAACCTAAGGAAGGAGGAAAGAGCACGAGGCCTTGCTTAAGCAAGACCGGAGTGAGCCTCTTTCCCCTAGGGTTTTGCTTCTAGAGCCTTGCCATTGTAGCACTTCAGAACCCTTCCCTCTATTCCTTAGACTTTTCTCTTCAACCTTGCATCCTCTCTTGAATTGAATCCATTTACCCTTAGGCACTGATCTTAGGTCTCCAACGTTGAAGTGATAGTGGTCAAACAAACTCTTAAAACTCTTATAATTTGAAACCCTAACTAACAACTAACCTTAACAAGGCTGACATCATTCTTGGTTATTTCATATTGACACAACATTTTGTCTTTATAAGCAATTAGATGGTGTTTTGAAGCATTTATTGAGTAAGGGATTGATTGGATACACTGTTTGCTGCATCATCTCGATATTTATTGATGAATTGATATTGTTCCATTGCTATCATTGATAAACATTGATCTCGTCAATATCTATTATCATAATTGCTAATATATTGATATCAAATAGTTGTATGAAGTAATAACCCATTGAATCATTGCCTGCACATATTGTTTTATTGTTGTTTTGTTCTGGGTAGTTGTTCTCATTTGGGCCTACACTTCATTATTGGTTGTTTAGCTGGACTATCTTCTCTTGGTGGTAACCTGTGAAGAGGGACTTTCACTTATACCTTTATACCTTAGCCTCTTCAAAAATCCAGGTTACTGGGGACGTCTCGCCTGGGCTAACCTCCCTAAATAGAAAGAGCCTCCCCATCGTGGTGACATTGGGTGGGGTGGGTTCCTGTTACGCCAGTTTGGCCTCTATCTTCTAGCCTTATGACCTAGCTACAAACTGTGCGATAACATTTTAGCGCCATTTCCATGGACATTGAGTAAATTCTCCTCAAATGACATATCTTTTCGGTAAGCCTTGCCTCAGAGACCTTTTCTTACAAGCTTACCTGGCGACTCCACTAGGGTGTTTTTTCCCCTTTTCTTTGATAGTTTCAAGAAAACTATCTGGTGACTCCACAAAGAAAAAGGAGGTTCAATAAACCTCCTTTGTCTTTCAGAAGGAAGCCTCCCTTGAACTCACCTGTTGTTAAATCACTCTTTGGGAAGAGACTTCCTTTAGAAATCATGTCTAGCTCTCAAACTGGTACTATGAACCCAGTTATCAATCAAAGGCAATGGTCATCTACCCTTTTTAAGCCTTTAGACATGACAACCATACCTGGATACGCTAGGAAAATGCCACCTAAGTATGAGAAGTGGTTGCCTAAATTTACCGGTACTGATGCAATCAGTGCCGAAGAACATATGAGAAACTTTTGGGCTTTCTTTCAGATGCACCCCATTAGTGATGATGCTGAAGATCTAGTCATGAATTTTTTTTCTGCTACTCTTTATGATGCCTCAAGGCGCTGGTACCTAAGCCTTCCTGATGGAAGCATCAAAACCATGGATAGACTTGAAGAGGCCTTTCTCAAAATATGGAGTATCAAAGAAGACCCTAATATGCTTCTCACTCGATTAAATAGCCTTGCTAAGTATGAAAATGAGTCCATTCGGGAGTTTCACACCAGATTGGAAATATTGCTACAAAGAATTCCCGCAATCCATCACTTGAAAGATGACTATCTTGTCCATATTTATACTAGATCTTTCAATGGCCAACTAGGGTATCTTCTTAGAGACAAAAACCCCCAGTCCATTCAAGAATCCCAAGAGCTCGCCACTAATATAGAAGGGAACCTCCTTTCATCTAAAATTGAGCCTTTTGCTAACCCAAGGGGGAGAATAGACACTAAGCAAAAAATAGTACACAATGCCGGGCCTAGTTCAGATCTGTGTACCAGTATCAGCAAGATACAAGCCTACTTATATGGCGTCATAAAAAATCAAGAGGAGATGATGAAAAAAATTGTCAGACTTGAAAAATCTCAGATCCAAGCACCCAGGGCCCCGTACAAAGGAACAATTCCATAAAGGGAACCAATTTTACAAGCCGAAGAATGAATAGGAAGTTCCTAATACCTTGGCCCCTACAAACATTGTTGATGAAAATCCCTGGTGCCTAGAGTGCAGTGAAGCACATTGGGAGCATGAATACCCTTATAATGCTAGCCATCAACAAGTCAACAACATGGATTGTTTCATGGAGTTTCCTCAGATAAATATCACAGATATAGAATGTCAAGAATCCATGAGGGAAGCATCCAAATAAGCAAGGATGGCGGTAATAAACAACCTGAATCAGGAATCACGAGAAAAGCTAAAGAAACAAGAATTTCAAGTATACAGAAGGAAAAACTCGAAACAAGCTGTTGTTGATCAAGCAAACCCCCCACCCTTGGAGATACTTCTTCCCAAGACTTCTAAAGCTAGTAAGGTTGGCCTAAATTTTGACTTTGAAGGGGCATTATCAAAGATGCATGTGAATGTTCCCCTGAGAGAAGTAATCAAGATCCCATCCATCAAGGAACACTTTGATACTTTCTTTTTAGGATCAGATGAACCTATGGATCCCCCTATTATGTTGCAAGCTGATCATTTTAGGGTCCAATATGGTGAAAAACCTCCTTTCTTCATGACTTTGACAATGAACAAAAAAAATCTCAACAATTTCATGCTAGATACAAGTGCTAGTCCTAACATGATGTCTCTTAAAGTCATGCAACAAGTGGGTTTGAAGGTCACTAGGCCTTACAGGAATGTGTGTGGTTTCGAATCTAAAGAAATACCCACACATGGGGTGGTTGAAAATGTTGAAGTATTCCTGAAGGAGTATTCAGAGAAGACAGTCCACATTAACATTGTGGTGGTTGATATCCCAGACGTGTGGGGAGTGCTATTATCTAGGAAGTTTGGCGCAATGATTGGCGGTTCCCTTGAGATGGACCTCACCTTTTTGCGATTACCTTTGAAAGATGGAACAGTGGGATGTCTACTCAATGTGCCAATAATGGGGGACCATGTGAAGCATATTTCTCATCCCATCAATAATGAAAAAATGCAGAACGATATGATACAAACTCTTCATAAATATTCTCCAGAAGACATGCCCTTTGCAACAGAAGAAGACTTTGATTAGATCGAATGGCCCAAGAAAGAAGAATACCAACAACTCCTAGATGAATTCAAGAACAAATAAGTTGGGATGGTAAATATATTAAAGAAATAAGAATATGACGTACATATACACCCGTCTCAACAAGAGGTTTTTACAGCAGAATCCCACCCACCTCCCTTAGTACAGTACACCAAGGTCGTTCAGGGAATGACCAAATACAAAGTCAAAAAATATAAGGAGGGAGATATGGTGTGATGTGGGATACCTAGAAAGGAGAGCCAACTAATGTAAAAGGAAGCACACAATCATAGCTCATACCCTTCAAAGTTGGAATGGAATCAGTTGACAACTTGTATTATCTGTGCACTTTGGAAGGAAGAAGGCGCCCATTACCCATCAGCGGGAACCTCCTCAAACCCCACCAAGGTGGGGGAACCTGATATCACAGGTAAGTGTAGGTAGGTAGGCATTTTCATGTATTATACCATTTACATTGCATATTAGTTTTCTTTCTATACTTGCATTATTGATTGTTTTACTTTCAGCATATATATATCTATGTATGTTGGGGTGGCATTACCACCCAATTTTGTTACTGATGCCCCTATCAAGTTGAGAAGGCCTGCAGGTTATGCCATAGATGTTGAGGTTCTCATGCGCTCTATGGTGAGCACATGTCCCTGAGTTGGAGCCAGATGTTATCCCTGATTTTTAGAGATTACCAGGAGATCATGTCTCGAGGCCCACAAGTCCTAGACATGGAGTATCGAGAGAAGTATTGACCTGAGCATAACCCTGGAGGGCCCATCCTTTTCTTCTTTCATCAGATTCATCTTGTCATTAGCAGCAACATCCATCACCATTAGCTTGGTCTTGTATCGAAGAAGGCTCTTGCTCCATGAGGTAATTGGTCCAGGTATCATGGTATGTGTCACTTTTGATCATTATAACCTTTAAATGTATGCATCTGACTCCTTTTATTTCTGACAACTGCTTGGATTTTACATTGGCTCACTTGACCATGTTTGGGAAGACTGACTGGGTGCCCTATCAAGCCTGTACCCATAGGTTTTGGTTTTCCACTAGGGGATTTCTGAAGAGCCATCATCCGCTCACATCATACCATCACTTTTCCATCTTATCTCCCGCTCATCTGTCCCATTCCCCTTGTCTGGGCATTAGGATGATCTGTTTGTGGGGTTGCACCTTATCTCATGGGAAGAAGGGGATAAAGGCCCAGAAGGTAAAAGCAGTTGGTAAAAGATAAGAGCCTAAAAATGAAACCTCAAGATGCTTCGCCCAGGGATCCCTGAGAAGGCAATAAAAATCCTCTCAGCAAGAAATAAGAGGGACCCGAAAAAAATAATAAACAAGACCTAGTCAAGAGGATAGGGGGTCTCATCACAAGCCATCCTATTAGGTTCATGTGTACCTAACAACATGACAATGCCATCATCTGGTTACCACACCAGGGCAGTGACCTTTGGTTGCATGGCCAAGGGAAAGGGGGTCTCATCACGATCCAACCTTATCATATCTGTGAAAGTACTTGTGGGTAACACTGTCAGCTCTAGTCACCATGCCAAGGTAGTGTCCTCTAGTTAAACCTTGAATAAAAAGAAGAAAAATCAAACAAAGAAAAGAATAAAGGTAAGAAAGGGCTTGGAAATAATTGCATCCATGATAGGTACAACTCGCCTTCTACAAAGGCACCCACAGGTAATATCATGCATCCCTAGCTCTCACTCTACCCGTATGTCTGGATATCCCTTAGATCACTTCACCTCATTTACATGGCTTGGATGAAACCCCTTGTAAACTTTCCTTTCCTTATGGATGCTGGCCCAATAGGGTATCTTGTCCTTTTTCTTGACCTTGTATTATAGGTTTTTGTAAAGTCTTTGAGCTATTGAATGATATATTAGGGTTTTTATGCATATGTTTGATAATATTAATGATGAAATGTGATTAACACTGCCATGATCCCTATGACTACTGATCCCATGGAGGGCGTAGTTTTTGATGTGCAGGACCATGCTCGACGGACATGTACCACTTGGATCGGTACACATGGGAAGATGATTAGTTCGGACCTCCATGGGGCTGAAGATCCCATCAGATGGTTGTTGAGACCCTGTCAGAGGGGCAGAGACAGGATAGTGTTTGACCAAGGTTTTGCACCAGAGAGGAAGAGGACATTCCATCAAGGGCACTTTGGCTGAGCCAGGCCTAGGGGGATTGACCCACTTGCAGTGAAACATTGGCCCCAGATGACCCAGGACGTCACCAAGAGGCTTGTGACATCATCATGAGAATATGGTAGATGGACAGGGTTGTTGGCACATGTGGCATCTTGGAAGAGCCCAAGGAGGGATAACGTTTGGCATCTAGATGTTGCACTGGCCCCAAAAAGGCCTAACGTCTCCCTCAGGAGGGCTTGACGTCTCACTTTTTGCTCATTTAGGGTTTTAAAAGAACATTTAATGTAGAAATAGTATGATTTTTGTTTAAAGCCTTGTCGGCTAATTGTATTGACCTAAATTTAATTAAAGGTCATGATACAGTATATATTGAGGAGTTTTATCCTCAGTTTGACATAACACACAACTCACTCTCCTAGTGAGATCTGATTTTTGCACCCTACTTGGGTATTTATTCTCTTTGAGTGAGGCACACTTGTTTAAGGAAGGATTTTCTTGGCATTTTTGGCATTTCTCTTGAAGGAAGGTTTACAACTAGGGTTTGCAATGCTATTTCATCATGATATGCAAGTGTTTTTTCTGCAAAACTTCTTAATTGAATGGTTGCAGTCTTATATTATTGCATTTATTTATAAATTTTGTTGATTTAAAACCCTAGTTAACAAGCACACAAGTAGGTCCTTGTTTCATGTCCCCTAAAAGAGAAATATTCAGCCATTGAAGAAGGAAGGAAGAGCCTAGCCATTGCTACACTCTTATTGCTTCTTCCCCTGTGCTTGTCGTCCCCTTTAAAATTCAAGAAGGAGGAGACGTCCCAGGCCTAGGTTATCTACACCTAGTGTCGTCCTGCTTCTAGGGTTTGGTGAGAGGGCCTTGCCATTGCAATACTCTCCCTCACCTCACTCTCTTGTTTTCACTGATCTTTTATGCTAGATGTTTTGCCAAGTTTAACCGAAGGAAGGAGGAAAGAGCACGAGGCCTTTCTTAAGCAACACTAGAGTGAGCCTCTTTGCCCTAGGGTTTTGCTTCTGGAGCCCTTGCCATTGCAGCACTTCAGAACCCTTCCCTTTAGTCCTTAGCCTTTTCCCTTCAACCTTGTGTCCTCTCTTGAATTGACTCCATTTACCCTTAGGCACTGAGCTTAGGTCTCCAACGTTGAAGTGATAGTGGTCAAACTAACTCTTAAAACTCTTATAATTTGAAACCCTAACTAACAGCTAACCTTAACAAGGCTGACGTCATTCTTGGTTATTTCATCTTGACGCAACATTTTGTCTTTATAAGCAATTAGATGGTGTTTTGAAGCATTTATTGAGTAAGGGATTGATTGGACACACTATCTACTGCATCATCTCGATATTTATTGATGAATTGATATTGTTCCATTGCTATCATTGATAAACATTGATCTCGTCAATATTTATTGTCATAATTTCTAATATATTGATATCAGATAGTTGTATGAATGATCTAAAAATGAAGAAGACTTGTATTCTTGAAAATATTTGCAAGTAAAATTTATGTGCTAAAATGAAAATAGATCAACTTTGCAACACAACTTAAATAGGATTTACTCATTCAAGATGCATATAAACAGTATCATAATTAGTGAACAGAAAACACATAACACAACAAATGATAAAGGAGTTCACCCCTCTCTTGGGCTACATCTCCTAGTCCAGCTTCCAATGGATCATTTGTATTATTTTCTCAAAGTGCTAAAAAATGTTCTTTACAATGCTCAAAATTCCAAATAGACTGCTCCAATGGCTTCAGAATGTCCAAAAACCCCTAGTTGGGCTTTTTTGGCACCTCGTTTGGCCAAAAAATGAAGAAGATAGGCTTCCTTGAAGTCCCCCCTTCAAGCTTGTTGTCTCTGCATCTACAAAACGCACCCTTGTTGGCTCAACCTAGCCCACACGCATTTTAAAGCGTAAAAACTTGGCATCGGGCGAAACCACACAACCGATCCAAACTATTGAATGGTTATGTGCCGACCTTAACTACTAAGGCCCGTGGGAACATGGTCAACACATGACCGCACGCAATACACAACAGGGATAAAGTTTCAAACTGTTGACATAACCATAAGGTTTAAACCCGTGCACATACATGTTGGTCACATGTTATATCAAACCACACACATTTCAAACGGTTACAATATATATTACGGTGGGTCTAACCGCCCGTAGCACCTGTCGAATGAAATACAATATATAACCATGGGTCGGGGCTTACCCCCGGCCCGGTTCATGCCCCAACACACATTTTTGCAATGTTAAATATATTACAATGCATATACATGTTAAGTAAAATGTGTGGGCACGCTGTTTGGGTGGCCTTTCCCAAATCTTTACCCTACCCGGAGGTCACGGGGTTGACTCCTGCCAAGTGCAAAGATTTTAATCCAATAAATAGGTGACACGTGGTGGCCATTGATTGGGCCACATGTCACCATCCCATTCATTGCCAACAAACCATGTCACATGCCAACTATTCCAATAACTACCTTCCATGTGTCGTACGACCTACCAAGTCAATGTCCGTACGGACTGTATGGACTGTACAGTCAACATCCCTTTTTTTTGCCTATTTGTCATTTTGAACAGAACATGATATCTCTTGCTCCCGACGTCCGTTTGAATCCAAACGAGTTGCGTTGGGTTTGTAACGATGAGGCCTACGCTTTCATTTGATTTGAAGTGATTCCGAGCACTTTGAATTTTTGAGCAAAATTTGATCCACTGATCACACCTCCCCATTGGAAAGTTGTTGGACCTCCAAAAGACTATTTTCAGTCTATCTGAAGGTGAGGGTATAGTTCCCTCAGTATTCCAACCTCAATCCACTTGGCTTTGATTGGATTTGTACCTTTAAGACCAACTCGAAGATACTCCACATTTCCTTGTTTTGAAGTTCGCATTCTCCTGTCAAGGATGGTGTCTTC
>JZKD02S1728399.1:211937-233038 GCA_000966675.3 Picea glauca
AAGAAGACTTGTATTCTTGAAAATATTTGCAAGTAAAATTTATGTGTTAAAATGAAAATGGATCAACTTTGCAACACAACTTAAATAGGATTTACTCATTCAAGATGCATATAAATAGAAGCATAATCAGTGAACAAAAAACACATAACACAACAAATGATAAAGGAGTTCACCCCTCTCTTGGGCTACATCTCCTAGTCCAGCTTCCAATGGATCATTTGTATTTTTTTCTCAAAGTGCTCAAAAATGTTCTTTACAATGCTCAAAATGCCAAATAGACTGCTCCAATGGCTTCAGAACGTCCAAAAACCCCTAGCTGGGATTTTTCGACACCTCGTTTGGCCAAGAAATGAAGAAGATAGGCTTCCTGGAAGTCCCCCCTTCAAGCTTGTTGTCTCTGCATCTACAAAACGCACCCTTGTTGGCTCAACCTAGCCCACACACATTTTAAAGCGTAAAAACTTGGCACCGAGTGCAACCGCACAACCGGTCCAAACTGTCAAACGATTATGCACCGGCCTTAACTACCAAGGCCCGTGGGCACATGGTCACCACATGACCGCGCACAATACACAACATGGCTAAAGTTTCAAACCGTTGACATAACTGTAAGGTTTAAACCCATGCACATATATGTTGGTCACATGTTATATCAAACCACACACATTTCAAATGGTTACAATATATATTACGGTGGGTCTAACCGCCCGTAGCACCGGTCGTATGCAATACAATATATAACCATGGGTCGGGGCTTAGCCCTGGCCTGGTTCACACCCCAACACACATTTTTGCAATGTTAAATATATTACAATGCATATACATGTTAAGTAACATGTGTGGGTGCACTGTTTGGGTGGCCTTTCCCAAAGATTTACCCTGCTCGGAGGTCACGGGGTTGACTCCTGCCAAGTGCAAAGATTTTAATCCAATAAACAGGTGACACGTGGCGGCCATTGATTGGGCCACATGTCGCCATCCCATTTTCTACCAGAAAACCATGTCACATGCCAACTATTCTAATAACTACCTGCCACATGTCATATGACCTACCACGTGTTGTACGGCCTGCCACGTCAGCGTCCGTACGGACTGTACGGACTATACAGTCAACATCCTTTTTTTTGCCTATTTGTCATTTTGAACAGAACGTGATATCTCTCACTCCCGAAGTCCGTTTGAACCCAAACAAGTTGCATTGGGTTTGCAATGACGAGACCTACGCTCTCGTTCGATTTGAAGTAATTCTGAGCACTTTGAATTTTTGAGCAAAATTTGATCCCCTGATCAATGAAGTACTAACCCATTGAATTATAGCCTGCACATATTGTTTTATTGTTGTTTTGTTCCGGGTAGGTGTTCTCATTTGGGCCTACACTTCATTATTGGTTGTTTAGCCAGACTATCTTCTCTTGGTGGTAACTTGTGAAGAGGGAATTTCACTTATACCTTTATACCTTAGCCTCTTCAAAACTCCAGGTTGTCGAGGACGTCTCCCCTGGGATAACCTCCCTAAATAGAAAGAGCCTCCCCATCTTGGTGACATTGGGTGGGGTGGGTTCCTGTTACGTCAGTTTGACCTCTATCTTCTAGCCTTCTGACCTAGCTACAAACTGTGCGATAACAGGTTGGACTGATCAGAAAGAGAGATTCATCGGAAAAATAATCTTTTGCCACAGTTTTTGTCTCAATGGAGGGAAGGTCACATATCAAATCAACAAAGACCAAATATTTCTTTGACTTGGCTTGCTCAAACTCCAAATCAAACTCTTGGAGAATCACTATCCATTTGGAGTATTTTTTCCCTGGAAATTGGCATGTAAGGATATGTTGCATAGGGTTGCAATCATAAATAATCGTGGTTTTGCGCAATAAGATATAGTAACGAAAACATTGAACATATTGAAAAACCGCCAAGGATAATTTCTCCACATGAATATATTTTATTTCGATGGTCGTAAGACTCCGACTTAAATATTAAATAACATGTTCATCGTGTGAATCATACTCTTGGACTAGAACCATGGCTATGGTATAATCTGAAGCAACCAAGTATAAGAAATAATATCGACTATAAACAGGGGGTAATAAGAGTGGTGTATAGGTTAATTCCAATTTCAAAGCTTCAAAGGCCTTGTTGGTAGTGTCATCCCATACAAAATCATTACCCTTCTTAAGAAGTCGAGTGAAACCTTTCATTAGTTTGGTATAATTAGGAATGAATCATCGTAGAAAGTTTGCCTTTCCTTGCAAACTTAAGGAAAACATTGGAGTTGGCATAAGGTAGAAGGAGGAGGAAAATTGATAATAGCTTCAACCTTCAAAGGATCCACCCTGATCCCATGTGTAGAAACAATAAAGCTGAGAAGTTGTCCAGACTACACACAAAAAATGCATTTATGTGGATTTAATTGTATGTGGTAATATCAACATCTAAGGAGAATGGCTCGTAAGTGTGTCGGGTGATCTTGACGATGCATGGAATTCACTGGTAAGTCATCTAGGTAAGGTTGTATGATATTCTTAATACCATGAAAGGCATAATACATAGCGCATTGAAAATTCGCATCAACATTCTTGAGACAGAAAGGGAGTTTATAGTATACAAAGATACCCCAAGGGAAAGTGAAAGTAGTCTTATGTTGATCCGCAGGTAAAATATTGATTTGATTACAACCAGAGAATCCATCCATCAGAGAAAATATTTCACTCCCAGCACAATCGTCAACGATTTGGTTGACAAAAGGGGTTAGATAATTATCTTTAGGAAAATCCTTGTTAATATCCCGATAATCAAAACAAACACGGATCGTTCATTGTTTCTTCATAACCGGAAAAAGATTGTACACCCAATCAGTCAAGGCTATAGGGTAAACAAAACCATATTTAAGAAGTTTTTCAACTTCGAGTTTGATCGCAACAGCTTTTCTTGGATGAACTAGGCGAAGTCGTTGTCGAACGGGTTTGGCATTAGGGTATGTATTAATTTCATGTACAACGATATCTGGATCAATTCCAGGAATTTCTTTGTAACTCCATGCAAAAACATCATAGAATTCTTGGAAAAGGGCCTTGTAAGTTTGGATCTCATCAGGAGAACATGAGGTGCCTATATGAACATTTTCCACAATTTTGGGATTAATTGAAATATCTAGAGGGGCAGTGGGTGAAATATTTCCCAATCTTTCTTCATACAAAACATCACATGTTGGTTTAGAAACTGGAGGAATAGTAAGAACTGTAAATGGATTTGAAATATATTGATAACTCTCTCTAGACTCAAGTTTGAGGAAGATAATAGAACGATGATGACCATCATACCATGGTGTGTCTTCCACATACATACTTTCCATGATCATTTCATCAGTTAGAAATATTGTGTGAAATGGATTAAGAGACATATCAAAGAGAGAATGAGGAGAAGGAGATGTCGATTAAATATCTTGATAGGCCAATTTCATCAAAATTAAAGGCATTTGGTCTCCATAACGAACAAATTACTACAAGCTAAGTACTATCCAAGGGTCATAAGAGTGAGGGGTTTTTCCAACACTGGTTGAAATCATGTTAATCGAAGTGAAAAAAGGAGGAGGAACATCGGGTGGTGGAATGGGGAAAGTACCCATTAATGATGAATCCTTTAAAACACCAACACCGACATTATCATAACCAGGAGGTGATTTTACTATGAATGGAATGTTACTAGTGCACGAATCAGAACTAAAAAAGGCGAGTTGATCTACCATAACAACTTTACCTTGGTGAGGGAAACGTATCACATGGAAAAGAGTAGAAACAAATACGCGCATAGCATCGATCCAACTATGGCCAAGTAAAAGGTTGTAATTGATAGGTGCATCAAACACCTCAACCTTAACATTAACCACTTTTCCTTCTAGTGCAATAGATAACGCAGGAACAACACCAAAAGTTTTAAACCATGTAGCATTAAAGGAATTTAACATGTTGTGTGACTCAGTAAGGGCAGGAGAGACAATGGATTTCCAAAAAGTGATAGACATGACACAATTTGAAGCTCCTTCGTCAACAACTGTTCGAAAAATATTCTTATTTTCCACAATTACTTCTATTTGAAAATATAAATGATGACGGAGTCTTGGAATGTGGTAGATAGGATAGATTCCACCAATAGATTTTAATAGTTTCTTCCATTGAGTAGGACAACTTTGAAGGACTTCGAGAGCCGACACATTAGAAGGTGCATGTGCAAGATCTTCTACAATACTGTAGTTTTAAGAGACACGTGCATGTGGGTTAAATGACGACTTACGAATGACGCCATTAGGAGGCAAATGAATAATTGTATCTAGACTAGGTCATTCGAGATGAAGAGTACCATTGGGAGGCGGAGCCAATGGAGGAGGTTGATCCAATGGAGGAGGTGGATCATCAACTTTCTCTTTAGAAGGAGAATAATCTTTGGTTCGAGTAGCGACTGCAACTTTGTTTTTCTGGGAGTCACCGGTACACATAAGTACATAAGAGGTGGTAGAGGGAGAGGGTTGGTCATGAATAACCAATTGGGCCTTCTGTTGAGAAGGAAAAGGTTGTGACAAAATGGAAAATGTAGGAGGAGTACTGGTTCCTTGCAGGAACTTAGTAACTTTTGCACGTCTCGGACAATATTTCGTATAATGGTTCTCACCACAGATAATACAAGGATAACGAGGATTTCTCTTTTCTTTATCATCAACAGGATGAGTATTGGGTTTATTTGGTTGTTTATTATTATTTTTATCCTCTTTATTCTTACCCTTCCCTTTCTTTTTATTTTGATATTTACCAGTAGGTGTAGACTGTACCATATTTACCTTAGAGGTTTTACCAAGAGAGGGAGTAGGAGGAGTAGCATTTTGTACATTAGCAGTAGTAGATTTTGGATTGAAATGATTGGATTCTTTGGACTGAGTCTCAGCATGAAAATTTCCAATCACACCATCAACGGCATGAAAATATACTGAAGGCATTGGGTTTGGATTTGTAGATGGGTGAAGAACATCAGGGATCAAGCCATGTAACGTATCCATTTGAGAATAAACTAGATCCAAGTATTAATCATGAATAATCACCTATTCTTTAGTGACGACACCTCCCATGGAAACATAATGGGTTATAGGACCGATGAGTGATTTGTTAAACCACTCAGCCAATAATTGATCAGGAAGGGGAACTTTTATTAATCGTATTCTCCTCCTCCACTCATGAATATAATTAGAGATGTGAGTAGAAGAGGATTGTTTAAATGAACTTAAAATTTCAAGTCCCGTCTCACATCGTATTGGTAATTGGTAATGTGTCAAGAAAACCATAGCTAAGGTGTTGAAATAATTGAAGAATCCTTGTGTCAATTCGATGTACCATTTGGCAGCCGAACCCATAAGAGTGCGTTGGAAAAGATGTAATCGGATGGAGTCATCAATCAAGGAGTTGGATGAACACCAAAGATGAAATTTCATGACATGATTGTTTGGGTATTCTCTCGATCGACCATAAAACTTAGGAATGACTCATGGTAATTTGGCAGGTATAAATGACCAATAAGAAGAATTCAATATGGGATCATTCAAAATCCTAGATAAATCCAGTAAATCCAAAGTAGCTAGAAACGACAATTGTCTATTTACTTGAGGAAACTGGTAATTTTGGGGAGGCAATCCCGTAGGTATACCAATAGGACCATAAGGAGTTTGTAAATAGTTAGAGTGTCCAGTCAAATTCGGTTGTGGAGGGTTTTGAGTCAAGTAGCCAACATGTCTTGGTTAATTTGGCATGCTACCTTGGAAAGGAGAATTATATTGAAAATCTTGACCCCAGGTAGGATTTACAGTTCCTGGATAAGGTTGCCCAGGATTAGAGGGTACAAAATAATTTAATTGAGGATTCCCCCCCCCAGTTAGTTGTTTATTTCCTTGGAAAGGAAAATTCCATGTTTGGGTCTGTAATTCAGGCGTATATTTCCCGTAAACTGGGTTATGACCTCCAGCTTGGGGTTTCCCCCCAACTTGAGGTTGACCTCCAATAGGAAGACGTAAACCAGAAGTTACAGAATGACTTGTGCCTCCAAGATGATTGGAGCTACTTGGGCTAGGATGATTAGATCCTCCAGGTGGTGGAGGAATTTTAGGCCCTCCAGATAGAACTTGGGTAGGTGTGGGAACAAAACCGCTAGAATCATTATACCCAGGTGGAATAAAAATATTAGGTCCTATGTATGGACCTTGGGTAGGATTAGAAATAGAACTATTAAGAGAATTATACCCAGTGGAAGTGACTTGATTTGTCACCATACTTCCGATAGAAACAGATGTAACTTATGGGACCGTGATAGAGCTAGTGAGCTGGAGAGGAAGGATTGTATGTGTACCAACCAACAACGGGTCTGAAACCATACAAACATTACTTGTCATGTCAGTAAAATGATCCAAATTTACTATATAATAAGTAGAAGTAACGGATATGTGTGATGACGTGGGTTGGTTTGGACTCATACCTAGTTTATCAAAATATCGTGTCCCGAGGAAGTCCTCCAAAAAGAATGGACGGGGACTGGACTAGGATTAAAAATTTAGTAAGTATGAACCCGAGTTCTAAATGATTCACTCTTAAATGGTGTATGATCCACACCGGACTCTACAAAAGTTCCAGAAGGTATTCTAGTATAGTCTTCAGCAACAATGTCTCCGAAAGAGTTTATTCAGAGAAAAATTGGATCTTGTATGACATTCAATAACGGATTTATAGGGAGTTATGATTCGAACAATGGAGTAGAACTCTTGATATCAGAGGACACATTGTTATTGACTTCTCCTTCAAGATAAGGACCCTCTAGTGAATTAGGAAGCAAGGGGGAGTATTATTCTGGTTCTTCTGGAGGCAACCCCTACATCCTACATGAACGGTGAGGGTCGATGTTGGGCGCACCTAAAAAGGAATAAAAGAGATCTATGGCCAACTAGAGAAACAAACAACGCATCACTAATAAAATATAGAAATCAATCATGAAAACAAACCTTCATATTTCGAAATAACTAGTTGGTGATGAAATCCAACATCGCGAGATCAAGACAAGAAGGGGTTGGGATAAAGAGGGTGGAAAAGTTACGTTGAAGACCTGCTTAATAAACTTACACCCTGGTGCAATCTCCCACACATAATCGTGGTTATACCCTCCAAGGAGCCCAAGTGAGTTTAGCCAACGTCGATTCTAGATACCATGAAGACTTTCCCCTCCAAAGTCACCTCGTGTGAAGACCCTAAAGAGATAGGATACTAAGGTTACCAATTATGGCAATGATGCTTGGGGAAGTAGTCGACAGTTCGTTATACATGCAAAGGCAGGGTATCTAATCCCAAAATCACCTCAAGAAGGCCCGCACACTATTTTATTCGCAAGTGACCCCCAATAATACGTGCAATCACTACACTAAGACCAACGAAGCAAGGTGAGTAACTCTCCCGACCCTAATGCAACCTCGTGATTAACCCTTGTGTTAGAAGGGATTCCCAAGAAAAATGTAGAAAATGGATTTAACTCTCCCTATCACAAGATACTATTGTGTGCTTTGATGCTTTGGATATAATTCCTCACAAACTATTCCAAATCGCTATCCCTAGGTAATGTTGGTGTATAAGAGTTGTAGAAAATAAAAGTTACTAGATAGATTTTAAAATTACGCTGAATTTTAATGGTTGTTTCTTAACTCAAAAAGGAAGTGGAGATGAAACTGAAGAAGTGTTTGACGTTGACTCAACAATATGAAAAGAGAGACGAGATGAAATCTTTTTGTTCAATGAACTCTAATTATATAAAGGATAAGGTTTTCTTTTTCCAGAATACAACAAGTTTCAAAACACAATTCCTTCAATCGTTGAACGATCTTAATGCCAAACAATCAAAGATATCCAGTTTTCAAATTTTATATTTTTAAACAAACACTTGAATGAAAATATTTCTTGTAAACATTACCAATAGAAAAAAAAACTTCAATTATTTTTCTTTTCAAATAAAAACAGATATCTGAATCAAAAATAAAAATTTGTCCAAGAACATGAATGCACTCACAATGCAATTTCCCAAACTTAACTCATAATGCAACCAAAAATGTAAAAATAAGAAAACTTATTTGTCTAACGCAATCAAAAATCGGTTTCGAGTCAACAACAATCCAAAACTCAAAAAATATCAATAACAACTTATCTGACAAACACTCAAGGATGAGCCTAGAGATTATACCCTTACATCAAGAAGTGAAAGATAAAACTATGAAGCTTATGAAAAAGAATCTCAACACTTGAGAAACGATCAAATTCAAATAAAAAATGTAAACCAAGCTTTGAATAGTCATCCAACATGACCAAAAATTCATCCCAAGAAATGATCAAAAATCTAGGCAAAGAGGAAAAATTGATTGTAACTCAAAAATTTTCTTCAGGAATCGTCGCAAGCTGCAGAAGGGCACAGTGTGATGATCAAGGATCATCAGAGGAAATGAGAAATACACAATGCAATGTCATTTCCCTGGTTTTCACAGAGCACAAGGTTTCCCAATGAACTTTCAAGACTAGGGAGTCAACATGGATCACCCAATGACTCAAAGAATGAAAAATCAACCAAAATTAGGCAAGCCAAAAAAAAAAGGAAGAAAATACCAAAAGAGGACATTCCCCAGTATGGTTGCCAATTTTGTTATCGGACAAATCGGTAAGTTCTGAAACAAACTAATATCCCTAACTTCAACAAGAAATTAGAACAAAACATAGTTGAATACAAGCTTCTCCTTATATTTCATTGTAATGTAAACTATTTCAAAGAGGGAAAAATGACATACTATTTAAATGTTGTTTCATCCTCGCTAGTATCGTCGTTGCTTCATCTTTGGATTTGTGGGATGTTGAACCTATTAAGAAGCACAAACCAACAAAGAGAGAGAACAAAAGTATATATATTCCAATGAAATCTATGCATAAGATCAAGGAGTTATACAATAAAAATTGAGAAACTTTTATAGGGAAGAAATGTATCACTGTATTATATTTATAAAAGTGGAGAATAAAACCTATGCCTTGATGTTGCAAGGTCCCTTCCAATGGCCCTTTTATTCAACACACACACCTTTTCTCCAATGATTTTGATAAAGAGTATTCACAACCTGACTTGTAAATCTAAAGAAAATCTATCGCAAGTACAATCTTCATCAAAATTCTTCATGCATAAGCCAGCATAGCCTTTCCCATGAGATATCCCTCTTTATATAGAGTGAAGAGAGATGGATGAAGAGATTAGGATAATTCCACTAAATTAGAGAAGAGAGTGAGATCCAAACTAATCGGAGGCCACCTCATCCTTCCAGAGATTCCATTCTAGAACCTTCTAGAATTTCACCTTTTTCCTTTGCTTGAGCATTGTCGCACCCTAAACACAAGTAGCCTGCGACGATGTTGCAGTCCACTATGATGCAACATGTGGTGATCAGGGATTGTCACACCTTGATCATTTAGCAAGGTGTGATGATATTCTTTGATAGGTTTTTTTATCACATATAGTTGTCAAGGGTCGCAGGCCTCAGCTACAAGCACAAAGCGCAACACTTAGAGAGGTCTGATATTAACTCAAATCAGGCGAGTGAGCAAGATGAGCTGTCAACTAAGGAGATCCATTAGGTGGATCTAATTGTCGACCATTGGGTTATCGGGATCACAGTGTTACACAAATTTTAGCATCTGACAGAAACCTGAAATCATGAGGCCATCCTAGTTGTTGATCTTGGGAAGGACACGTGGTGCACGATTATCAATTTCATGGTTTCGTGAGATAGAGCGATCGAGGAGCAGAGTCATCAGAACTCCCGAAATGTGAAATCTCAATGAGATCGTAGTTGTTGATCAAAGGAGAAATCTAAAACATTGGATCAGCTTTTCATGGTTTCATGAGTCAGGAAAGTAAGAGGGAAAAGTCATGAGGACTCGCGAAGCGCGAAATTGTGAAATAGATCTGGGCCATCCAAACTAATGGAGAACGTGGCACCTAATCGTCAATTTTGTGGTTTCACGGATCGAGAAATCTGAAGGCAGAAGTGTGGAAGCTCCTGACATCCGAAATCCTGAAACGCCTTTGGAGATAGGAATCAGGTCATGGCTCGTGGTCATGTGAAAGAGGGGTTTAGGAGAAACAGACAGCCGCAATCACGTATAGAGGACTAATTTAGAGTCCAGAAGGGGAATCAAAACCATTGGTTGAGAAGCATATCTAACCATCGGCCAGATGAGCGATTTCGCTGATTCTGATATCAGGAAATCTAGAAGTTAGCACCATGAAAACTACCAAAAGGAAAAGTCCCAAAAGTGCCTTTGGAGGTAAGCTCCAGGTCGCAGCCCGAGGTCACATGCAAGGTTGGTGCGATATAAAGGAGTCATGCCAAAGGCTGAAAGCATCTATATTGATTGCAAAAGAAAGTAGCATGGTTTCGAGGCACCAAGAGTAATTCAACAAAGTCATGGGCACCACCTAAAGCATTCATGGAGGTTAGAACTCATCCCGATCTCGATGAAAATAGTAAATCAAAGCAGGGGCAGTGTTTGAGACCTCATTTAAACCATAAATGGAAGGCATGGAGGGTCTGGATGAGTCAGCCCATGGTACCCCTAAGGACAGTTTTCCCTACAAAATCCATGCCGATCTAATCCTGTGTCAGACAAAAGACTGTGTGCACAGTCTGCAAGAAGATCATGCACACGTAAAGATTTGAATGTAATGACTCAGCTACTCCTCTGCTGGAGGGGCAAGATGCTCTGAGTATATAGGAGTTAGCTTGACATTTTGTTATGGTCGATGGTAGAGCTAGGCTCCCATATTGTAAAGTTTTAATGAATCTCTGGTTCTCCTGGTTATGTATTTGTATTTGAGACTTCTTGTTTAATGTAAGTCAGCTATTTTTCATATCTTTGTAAAAAATTGTGTTTGAACACTCAGGCATGGAGGATCCATTCGAGGGTAGTTATGTTTTTGTGATGTAGGTTTCATCACAGTAACATCGCGACCAATTTTAATCAGTTTTTGTATTGTCTTTTCCTCCCAATGCTAAATGACTCGGGCATGCATGATTCAGTCAGGTGGTTGTCATTGAATTGTGATGTATGTTTGATTTCAATTTAGTGATGATTTCATTCAGTCCCATGAAAATCTGAATCAAGAGGATCTTGTCTTCTGAGTTTTTTCTCCTTAGGTTGCTGGAAAACCGGATGTCCATAGCAGACCTCTTCACTCTCCTCAAGTTCTTTCCCCTACTCACCTTTACTACAACTTACTGACTTAATTTATATCAAGACCGCATCTGCGTATGCATGCCAACCCAATTTTCTGAGTTGAAGTGATATTATCTTGAGACTGCATCCATTAGAAAACTCTTAAATTTATTCATTGTGACATATAAACTGATGGGTACTGGGCTTACCTCTATCACAATCCAGGGGTGACTTCTGGTGCTGACATTTCTGGCACCATTGTTTAGGACGAAATTGAAGATTTTCCCTGGGATTGAATGAAAAAGCTTACTAGTTCTAAAGGTGCATCAAAACTTAGTACATCAAAGATTGTAGTTGTGCACCTGGCGAATCTATTGTAGTGACTCCACTATCTCGGTTCCGTTGTTTCAGTGTCACTGCTTCTGGCTACACCTAGCAGCCCCTGGGAGAACACAACAATCGAATCAGGTCTTTGATGGTGAACAAAGACCAGACAAAATCATTTTGCATATCATTCACCTAGAAACTCCATGGTTAAAGAATTGATTGGTGACTCCACTGATTCGAAATGGAAAAAATCTTGGCTCATAGGTTTGCTCCTTTTGATTTTTCTGTTGTTCATGGTTTTCCTAATGTTATCCCTAATATGGATGAATGGGGCAATTATTTTCCCATATTTAGAGAGTGTAAAGAGGAAAACCCTACTTAGCATCTCTGTGAGTTTCATGAACTCATGCATCAGTGGGAGATACATCATGAAGATGTATTAATGAAGATGTTCATGTTCTCATTAGACATGGATGCCCATGAATGGTATTGATCCTCTCCCCCTGCTACCATCTCCTCCCTGAGAGAGTTTCATGCAACTTTCAATAGACACTATCAAATGTGTTATTCCTCTGAGTTAATTTGTCATAACTATTGTGAGGGGTATAGAGATGGTGTTCATGACATAGTTTGTTCTTGCAAAAGCTGTGAGGATGAAGGATATACCTTGAAGGAATTGATAGAGTTGGTACAATCACTTTATGCAAGACTTGAAAAATTTGAGGCAGATCGTGTTTGTTGCTCTTATGAAGAAAGCGTAGAGGATTTTTCAGTCCTTGAAGCAGATGTTCCTGACAGCCCTACTAAGGATGATGATGAATATTCCATAGTTGTAGAGACCTTGCATTCTACTCCTGATGTGCGTGTTGTTTATATCTTTGATGATTATTAGGATGAGGAGAAGCAGAGCTCTACATCACAATTTGTTGACCTGGGGAGAAGCCAGCCTGTATATGACAGTTATGAATCAAGTTCTAAGCTGGATATGCAGGATTTCCAGGAAAATACTGCAGAGTCATATCATGTGTTCACTAATGAATAATATTACAAGGAAAACATCCATCCTGGCCTGCAGAAGATGTTGAGCAGCAGATTGAAGAGCAGATCTTTTCCATGGGTCCTGTTTATGATGATTATGAATCTGACCCTTAGGAAAGCCATGAAAAAGAACCAGAGGAGCATCAGAAAGGGAAGTTTATCTCCTATCCAAAGCCTATAAGTGAGTAGCCATCATCTGAAATCAGTCAGCCTGCATCAACTTCTCATTCACCTACACTCTCTAGAGACATTCAACCATGTGTGAGCAATTGTGTAGCATAGGTGGATGCCCACTATAAATCTTCTAGATTTTGTCGCTTGGCCTATGACCCCGTGAAGGAATACATGGATTTATATTTCCTTCATGTTTTGAAGCCTCCCATCTTTATCCTGACCTCAGCATTAGGATGAAATATGAAGAATGTAATCATTTTGTTTTCATGGTTTGATTACCTGTTATCAATCATTGACATAGTGAAGGAGCTTCCAGTTAGGAAGTTACTTGAATGGCTATGGTGGAAGTTTTCTTTCACCTAGCACTGTGTAAAATTTTATTAGTTTAGGACTGTACATAAATAATCTCCTTCGAGAATGTGTGTCTATTTTTGTTTTTACTTATCATTTTTTATTCCTCAGCGAGATGTTTTGAGCTCAATGCCATATACCAATGCTTAAGGTGACTAGAACTACTTGTTCTTGGTAGCTTGCAGGGAGCGTGCCATCCCCTATGGAGCCAAATGTTATCACATATAGTTGTCAAGGGTCGTAGGCCGCAACTATGAGCACAAAGCACAAAACTTAGACTGGTCTGATATGAACTCAAATTAGGTGAGAAAGAAAGATTAGTGGTCAATGACATAGATCCATCAAGCATATCTGATCACCGACCATCGGGTTATCGGGATCACAGAGTGACACGAAGTTTAGCATCTAACAGAGCCCTGAAATCGTGAGGCCATCCTAGTCGTTGACCCTGGGAAGGACACGTGGTGCACAATTACAATTTCATGGTTTCACGAGATAGAGAGATCGAGGAGAAGATTCATCAGAACTTCCAAAATGTGAAATTCTGAAGATATCGCAGCCGTTAATCAAAGGAGAAATCTGAACCGTTGGATCAGTTTTTCATCGTTTCGTGAGTCGAGAAAGTAAGAGGGAAAATTCATGAGGACTCATGAAACGTGAAACTATGAAATAGATCTAGGCCATTCAAACTAATGGATCATGTGGTGCCTGATCGATGATTTTGCAGTTTCACAGATCAGGAAATCTGAAGGCAGGAGTGTGGAAACTCCTGACAACTGAAATCCCAAAACACCTTTGGATATAGGCACCAGGTCATGTGAAAGAGGGCTTTAGGAGAAAAATTCGGCCCCAACCATGTATAGAGGACTAATTCAGAGTCCAGAAGGGGCATCACAGCCATTGGTTGAGAAGCATATCTAACCGTTGGTTAGATGAGCGATTTCGTTGATTCTGATATTGGGAAATCTGGAAGTTAGCACCATGAAAAGTCTCGAAAGGAAAAGTCCCGAAAGTGCCTTTGGAGGTAAGCTCCAGGTCGCGGCCCAAGGTCACATGCAAGTTTGGAGAGATAGAAAGGATTCGCGCCAAAGGGAGAAATATCCTTTATTGATTGTAGAAGAAAGAAGCATGGTTTCAAGGTGCTGAGATTAATTCAGTAAAGTCATGGGCACCGCCTAGAGCATTCATGGAGGTCATAAATCATCTCTATCTCGATGAAAATAGTAAATGAAAGAAGGGGTGGTGGTTGAGACCTCGTTTCAACCATAAATGGAAGGCATGGAGGGTCTGGATTAGTCGACCCATGGTACCCCTAAGAAAAGTTTTTCCTACAAAATCCATGTTGATTTGAGCCTATGTCAGACAAAAGATTGTGTGCATAGTCTGCAAGAATATCATGCACACGCAAAGATTTGAATGTAATGACTCAAACGCTCCTTTGTTGGAGGTGAGAGTTTCTATGAGTATATAGGAGTCAGTTTGACATTTTGTTATAGTCGATGGTTGAGCTAGGCTCTCATATTGTAAAGTTTTAATCAAGCTCTGGTTCTCTTGGTTATGTATCTATATTTGAGACTTCTTATTTAATGTAAGTCGGCTTCTTTTCATATCTCTGTAAACAATTGTGTTAGAAAAATTGGGCATGGAGGATCCAGTCGAGGGTAGTTATGTTTTTGTGATGTAGGTTTGATCATAGTAACATCGCAACCAATTTTAATCAGTTTCTGTGTTTTCGTTTCCTCCCAATGTTGAATGACTCGAGCATGGATGATCCAGTCGGGTGGTTTCCATTGAATTGTAATTTATGTTTGATTTCAGTTTAGTGATGATTTCATTCAATCCCCTGAAACTCTGAATCAAGAGGATCTTGTCTTCTGAGTTTTTCCTCCTTAGGCTGCTGGAAGATCAGATTTCCATAGCAGACCTCTTCAATCTCCTCAAGTTCTTCCCCCTAATCTCCTTTACTACAACTTACCGACTGAATTTAGATCAAGACATCATCTGCATATGCATGCCAACCCAGTTTTATGAGTTGAAGCGATATTATCTTGAGACTATGTCCATTAGACCACTCTTAAATTTATTCATTGTGGCATACAAACTGATGGGTATTGGGCTTACCTGTGTTGCAATCTAGGGGTGACTTCCAGTGCTAACAGGGTTTTTAAGAAAGGAGAGATGATTCTATTTCTTAGGGAGAAAGTCTTATTTTTTCAGTAGCTTCAAGGAATAGAGGAGTAAGCAATACACATATCGTCAGTTGATCAATGGGGTGACCAAAACAATGTGTAATAGCCAGACTAGACCAACGGTGGAGATCAACTTGGCATGATACCGATTAATGAATCTGGATATAACATGTGGCCACTACTTATTGGTGTTCATAGGAAGCTATTCGGAGTCTAGTGGAGGAGATTTATTTTAACACTCCGAAATCGAGGTATCAAAACAAAATATTCCTCTTTGATAGCTTTTATTCAATTTCGAAAAAGGTAATATATGTCGACTATTGATTTACGTTTAGAGGAAAGTGTCTAGAGTCAAGTGGAGAAGATTTGTTTTAACACTCCAAAATTGGAGTATCAAAACAAAATATTCCTCATTGATACTATTTTTTCGATATCCAAAAAGGCCATAACACATGGACAATATTAATTGGTGTTCGGAGGAAAGTCTTCAGAGTCCAGTGGAGAATATTTTTTATAACACTCTGAAATCAAAGTATCGAAAAAGAATATTCCATTTTATACCATCCTTTCAGAGAGATGAAGAATGTGGAAGTGGCATCACTCCGAAGACAAAGAATCGAAGAATATTCCATTTGATACCATCCGTTCGAAGAGAAGAATAATGTGGAAGTGGCATCCCTTCGAAGACAAAGAATTGAAGAATATTCCATTCAATATCATTTGTTCATAGAGTTGAAGAATGTGAAATCGCATTCCTCTGAAGACAAAGAATCAAATAATATTCCTTTTGAGCTAGCAAGAGACATGTAGTAAGAGAACCGAGTGACAAATTGCAGCAAAACCACGTCAACAAGGACATGTGACCCAATAAGATGGTGACAAGTGTCAAAATTCATATGGCACATAAGGTCTGTGAAATTCACGAATCTGGGTGAGACATGGCACACATACTATGGGTCCACATCAACCATGAGTATCAAAGAATATTCCCTCTCGGAGCCATTCCTATTAGATTGAAACAATTCACCCTTTTATTTTACTTCGAAGAAAAGGTATCGAACACTATTCCTTTTTCCTTATATTGACTTCCATGTCGAAGGACTCCTAGAAGTCGTGAAGAAACACTAATCATTTATCTACTTCGAGATCATTCTTGACCATTGATTAAGCATAGTGGAAGGATAGAGTAAGCATGAATCATGAAGTAACGCTAATCGTTGATCTATTTTGGGAGCATTCTCAACTAGTGATCAAGCACAATGGCCAAGTGTTAAAGTTCCACTATGTTGAAAGAACACAAACCATAGATCTCAATTGCTAATTAAAGAGTGATCATCATTTTTTTTTAAGCCTGTGGATAAGCCATGATCATCCATTCAACGAAATATTAAATATTGATCGTTCGAAATAATAGTGAATAAATTAAATGCACTTTGCTAAAATTCACATCAGAGGAGTTAGAAGACTACAAAGGTCGGAGATCATGAAGGCCGAAGTACTAGAGAACCTGGTTCCATCATTGGTCATGTGATAAGGTAAAGAAGGAGCGCAAAAGGGTCTAGTATTAAATAAGCCCTCAGAAATTTGAATATGGTCCAATGTAGGAGAAAAGGGCGAAAAGAGAAAGCACTAACAGAACAACGCTTGGAATGAATAAGCTTGTGGTCACATAAGGGAAAGATAAAGCGCCTGGGGTTTAACTCTGTTTCCTACAGGAAACTCAATAAGAACACCATAACAATACAAAGAGTTGGTAAAATATCAAATATGATCTATTAAAGAAGTAGGGATGTAACAAAATCATAGGAACGATATAAGGAGTCGATCCATACATGTGATCAACTCATGTGGATGAAATTCAAATCAAGATCATTCTTCTAATTAATTGAGAAACTTACACAATAAATGGTGAATATTATTTATGTTAAAATTAAATAAAGCGGTACAATGGTTCATGTCAATAGATATGATGGTTCAATCCTATACCTATTGAAATACTATATAAACCATAAATGGTGGTGAATATAAGTTTGTATTGGTGGAAATATATATATATATAATGGATTGAATGAAAGTTCATTCTATCAGATTGGTGTCCGTTTACAAGATGAGTCTTGTTAGGAGGGTTGGATTCCTCACATCTAAGATGGATATGAGATCAAAAAGCTAGGTCTTGTTATGAGGGTTGGATTCCTCATTTCTCAATTGGATATGAGAACTACAAGTTGGGTCTTGTATCAGAGAGTTGGATCTCTCACATTCACTTGAAGTTGAAGATATTAAAGGCTTGAGTTTATTTGTATTCATTCAATTTAAATAAATAAAATAATGATATTTTATCTACTTCATACTGTTTGTTGGAATACTAAGAGGGGGGGAGTGAATCAATATTACCCTTTTTCAACAATTAGTAGTTACTTTTATATTTTATTGATTATCACAATAAATTAACAACATACTTGTATGTAAAATCAATTATATAAATATAAATAACATGAATTACAAGGTTTTATAAAGAATAGTGAAGCACACCAATCCTTTTTAGAGAACCAAATCTAGGAGACACAAATCCCCTTCTTCAGGGCACCAACCCTAGGAACCACCAATTCCCTTGTCTTTAGGGCACCAACCCTAGGAAGCACCAACTCCCTTAAATTTAGGGAACCAGCCCCAGGAAGCACCAACTCACTCAACTTTAGTTAGCAAAGGATATGAATCCTTCCGTGCTCCTCCCTTCCACCCTCACTTCATAAGAATCACCAGTTCTTCTTCTTGGACTGTGATTTTGTTTGATCTTTTGATCTTGACTTCAAAGACACTTTCTTCTCACCATTCTCTCTCATTTATATAATATTTCAACTGGTGTGATCTATGAAGCATTGTGTCCCTTTATTTGGATCATCGCACCTCTTCATTTTAAATTAACAATAATCTTTATTATTATTCATACATTATCGTGAAGGCTGCTAATTTTAGTGAGAGTGATTTTCATAAAGAGATCATAGATATGGATCAATCTCTTTTAACGCGATCCCATTCCTCCTTATTTCATTCTCATTTTTTGTTGATCAGATTTAAGTTTTCTGATTAGCATTTTAATCCATTGCAAGTGTTGGATTACTTAAGATAAATAAGGACAAAGACCAGATCCTATCTGGTTCAACGTTCCTTCTTGACTGGGATAAAATTATTACTCTTTGTGTAAAATTTCACATAGAAAAACTCTTTGGGGCCTCTATTCCATACGACCATAGGTGGTGACCAAGTGTTAATCCAAACGAGTACTTGATCACTTTTCAAGATCAACAGTCACGTTTTGTTTTTCACGATGAGATGGAAGGTTCTTGTTTAGTTCGTACCTTTGTCCTTCGGGACTTCTAGCCTTTGCAATCATTCAACCTTCCAAAGTTTTAACATCTCGAAGTGGTTACCTTTCACAATGGTTGATCCAATGGTTTGCATGATTCTCAGAACCAAATCAACAGTCTAGCTTTAATCCTTACACTATCCTTTCACTGGACTAATCCAATGACTATGACTTAATAAAATGTTGATATGGATGGCTAGGACTATTTAGGAGTTAAAATTGCACGAGGGATAAATATTATTCCAAATTTTGAACCATAAACCGCCTATCCACGTGTCATAAACAAATCATTTCAGAGCCTGGAAGGGTGGTTTTCAAAATTGCTTTGGTTGACTTCCAAAATAACTTATATTATTTGATATGCATCTCGGATCGACGATTGTGAATGGCTCTTGTTCTCGTCCTTTACCCATTCTTGATCAACAATCGAAAACAAATTCGGCCTTCAGTGCTTCAGGTAGTTGCTAGTGGTAGAAATTGTTTTTCCCCAAAGGACATACTTCTGGAGTGACATGGCGTGTTGATGTCACTATTGATGTGGCACTGGCCGAGTGGTTTCCACATGTCACTTATATTTCTCACTTACTTATACTTAAAATTCCAATTGGAACTTGACACTTGTCACCATCTAGTTGCGCCATGTGTCCTTGTTGAAGTGGTCTTGATCATGTGGACTATGATGACGTAGGTTCTTAATGTGTGTGCTACATGTCTTACTTCGTGACTTCAGAGCTTTGGCCTTCAGGTGAAATTACATGTTCTAAACCCTTTTCCACCGAAGTGGTCAGTGGAGAAGTTGATCGTCTCCTTGTGATCTGAAAACTCCCATGTTTTACTTTAGATCAACGATTGTCGTGAATTTGGGGCTTCGAAGGTCCTGTTAACTATTGCTCCAATTTTCACCAGAGTTGGTCAGCGTTGAAGTGGTCAGCATGGAATTTTTTACGCTATCCTTCCACTTGGATTTCATCCAATGACTATGATCAGTTCTAGATCAATGCTCTAGATTCATTTCGGTCTTCGGGACTTTGGGTTATTTTCTTTTTCCCACTTTCCAATTCTCTCAGAGTGAGATTCCCCGAAGAATAAACCTCGAGTAACTTGACTTCATCTAATGGTCCTTCTTTAACCCCAAAATATTAACACGATCGAACGGTTGTCAGGAATTTGACTATTTGGGATCTCATGCCTTTGGCCTTTCTTATCCTGTTATTCCACTTTACTCGATCCAATGGTCATAATATTTCTAGAAGTGTTCCTTAGATCAGACGGTTGGCGTTTCTTCATGAATCCGGGCTTCGATAATTCTGGTTCAATTCGAACTCCTTTTCACTGAAGTGGTCAGCGACGAGGTTGAACATGCATACATCATTTCCACGATTGGCAGTCCATGACTCTTAGTAGTCGATCTGACGGTCTAGATTTAATCTATATCTCATGATCTAAATTATTCCCAATTCTTCAACAAACGACCATGATTATCCTCTTCTTTACACAAGTTTCCTCTATGATCTGATGGTCGGAATTTGTCCTGAAAACTACATCAGAAAACATAATACCTCCTAACCTATTTGGATTTATACTTGGATTCCAACTGAACCAATATCATTGATATGTGCCTTTGATCAACAATCGATGATTATCATATCTCCCAACTGTAACAAAGTTTCCTCACAGTTCTTAGGGTGTTCTCTAATCGATCTATTGGGATTTTGATCCCAATAGAAATTCCTTAGTGTACTCATTTTCTTAAGCTTTCCTGCATGCTCTGATATCATGCAATCTAATACATTACCTCTCTTGATCTTTAGGTATATTCCTTTGAACATTACACTATTTCTTATGCGCAACTTACTACGTTATTTCTCCTGAGATTTTAGGATCTCAAAGACATATAATGATAATACCATATTGATATTCTTGAAATCAATGCCAACATAATACCATGTCCAATCATTGATCATATTTTCCTTCTTTGACATCAATTTCAAAACCATAATTCCATGTCCAACATTATCCCCCTTTGGCATTGATGGCAACAAAGTAAAACCCCTTTTCCAATCTTAACTGGATTTTACTGATCATTCTCCCCCTTTGACAACAATAGCAAAATGGATGTTTCCTTTTAGGGTGATAATCCCCCTGAGGTGATGCCCACCCTAACTATGAATCTCTCCCCTTGGAATCATGCTGCTACAACCAATCATGGGAATAAGAATAACTCCCCATGTCTTCTCATAATAGATCTACTTCAGAAAGAATACATAACGGGAAATGATCCTAGGCAGATGAAGACCTACAAAAAACCATGTTAGATCTTGCATAGAGTTACACCATCAAACCATGCTTCTTTCGATGAAGCTATTTATCTATTCATTCATTTCTAATCCAAG
>JZKD02S1728399.1:234771-247138 GCA_000966675.3 Picea glauca
AATATAAATAAGAGACTAAGGATATGTTAAAGAACCATACAAAAAAATAGTTAGAGACTATGTTAATACAGTTAAAAGAAGAAATGGATGATCACAGAGACATCAGTTTACCAAATATCTTGAAAGAAAAACAACACATAGTTACAAGAATATAAGACTTCGACATAGACTATGTATTGGATGAATAAAAAAATGTGAATATTATGCCAGAAAGCACTTGGGAAATTTTGGGAAAGCTTGCTATGATACCTTCAATAGGAAGGATAGGCTTGCTTAAAGGAAAGATGATAACCCTATGTGGAAGAGTTACTAATATACCTATGATTTCTCATGAAACATCAATAGAAGAGGACTTTGAAGTTATTAGGTTTGCTGAGAACAACGCCCCTTTCCCACTTTTATTAGGAAAGACTTGGATTAAGAAATATGAGATCAGAAGGAAAGTAGAGGAGGAAGCTACAGAAAAGAAAAAGAAATAACTAAGGGATTTCATAGCTCGAAGAATAGATCGACTGATAGAAGAACAAGAAGTTGATTCAAAGAAGAAAAATGAAAGAGAAGTAGCTGTCAACTTTGAAAGAGCACAAGAAGGGTTGAAGGACCTATCCATGCAAGAAGAAAGTATGTCCATCCAGGACCTAGTAAGCAAAGAGGTATTACCTTTGAACCCTTTGAAATAACATTGACATTGTGAAGCTACCATGCTAAAAAAAGATAAGAATGGAAAGAGGAATCCAGAGACTCAGATCATAGGAAAGAGGGAAAGGAAGCTCAGTAAGAAGAAAGCCAAGTTAGAAAAACTATGGGATGTTCCAGAAAAGACTTCGTAGGAGCTAGATCTGCAGAAATTGAACCTCGCCGGAATAACAGAACCACGCAGAATGGGACTTCGCCACGATGAATCTATATGACCATTGGAGGTGCCTCGACCGTTATAATGATGCTCCTGAATGGCTAGAAACACAATTATTGTTGGAAAGACCACCGTTGGACTATTGAGACCATGCCATAATAGACTGATTCGTATTGATTGAGGCATTCCTACCCATTGGAGGAATTTGTTATGACGCTTGCTTTTTTAACCCATCGGAAGTTGCGCTGGGACCACTTTTTGCAAACAGTGATATCTGAGCTAACAAAGAACCTATTGTATTGCGTTGTGCTTTCTAGACCTCACCATCCATTTGATTACCTCGCTTTTTTGTTAGTCAACCCGATTTATTTTTGCAAATTTCAGGTGAACCAAGCGCGTTAGAGAAGTCTATGGAGGAAATTCGTATAGACCTCATGGCTGAGAGAGTCATGTCTGTAGGAATATAGGAATCATTGACTAGTAGATTAAAAGAATCCCCATCGACTGGATGACGTTTTGTCCTCACTGTTGAAAAGAGAATAAAACACCGCGGCGATCTGGCTAACATGAATCATATCCCATCGGTCTTTCCGGAGTACATATTGCCTTTGGTTGGAGCAGTGAACCATGATAGTATCCCACATGACTTTGAGTACATGTTAATCATCGTGTACATCCCGAAGGGGATATGCATATTTGGACCCCAGTTAGGACACATTCCAGCTCTGAAGAACAACGATTTTAACCTCGGAGACATGATGCTCACGCCGCATAGGTATTTTATGAGAACGACTGGGAAGAAGCTATGCATAGTCTCCAAGCCATGGATTAAGGAGATCTCACATTTGATGATCCTGAATGTGATGAATATCCCTCACTTTAGTCGACATCAGGAGGTTAACGCTTGCGTTAAACTCCTCCTGTCGTTTTACCATGGAGGGTATATGTGGATTGACGGGTGTGTCACTGTGGATCCAACATTGATCCACCTAATCATAGGACTGGGCATGCAGGGACCAGACCCTCAACATTTCTTCCTAGGGAAGAATTCAGATCGCTCCCTGGCATGACGCATAAAGGAAGACTATGGCGATGTAGAGAAGGGAAAGCGAGGCTACAAGTTAGCCTCCATCCAGGATGGCACAATGTTTCACCTATATTTTCATCTTATAGCTAGTAATCTCGTCAGAAATAAATGTCCAACAGAGGTCACTTGATTTGTAGTAGACCTCACAGGAAAGTGTGTAGAAAGAATGCAAATGAACTCGGTGAGCTACCTCATCAACGAGCTAGAGAAGGACTGCTGCGAAGTGCAGGATCAAGGCTATGAATTACATTTCAGTTGGTTACCGATACTGATCGCATTTGTCTCTTGGCAGATGGCAGAAGGAGAAACATTTCCAGAATTTGAGCCATCAGAGCCATTGGTCACGAGGTTTTCCACCTTGTGATATACAAATGACATGTCAAAGAAGTGGAAGTCAAATGTTGTCTTCCATGATTACTACCTACAACTCAAATGTGCTATTGAGGAATTTCCATGAATGAACCTAAACACATTGCATCAGTATAGACCGCTAGTGAAGTTCCACGTAGATCGACACTTTATTTATATCACTGCGTGTAGGGATGAAAGAAAGGAGGATATGCAGTCCTATTATAAGCTGACCGACGAAGACATGGAGGAGATCACCAAAGAATGGCCAGCAGAGTTCCTTGTATCAGTGAAAGATGCATAACTCTCTGACCCCGACATCATTGAAAGTTCCTTGGTCACCCAGGTTGAACATGATGGACAGAGTAGCGTAAAGAAAAAGAAGAAAAAGGATGAAGTGCAGAACATAGAAACTGATAAGGAGGAAAGCACCTCAGAGAAAAGTAGGACTGACTCACTCACAGGAGGAGGAGGAGAGGAAGTGAACCAAGAAAAGGGGAAGAACGAGAAAATAAAGATAAAGGAAAAGTTACGCCGCCAAAGGTCCCCCCTACGAATTCCGAAACATCGAAGAAAAAGAAGGTTTCCGTGCAGAAACCCTCAGCAAGAAAGAAGACCCGAGCCAAGAAGCCTAAGTCAAAGAATGTGCTCATAGTGGACGATGTCAATCTCATCATTTCATCCATGGAAGGCGCTTCATAGGATATCTTGCAGAGACATGAAGGGAAGCAAGAAACATTAAATGAAAGAATAGAGAAGGATCTCAAGGACATACAACAAGATATCCATTCGAGTCGCGCAGTACCTAATGCGCCTTCTTCAGTGGAAATTACAGAATTGGGGGATGAGCCCACCCAATTATGAAGATTATCAGATGCAATGGAGGCTTGACTTCTTCGAGTCCAAGAAGAAAAGGAGCAGTCTATAGAAGTCGTGAAGCAAGAAAAGGAGGAGGTCTTGAAACGTTGAGTTTCCCAGTAGGAGAAAGATGAAATTAGGGCGATGTTCAAGGAGGACAAAGAGAAGATGCATAAATAAAAATACCAGCTGCTCACAGAGAAGATTGTGGTCAAAGAGGCAGTGACTAAAGAACTTTGCTCTGTTCTGGGCTTGGCATAGGAGGAACCAGAGTCAACTGAGATGCAAGTGGGGAATCTCACCGAAGTTATTCAGCAAGTTCAAGAACAGATAATGGAGTTAGAGCTTCAAGAATTACCTAGCACTCTGCAAGAAGTGTGTGATCAGAGGGAAGAAGCTACTAGGAATGCAGTAGAAAGAATCAGGGCACTGGCCTCATTGTGTAAGAAATTAAGTAATCATAGTGCGCAAACCTATGAGCGCCTTGTAGAAGATCTGGATCTGAGGAAACTGGAAGCACAACTCCAGGAGGCGCAACAATAGGGATCCACCATCCAGGCACAGATGAAGCTACTCACTGTATTTGAGAGGATGAAAATATCACGGGAACAATGCACACTCCAACAACAGGTTATTTCCATCCAGAGCAAAGTCATGGAGGTTACACAGAGACTCCAGTTGGTGCAGGATGAAGCTTGAACAATTTTTGAAGATATTGAAGGACAAGTCTCGCACCTGGAACAAGTGGTTATGATAGTGGAACAACACCTGGAAGGGCCTGTTACAGAACAAGTAATTTAGAAGTTCATCGAGCAAGAGGCTCTGGTGAAGAAGCAAGTCGAGGCAGCTCGAGGCCTTTGAAGCAGTGTTTCCCATATCTGAGTGACTCGAGATGATTCACAGGTGCGTATTGGGGGCATGTTGGCCCTTGACCAAGTTTTGAGTAAATATTGGTCGTGTTTGACCAATTTTGGGACTTCGACAAGCTGGTTGAAGGTGGAGCACCCAGGTGGAGTAGATATCGTGGGATCTCACTCATTTTTCAGTCTTGTGGACCCATCAAAGGGTTTTAGGGTTTATGTAATGGGTTATGGGATGTCAGCCCATGGGTTTACCCATGTTTAGGCCTTTTTAGTGATGTAAGTAGTAGTGTTAGCTATGTGAACAATATTTTTTTCTTAGTGAAAGATATTGGAAGTTGTTGTGTGCAATATGGCTATGTAAAGTAAGGCTTTGTGATATTAAGGAGTTGTCTTTGTGCCTTGACTTGATTTTGGGGAAGGTGGATCTAGTGCAATGTGCGCAAATCACCTGTCCACTACAAAGTTGGCTTTGTGGCTTTGTGCACAGAAGAAAATGAGTGTGACGAGCTTGAAGACTAATAAATAAGAAGAAGAAGTTGGTGGATTTAGCCCCACACCAGGGTGAACCACGTATATCCTGTGTCTTGATGTTCTTTGTGAGATATTGTTTATGTGGTTATTTTCTTAGTGTTGTTGTTGTTATGTATAATGAATACAACTAATTTTGTAGCTTAGTTACTAATGGTGTAAATGAATGCTAGATATGAACTAATGATATGTGCTAAGAGGTTTTAAGGTTTTGATCTTGATTGTTACTACGTTGATTTGTAATAAGGGTTAATATGTGATGTAAATGAGAATCATAACCTAATGCATATTGTTGGATAAGTGCCCTGTTAAGTGTTGTAATCACATATATGTGTCCTATCTTGGTTGTAGACACCTGAGTCTTACAACCCCCCTTCCTCTACCTTGGGTGAGACTTCATCTTCTTCAAAGGTGTTGCTGAGAGGGCTAGTAGTTAGGTTTTGTTAGTGCATTGTTGAAGCGTTGAACCCTAGGTATGCCCCGATGCCAACAATTCTCCTATTATTAGCTTCATTAATTTCAGGTGCAATATATTTATCATCTTTCTTGTTTTGTACTTCATATTTTCTTTTCCATATATTATTATTTTGTTTGTTAGGGTTTCTATATTTAAGGATTGCATTGGTAACCTGCATTCTCTGGTTTTATGGCCATAGTTGTTGCATTTTTGGTATTCAATATTGAAGTTTTGCAAAGGAGAAAATGAGTTATAGCTTCTTTTCTTTCTATTGTACTTATTGTTCTTATATTTTTGGACATTTCTACAATTTTATTGTCCATAAGATTTGCAGTGTACTACCTTATGTCCAAAATTATTACAAAAGTAAAGTATCCAATAAATAGATATTTATTAGGGGGATTCCTTCTGGTGATTGTAATTTTCTTGTCATCTTTCACTCTAGTAGGTAGTGTTGATTTCTATTTATGTGGAACAATTTTCAATGGTATCGTCTTTGCCTTATTATCTTATCTTCTTAAGGATCCCTATAGAGCATCTGCATAATTGATTGGTCTTTTGAAAGATTCTTGTGATGTATAAGTTGAGTATTGGGTGTATCCCAATCCAGTCTTGTTGTTTGGTGACCTCTGACTACTGATAATTTCATCCAATATATTTGAACTATTTCCAAATTTTGATCCCTTCTTTTCTTTCTCAAGTTCACTTTTTAGCAGCTTAATCTCGACTTCTAGTTTCTCACATACTTGTTTTTTATTACTAAGTTGTTTTAAAATGACTTTTTCAATTTTATTAGCTTCCAGGAGTTGGTATTTTAAATCACTGATGATTTTCTCTAATTCTTTGATAGTTCTTAATGAATCTATTTCTTTTGATTGATGTGATTCTTCAAATCCTTGAAGTTGTGCCCTAAGTCTTTCTCTTCTTTTTATACTTTCTTAGTTCCTCCAGAGCACTATCAGTTCTTCTTCTAGTGTCACTTCTCCTTCAAATTCATAGTTTTCTTCATCATCTACATCATTATTTTGAGTGTTCATTCCCATAAATAGAATCCCTAAATATTCATCTTTACTCATGTCTGAAGAGTTGATGTCTTCTTTAGAGTAGACTTTTTTCTTTTTCTTAAAAAAATTCTTGTTGTATTGGTTTTTTTGGTTGTGAACTTCTTCATCATTTTCCTCTTGCTTGGGTTAGGGACATTTGTTAGCAAAGTGTCCAGTTCTGCCACAATTGAAAATTTTTAAAGGTAACTTTCCTTTATATTTTCCAAATCCTTTTTGGAGTTTCTTTATAAAGTTGGCCTTTTCTACATCTGATATGTCTGACTGATATTGATGAGACATATGTTGATGTTTCTTATTTTCTTTAGATGCATTAAAGGTTATTTCATCTTTTGGTGGTTTTTCGTTCCCTGTTCTCATCTCATATGTTGTAAAAATTCAATGAAGTTGATCAACTGTGAGTTTGTCAAGTTCTGTCCTATCTTCAATTGTAGAAATATTGGCATCATATCTCATAGGTAATGACATTATTATCCTTTGCACAACAGGTTTATCTGTAAGTTCTTCTCCTACTGATCTGATTGAATTAACTACTTCATCTACCCTATGAAAGTATTCAACAATGTTATATTCTTCTTTCATTTTCATATTTTCAAACTGAGTTCTATAGGTATGTAGTTTGGCTTCCTTGGATTTGCTATCTCCTTCATCTACTACCTTCAATTTATCCCAGATTTCTTTAGCTGGCCTACAATGCACAAATTTCACACATATATAATTTGTCAACCCTCCTAGAATTGCATTAAATGCTCTTAAGTTGACATTGCATATTTTCTTTCCTCCATCATCTGTGGGTGGAGTAGTTGGTGCAGTGTAACCGTTTACAACAGATTGCCAAATATCAAAGCCAATATCCAGCATGTATCTTTTCATCCTTATTTTACAGAGAGCATAACCATCTCTGTTAAACAATGTCTCTTTGTTGGAAGACATTCCCTCTTGCTGATCCATATTCAAGATCTACCTTCCAATTGTTAGACTGTGCTGAAGGAACTAGCTTTGATACCAATTGTTGGAATACTGAGAGGTGGGGATGAATCAGTATTACCCTTTTTCAAAAATTATTAGTTACTTTTATATTCTATTGATTATCACATTAAATTAACAACATACATGTATGTAAAATCAATTATATAAATATAATTAACAGGAATTACAAGGTTTTATAAAGAATAATGAAGGACACGAATCCTTTTTAGAGAACCAACTCTAGGAGACACAAATCCCCTTCTTTAGGGCACCAACCCTAGGAAGCACCAACTCCCTTGTCTTTAGGGAACCAACCCCAGGAAGCACCAATTCCCTTAACTTTAGGGAACCAACCCCAGAAAGCACCAACTCCCTTAACTTTAGTTAGCAAAGGATATGAATCCTTCCATGCTCCTCCCTTCCACCCTCACTTCATAAGAATCATCAGTTCTTCTTCTTGGAATCTGCTTCTGTTTTGATCTTCTGATATGGACATCAAAGATACTTTCTTCTCACCATTCTTTCTCATTTATATAATCTTTCAACTGATGTGAGCTATGAAGCATTGTGTCCCTTTGTTTGGATGATCACAACTATTCATTTTAAATTAACAATAATCTTTATTATTATTCAAACATTATCGTGAAGGCTGTTAATTTTAGTGAGAGTGATTTTCATAAATTGATCACAAATATGGATTGATTTCTTTTAACTCGATCCCATGCCTCTTTATTTCATTCTCAATTTTCGTTGACCATATCTAAGTTTTTTGTTTATCATTTTAATCCATTGCAAGTGTTGGATTACTTAAGATAAATCAGGACAGAGACCAGATCCTATCTGGTTCAATGTTCCTTCTTGACTATGATAAAATTCTTACACTGTGTGTAAAATTTCACGCAGAAAAACTCTTCGGGACCTCTATTCCATACAATCACAGGTGGTGACCAGGCGTTAAGACAAAAGTATGCTTGATCACTTTTCAAGATCGTCGGTCACGTTTTATTTGCACAATGAGATGAACGGTTCTCGTTTACTTCGTAACTTCATCCTTCGGGACTTCCAACCTTTGCAATCATTCAACCTTTCAGAGTTTGAACTTCCCAAAGTGGTTACCTCTCACAATGGTTGATCCGATGGTTTTCATTATTCTTGAAACAAAATTAACGATATAGCTTTAATCCTTAAACTATCCTTTCACTGGTGTAATTGAATGACTATGACTTAATCAAACATTGATATGTATGGCTAGGATTATTTCAGAGTTAAACTTGCATGAGGAACAAAGCTTCTTCCAACTTCTGAACCATAAACCACTTTTCCACACATCATACATACATCATTTCAGATCTAGGAAGGTTGGTTTTCAAAAATTCTTTGGTTGACTTCCAAAATAGCTTATAGTCGATGATTTGTATCTCAGATCAAGGATTGTGAATGGCTCATGTCCTCATCCTTTACCCATTATTAATGAATAATAGAAAACAACTTTGGGAAGTTGTTGGTGGTAGAAACCGGTTTTCCCCTAAGGACATACTTCCATAGTGACGTAGCTTGTTGACATCACTGCTAATGTGGCACTGGCTGAGTGGATACCACGTATCACTTAGATTTTTTACTTACATATACCTAAAATTCCAATTGGACCCTGACACTTGTCACCATCTAATTGTGCCATGTGTCCTTGTCGATGTGGTCTTAATGACGTGGACTATGATGATGCAAGTTCTTAATGTGTGTGCTACATGCCTTACTTCATGACTTCGGAGCTTCAGACTTCAGGTGAACTTACATGTTCTAAACCTTTTTCTGCCAAAGTGGTCAGCGACGAAGTTGACCATCTCCTTGTGATCTCATAGTTCCCATGTTTTACTCCAGATCAATGGTTGTCATGACTTAGGGGCTTCAAAGGTCCTGGTAATTGTTTCTCCAATTTTCACCAGTGTTGGTTAGTGCCGAAGTGGTCAGCATGGAATTGTTTATGCTATCCTTCCACTTAGATTTCATCCAACGATTGTGATCAGTTATAGATCAATTGTCCAGATTCATTTCAATCTTCGGGACTTCGGGTTATTTTCTTTTTTCGACTTCCCAATTCTCCCAGAGTGAGATTCCCCAAAGAATAAACCTTGAGTAACTTGACTTCATCTAACGGTCCTTCTTTAACCAAAAAATATTAACACGATTGAACGGTTGTCGGGAATTCGACTATTCGAGATCTTGGGCCTTTGTCCTTACTTATCCTATTCTTCCACTTTACTCGATCCAACAGTCAAAATATTTCCCGAAGTGTTCCTTAGATCAGACGATTGGCGTTTCTTCGTGAATTCAGGCTTCAGGAATTCTGGTTCAATTCAAACTCCTTTTCACCAAAGTGGTTAGTGTCGAGGTTAACCATGCGTACGTCATTTCCATGATTGATAGTCCATGACTCTTAGTATTCGATTAGACGGTCTAGATTTAATCTAGATCTCATGATCTAAATCATTCTCAAATCTTCAACAGACGACCACGATTCTCTTTTTCTTTACGCAAGTTTCCTCTATGATCCGATGGTCAGAATATCTCCCGAAAACTATATCAATAGATAGAATTCCTCCTAACCTCTTTGTCTTTATACTTGGATTCCAATAGAACCAAGATCGTTGATATGTTCCTTTGGTCATCGATCAACGATTGTCATATCTCCCAAGTGTAACAGATTTTCATCACAGTTCTTATGGTCCTCTCTAGTTGATCTATTTGGATCTCGATCCTAATAGCACTTCCTTAGGGTACTCATTTTCTTGAGCTTTCCTACATTCTCTGATCTCGTGCAATCTAATACATTGCCTCTCCTTTGATTTAGGTAGATTCCTTTGCACCTCATGCTATGTATTTTGTGCAACTTACTACGTTATTTCTCCTGATATTTTAAGATCTCAAAGTCATATAATGATAATACCATATTGATCTTCTTGACATCAATGCCAACATAATACCATGTCCAATCATTAATCAAATTGTCCTTATTTGACATTAATGCCAACACCATAATTCCATGTCCAACATTGTTTGTGTTGTACATGTTTATGAATAATTAATTGAGATGCATATATCATATTCAGTTAATCTATGAAAGTGTGAAAAATAGTCAAAAGTTCCAGACACTGATTCACCCACCCCCCTTCTCAGCGTCAGTGTGTGTTTAATCCTATCGTGATTGGTTGAAAGTTGAGTAAAGATGATGAATCTGCGGAATCATATCAGAGGCTCTATAGATCAATGATTGGCATCCTACTCTATATGACAACCTCAATACAATATGTAATGCAAGGAGTTGGATAGGTTGCAAGATTTCAAGCAACACCAATGAAAACTCATGTTTTGGCAGTAAAAAGAATCTTAAGGTATCTTAGAGGAACAATAGAGTTTGTATTGTGGTATCTGAATGGGAATTATATGACTATGGTCACCTACACAGGTGCAGATTGGGAAGGAAGCATTGATGATAGAAGAAGTACTAATGGAGTAGCCTTCTACTTGGGTGATTTTCTGGTATCATGGTTAAGTAAGAAGCAGTCCTCAGTATCATTGTCTACATCAAAAGCATAATATATTGCAGTAGAAAAATGTTGTACTCAGGTCCTTTGGATGAAGCAAACCCTGTAGGACATACAAGTAAAATATAATGATCCCATCTCTATACTATGTGACAATACCAATTCTATAAGTATCTCCAAGAATCCAATGATGCATTCCAAGACCAAACATATTTCGATAAAGTTTCACTTTCTGTGGGAACAAGTTAGAGAAAACAATATCAAGTTGGAGTACTGTTGGCAGCCAATTCACATTTTTCATTGTCTCATAAGCTGCCTACACCAATGTTTCACAAACATTGATTTTTTCGTCGCAATTTTCAAATGAACGACGATTTTATTCGTTGCGCCTTTCCACACGCCTATCTTCGCTAAGTCTTCACGAGTGTAAGCATGAAGATTTCTCCTTTCAAGGTCAAATTTTGATCATTATCTCAACTGCCAATACCTTTTGTGTCATCATGCGTATTGCGCCTATCCTTTTGTTGCTTTTTACATGATCGACAATATCCTTTGATCGGTTTTTCATACTTCGATGGATTATATAACTCAATTTTATTGAAGATATTTAGCCTTTGGATTCACATTTTATGACTTGCCTAAACATTGATTCATCGAATTGCATGGGGGTCAAGATTTATCTTGTGTGATCCTTATTGTTAATCCTTATCATAGCTCTTGGCATATCAATTTTATGCAATATCAATTTGACACCTTGGTTAAACGTTTGATTGGCAAATACATGATTTTGGGTTTTGAACTTTATGTCGGATGTTTGAACATTATGGTATAACACTCGCACACATTGGTATACTCATTGGAAATTCTTATGTCGATTGTGTGATTGGATTTCGTTGAATTTGCAATGCATAAGTATTTGGATTGCCTTCTCATTTGGCCTACTCAATCTTTGGTTTCATAAGATATATACATATATTTTTAATATAACGCCTATGGCTATATTTGTAACTATTGATATGTTGTTTTCATATATCGACACATTGGTTAAGCTATGGATATCAGTGGTTACACTCGCGCATAGTTGGGTTTGGCATTGGCATTTCAATTCAACTGTTGGTAGATTAAAAACTTTGGTATAACATTGATTGTGCATGCACTTACCATTGTTTATTGATCGGTCAATTGATATAATTGTTGAGCTGTATTATAGGGGATATAACAGCTATGAACGTCGACTTCCAACCATGGATTGCACATCACGCCAAGTTTTCAGAGTTGGGCGTTGATCGTTTAGATGTTGTTGAGATTTCCCTCAAGTCACGGTTGATTTGAGACATTGTCAATGATTTTGTGGCATCAAGAAGAAAACACAATCCAACTACCTGCGTGATAATGCAAAGATACTACGCGTTGATGTTACCAACATTAAAGAAAGCGGGGAAAATAGCTTGAAGCGTCTCGGCACAAGTCAAGGATCTCGCGAGTTTAGAGAAACGAACAGCAAGAGTCGGTGCCAGTGAGGCACTGGAGCTACTTGGGGCTTCTCTTGTTTCAACTACGGCACTCAATGATGTTTTTGGCCCGCGTGCTCACTCTAATCTGGATAGTGAAACCTAAGTATTCTGACTTCAAGCAATTACGAGAATGTTAATTCTGTACATCACCTAGTTACAAAGCGGAAGGTGGGAGCCAAGATTTAGCCGTACTGTTATTGATAACGGATATTTTAACATGGGGAATTACTGAGAAGATGTGCAGCAGGTTACAACATATCCCATGTCTCTAGGTGATCAGAAAAGTT
>JZKD02S1728399.1:263940-276782 GCA_000966675.3 Picea glauca
TATAAGTTTGTTGCACAATAGGTTTCCCCTTTTGCAGGAATTTATAATCAAAAAATTGTTATGATAATCTTTTATGTCTTGTTTGTCCTGTAATAATACTTCAGGAAGCATTATATCTGATCGTTTCCGAGAAGCTTAAGGGCTTAACTGGTGTGAGTTTCCCTCCTCCAATCAGCTAAGAAGTCATCATACGCAGGGAAGACTTGGAGCGTTTCCAGGTCAATTAGTATTTAGTTTACTGTTTTTATTAAGTAGTTTAATATAAATATAATTTTGATTTGGTTTAATTTCAGTTAGTTTACTTTCTTATTCATAAATCATAAAACCCAAAAAGAGTTACCTTCGCTGTCTTGGGACTGCAAGCAAATTGGTTTCACAGGTTTATTCAAATCTGTAGATTGTATGTAATGTATATTTGTGAATAAACTATAATTAACTTGATAATTTGATAGTTGATTTGAGTTATTATAAGAATAGTTAGTAGTTTGTAGATAGAATAGTTAGCATAGTTTGCAATTTAGTATATTAGTTCCTTTATTTGTTTTATTAGTTTCTAGTTTCCTCTATTTTAGTTTGATTCCTTTTATTTAGTTAGTTAGTTTGTTTTAGTTAATTTTTATTAGTTTCTAGTTTCCTTAGTTTAGATCTCTTAGCTCAGATCAAACTTTCTCTTTGGTTTCCCTAGGAGACCTTAGAGCGGCCAACGGATCCGTTAAACTCGTCAGGGTGGTCCATTCCAAACGGCTTGGGTTATTTAGACAACCCCGGACCGGTTCCACTCTCCCAGTTGACGGACGGTCATTTTCGCCCGTCAACAAGTACGTTGGGACAAAATAATATATTGCATATATCTTCACCAAACCTCTCCCAAGAGAGACATTTGAGTATCTTTGACTGAAACTTAGAGTAGTTTCTACCCCACAATGATCTACAAGGAATTTTTGCAAAGAAGATAGGGGAAGAGATATTTTTAGGGGGAGTTACCCTTTTCCATTGATTTCAAAGTGGTGAGAAAGAAAAAAATAATGGAAATAGGGGGAGTGCATGAAGACAAGGGAGCAACGGTCATAGGGGGAGCATGATTGTTGCCATCAATGTCAAAGGGGGAGATTGATGGAAAATTGGTTGTCATTGATGTCAACTATAAAATAATTCTAGAAGCCTCCAAAACTAATGGGTATATTTGAATAAGTCTCTAAAGTGGTCCCCTTATGGCATAGAATTAAGCATGGACCTCAGGGGAAGATGCTTTGAATAAGTCTACAAGAATCCCAGAGGTGGGGTTATGAACCCTAAAGTTGTTTGAAGAAAAAGAGGATGGTAGAATCTACAAATGAATTCAAAACTCTCATAGATGGATAGTCCTCATCATACCTTTTCCAATGGTAGGTGGAACGCCACATAGTTAATCACGGTTGATAAGTTATGCTCTCTTAAAAATGAAGCCCTGAAGTATGGTCAAGAAGACCTAGATCTATGGATAAAAAGTTACAAATCGAACCCAAAATTAATTAAAGGATAAAAGTTGTTGCAACTAAAAGATACAAGTCAGCCTTAAATTTAGGAAAGGGAGGTACTTTAAAAGGTATAAATACACATCAATGATCCTCTCATTTTATCATGTCATCAAACAAGAATGTGATCTCTTAGTGAGTCTGAGCTAGCGAATTTAAGGAAGCGAAGGAGTGAGAATGGAGAAAGTCTCAGAGCTACAGAAGGATAAGGATCTTTGAATATTGCAATTGAGCATGCCCTCGCATGTACGATACAGGACATCCCGCGATCCCCTCACTGGTTGCATAACACTTGTTAAGTGAGGCACCGCTAGATGCCCAATTTTTGTCCAGCGAGGCTGAAGGAAAGGCCAATGAAAAAGTTTTTCTCTTGATGAAAAGGTTGAGGAAGTTCTCTAGGTTTGTGATCTTATGTCTCATATTTCTACATGATTAAAGGTATGCTTTCTATGTGTTTTAACTTGGTGGTTATGGTATATGCTTAAGGCATATCTTGGATGGTTTGACACATGCGTAAGGCATGATTTTGGCACATGGTTTAAGTTGTATCTTGGATTGTTTGGGCATATGATTTGAGGCATAATTATGGTACATAGTTTATGGTTTATTATGGATGATATGGAACTTGCTTGAGGCACATTTTGGCATATGGTTTGAGGCATATGTTGGTGATGTTGGGCATATGTATGAGAGATTATGTTAGTGATATTGTTATGTAATTTGTATGAGTGGATCTGGTTATGTTGATGATGATTTTGATGATGAGGTATATGTATCAGTGACAGAGATAGTGATAATGATAGAGACTTTGATAGAGATAGTGACAGTGACAATAATAGTGACAGGTTGAGTCTCCATTTATATTTCAGGCAGAAAGGAAGGGGAAATGAAAGGGGGTTGTATCCACCTTCCAGTTGGAGTTGGAGAATACAAGGAGTCAGATCTTCCTTCATGTTGGAGCATGTAAATCGGGGGATTGTAGCCTCCTTCCAGTTGGATCTGGACAATTCAAGGAGTTGTAGCTTCCTCCAGGTTGGAGCATGTAAACAAGGGGTTGGATCATCCTTCTAGTTGTTGCTAGATAATTTTGGAAGTTGGTTCTTCCAATGAATGTAATCTTATGAAATATAAGAAATCATTCTGTTGTTTTCTCCCATTTGGGTTTCTACGTAAAACTCTCTTGTTCACTGTGTATGATGTGATACATTGTTGAATGGTACTGTTTATAGTAATATGTTCATGAAATGTTAAATGAAATCATAAGTGATAAATTTTTGATGAAATTGATGTTTACATATGATGGTCAAAAGTGGTAAAAAGTGCATAGTATTGATTCACCCCCTCCTCCCCCTCTCAAAATTTCGACAATCACTTGGTTGTAATGACACTTTGATATGAATAAAATTATATTTCCAATTATACAATCTATGACTTTACTCTATGTACATTATTATATCTTCATCTTTCTTACTTTGCTTCAAAAGTATGTTTGTTGTTTTCGTTTCTTTGACATCATTACTTATATATTGTTGCACATCAAATGTATAGATAGTTTTTTTGTTTAAATTCCACTATTTATGGTTACTTTCTTACATATATCATTCTTTCAAGTATTTAATTTCAATCAATAGTGATTTTATTTTCAAAGTTTTAACCTTCACTTTTGCATTTGATTAAGTTTTATCATTGTGGCTTGTGTTTTTTAACTAGGGGAAATAATATTTATTTACAATTTAAATAGAAAATATAATATTAATTGGAAACTGAAAAAAAAAATACTAACTTAAGGTTCATTTCTAAAATTAGCATGCACATATTTAAGGAGATTCAATAACTTAACGTGGAAAGGTCCATCTAACTAACTAACCTATTTTCGTAGTGGGTGAGTTTAGGGCTTAAATAATAACCCATGCTACATTCCTAGTGGTCCCCTTTAGAGCCCTACAAAGGTCGTTTTCATGTTGTTGTTAGGATTGCAAATTCCATCATCAACAAGAACACATATAAAAAATTTTGTTAAAAAATAGTCCATTAAAAAATATGGTAGATAAATTTTCAGTTAGTCATATACAACCAATGATGTTACTATGCAACCAATGATGTTACTGTTGTAGTTCAATGTAACAATCAAATAGTGACCCATGAAAGCAACCTATGTTAGATCATGATACTTATGAAAACGATAATATTCCCAAAATTTGTGATCATGGAAACCAATTCTTATAATATAATATTTATGCTAACATATTTAATGTTACCACAAATACTTCCTTATAACATTGCCTATTGGATGAGGAGCATACCGTCGCTTTCAATTTTGATAGAGATACCACATTTTTCGACTCTATTCCATTTAGACTACAACAGGTAAGAATTTAAAGTCTTTATTCTTGTTGTTTTTTCTTTTTCCATGATGATATAAGTTATTTATGTTTTTTTCATAGAATCACATAAGTTTTTCATGACAATACCCACCTCCTTTCAATAAGGCTATTCTAGTTGTTTACTTGGTTATTATTTACTCTTTTCATAGAATCCCATTTTGAATTTTTTTTATATACAAAATAGACATTTATGTTGGAGTTACTTCACACACACCTAGGAATTATTTTTCCTAAGGCTTTTCCTTGTTTATTAGTCATTATTCAGTCTCCTATATTTTAGGGGAGAATATTCCACTTGGAGAATATTCTCTTCAATTGACACTTTTGTTTGACTAGTTGAGTTGAGTCTAGATGTTGCATTGGTTTTGTCACCATGCAACATTGGGATCATCACCATGATAATGCGCACTTGCCTTGGTTTCATCACCAGACTGGAGAATTACCCTTTATTCCTTGATCTACTCATCACTACACTTTGTTCACTCAGTTAACTAAAGACTGGTTGACTAGTTAACTCAGCTAGTTGGCAGTTTACTCCCGTAACTGCCTTAGGGACTAGACTAGGTGGAAGTTCACTCATGTAACTATTGGTTTCTATCCATATCACTCAAGAACACCACTATGGCACATTGGTTCTCCTCTAATGTGCATTGATTGAGTCATACAGAGTATATATTGTGTAAATTATTCATTATTCATAACGATTAATGATAATTCTTCCATTCTTTCTCTCTTGCTTCTTCTTTCTCAATTTCTCTCTGCAAATGTGTGTGGTATTTTCTAGATAGATAGATTTTGTGTAGGTTCAACACATTTTCATGGCATTAGAGTGATCCAGGTAGATATCAGTGGCCACCCACCTTTTCCAACTCGCTCAAAATAGTTTTCTGACAATTTTGACAATTTACTATTTTTAGTAGTTTTTAACTTCTGGGGCCATTTTGAGGGCCTAAGTGAAGGTTTTTCGAGATAGAGTTTCTCAATGATAAATTAAGGCTGTGATTGAGACCCTAAAATGAATCTCCTCGACGATACCTTTCCAACAGGCTATCGTGCACCTAATACGAAGATCGTATGCAAAAGTTACGACCCTGGGAAGTTGATGTATTGACTTACCCAAACGGGGCCCACGTGACTTTAGGTGCTTCATCTCCTAGGGTTAGTTTTTTGGATGTCTATGGCTTTTGACATTCTTGTTTATTGTAAAAATGTCTTCAAAGCCTCATTGTAATCATATACTTTTGAATGAGCGCAATCGTCACATCTCTTCTCAGAGATAAGCAACCACCATTCCAACAAGCTTGTTTTCCTATGAATTTTACAGTTTCAACTTATTTCCTTATTGAATAGAAAACCAATTTTACTATATCTTTGTTATTTTTTGTTAAGATTCTTTTAATAATATGTATACATTTTATTCTTCTCATAAAATTTGAATCAGTGGTATCAACACGGTCTGCTCCTTGTCGTCTTAATGCATGTCCCCAACGAGGTCAAGGTACAAAGAATTGGGTCTCGAGCTTGTTTCTCTTGAGGAAAAAAGATCTCACACGCCCAAGAGACTTCTCATGGTAGGAGAAAATAAATATGATGAGACAAGAGATCCTTTCAAAATGTTTCTTTAGGAAGCCCTCACACAATAAAGAAACGAGATGATGGATAGTTTCGTGCAAATTCTTCAGCGGATACCGACAAGTGACACATTTTCCTTGAGTGGAGGCACTGCCCCCTTCAAGGTAAAAATCAAGTTCGATATTCCTATATTTTAAGTTCAGATAGACGCAGATGTTGTAGACAAGTGGTTGAATCTACTAAAGGGTATTTTTTTGTCCATAACTTTTTGAATAGAGAAAAGATTACTTTTGTACTCCTCAAGGTTGTTCCCCATGTCAAAGATTGGTGGGAAAATTTATGTGAGCAAAATGAAACAGAGGAACCCTCATTATTTATTGTCACGACCACCTAGGAATCCTTCAGGGATGATATTAAGGAACAATATTACCCTATCGAAAGTTATGACAACTTGTATACCAAATGGACCACACTGCGGCAAGGAAGAGACCAAGCAGTGCCAGAGTTCACAAATATCTTCCATTCCTTGTGCACCAAGATGGGTATCAAATATTCATAGCGACATATGGTTCTTAAGTATGGCGGTGCTCTACATAGATACATCCAGACCGAAATGGAATTTTTGGACATCTCGTCCTTGGGTGCGGCCTATCGATATGCCGTTAAAATCGAGCAGAAGCTCAAACAAAAGACGTGACAATTTGGGCCTGGGAACCCCTCACAACAAAAGGCAAGAAGGGGAGGCCCCAACCCACAGAACAAAGGACAGAGAAAATATGGATAGTATCAGGACAACAAATCCAAGAAAAAAGAAAAGAAGGACACCGGAAAGACAAAGAAAGATATTGGGAAGTGGTGCGACTTCCATAAGAGCCCTTGGCATAAAACTGCTAACTGTCGCTCAAAGAAATCACTGGTGGCCAAAGTGAAAGCCTATGAATCAGATGTGAGTTCTGAGTCTGAGTCAGAACTAGAAAGGGGAAGACAGATCATTGACACGGAACCCAATTCCACCATTGCTACCACCAAGCTCCAGGCTGGTGAACCAGACGAGCCAAAAGAAGGTGAGTGCCTCTTCCATTCACATATGTGGGTAAAAGGCACCCCGCTACACTTCATCGTTGATAGAGGTAGCCAGAAGAACTTCATCTCAGAAGATGTAGTCAAGTGGCTGGCCCTACCAACAACGCTGCACCCAAAACCCTACACCATTGGATGGCTCTACCAAGGAAGCGATCTTTGCGTCATCCAACAATGTCAATTGTCATACGACATCAAGCCCTTAAAAGACGGGGTATTGTGTGATGTTGCTCCTATAGAAGTTTGTAATGTTATTTTGCTCCAACCTTATTTATGGAAACATCATGTTATATATGAGTCTAGGCCTCATAGTGTTACTATTACTTTGAATAGGAAATTGTACAGGATACCCGAGGTAGTCCCTCCTAATGGTATTTCCTTGATCTCTGCCAAGAAATGCATGAAGGTCATCTCTCAGACCGGGAAATTTTTCTTCTTCGTGATTCACTCTCAGATTGAGTGAAAGATCACAGTCACATCTAGGGCCTCTGCATTCGATCTCTCCACACAATAGAAACAAGTGGATAAGGTCGTGGAAGAATACTCAAATATCTTATTCTCTCCTACCGAGGTATCTCTACACTGCCAGGTCAAGGATCCCATCAATCTGACCCCAGGCGCACCGCTAACCAATGGGCCAGTCTACCACCGCTACCTAATGGGCCATTCTACCACCACTCTCTGTTAGAAAATAAGGGGATCAAGAGGTAGATCCAAGAAATTCTCCACAAGGGGCACATACGTCCGAGCTCATCACCTTGTGGGAGCTTAATCGTGCTGTTGCAGAAGAAAGATTGGACCTGGCGACTCTGCATTGATTACTGGTGTTACACATCAACATTACTCGCTTTGATAAGTGTCACAAATGTCGCATGTTGCTCATAAGTGTCACAAATGTCGCATGTTGCTCACAAGTGTCGCAAGTGTCGCAAGTGTCAAGCAAAGCATACTGTCATGATGACGACACTAAGGAGACACTTAAAATGCCTCAAACACTTGATTTGGAGGAAGAGGAATGGCTAACTGAAGTTAAGAACCTCTTGCCACCTGAAAGAATCATCGAATCTAAGGTTTTAGAAGAGAGCGCTCCCCTATATCACCCTTAGGAGCGCTGGCGCTCCCCTATAAAGTGCTAGGGAGAGTTATAACACCAAACAACCCTTCTGAGGGAGCGCTATGTATTTTTAGAGCGTTGGTTCCCCCCTAAAGCCTACTAGGGAGCGCTATAGCGCTCTGATGGCCTTTTTGAGGGAGCACTGCCTATTTTGGGTAGTAGTTGATCTGTTGAGGAGAATAAGGGAAAGATCTTTCAATCTTGGAAGGCAGTTGCATTCGAATTCTTGGTTCAACCATGATCTTAGGAGAAGATCCCTAGCTTAAGGAGGGAAATTCTCAACTTACCCTAAATATACCTCAAGAGGTTAAGCCTCTCTAAACCTATATAAATAGGCTCTATCATGGTGGAAAGGGGGAAGAATTAGAAGCATGAAACCTATGATCTCATAGGAAACACACAGTGAATTGGAGGAGAGTAATCAATGAAGTTGCTGTCATCCGGGTCGTGGATATTTTGAGAAAGGGTTAGACAAAGGGGACTTGACGAAGCTGTCGCACTCGCATATACAGTTGTAAGTTACTTTTGTCATTGTTCTCATCAATATGACACGCTTGGCCTGTTTCTTTCTAGTTTGTGTTTAATATTACATGAACTTGTCTCTGATAGATAGGTCTATTTCAAGCTAACACCAATAGAGTAGGAAGTGGTTGTACTATTTTTTGTCTACAGGGCTCATCGAGGAGCGAAAGATTGGAGCTCAACTCGGAGCGTGCAGGGACAAACACCGAAAAAAGGTACTTCTTTTCTCCTTCCTCCTCATGCATTAATTTGTATAGATCGGAAAGGAAGTCAGTGTCCACGTTAAGCATCTTCTGTCTTAAGAGTTAAGAGTCTAGCTCTCAAGAGGAGATCTACCTGTCCGCAGGGAGATTTTCCTTCAACAAAAACTGGCGACTCCACTGGGGAAAGCGAATCGAAACTTTTGGTTTTGATTTTTCCTCATAGACCTTGTCTTACCCTATGATTGTTTTCAGACCTTGTTAACCCCTTTTTTCTTGATTTCATGTGCTGATTGACTCCTTGCCCCATCCCACTCAGCTTGATTGCCAAAATTCGACCGAAATTTTGGATTTTTTGGACATTTTCATGAGATTTTAAGCCTGGATCCCCTGTGGCTGTGTTAACAGAGCGCCAACGCTCCTTGAATGTGTTATATAGAGTGCTATAATGCTTGGTGCCCTTTACACCAGAGCGCCAACCCTCTTTTGGAAAAAAACCTTTCTAGAATTGCTTTTTCAGGGTCCAGTCTCTGTGTTTCACTTGCTGAGCCTCTCTGTGAGTCAATGCTTCTTCCCATTTAAATTTGACATCCTTCCTTCTGAGGAACAAATACCTTGTTGTTTAGATTTTGTAGCCTTCTTCATTATTTTTGAGTTTTACTGCTGTTGGGAGTTTGAAACCAATGCACTGTTTTTCTCTCCTTTTTGACTGAACGAGAAACTATGGTGAAGGACATCAGAAGTCTACAAATCTCTTCATTTGGTTTTTGTTGAGGTCATTGTTCTTCAACATCTCTCTTTTGTGTGAAATTGTCAATTTTCTGTGTTTTCTTTTGCTTCTTGTTTTTTATCACAACAAGAGGGTGTATTGTTTGGACAAAACCTGCTTATGTTTGTCTAAGTTTCCTTGATCCAAAAGGATAATTGGTAGGAGAAGTGTTGTTATGAATTAATCATTATTCGCACACAAAAAATAAAGAGACATCTTCATGATTGATTTTCATATTAGAAGACATTTCCAAAAATTTTTAGCACCACATCGGATTTGATTGAAGAAAATTTGTTTGAGGACATTCCTTCTTAGTGTTTGTTAGTGAAAATAACTCTCTCTCTCTCCTTTAAATAGATATTCATCGAAAAGAAATGATTGCTTATCATATTTGATGCATTTTTTGGGGATTGAGTCATCATTCCATCCGTTTCGCTTGCATGCACCCCTTTTGAGTAAAGAACAACTATAAAATGAACGCTAATTAAAAACTATCTAGAACATTTTCTTTTCTAGGATGCTCCACCAACAGTAGACTAGGATTAGTACTTTGGATTAGGTTGTGAGAATAACTCTCCAAAGTTTCCAAAACAAACATTAGCATCCTTAGCTAGGGAGAGTCAAATCCAATTGTCGTATAAATCTGTCTGGGATCCCCCTCTCACACAGGGGTTACGCACGAGGTTGCACTCGGAAAGCTACAGAGATTATCCCTCCATGGTTTGACTGATTGTAGTAGTTAGATCGTATTATGGGGATTGCTTAAAGGTATACCCACAATATTGAGTGGAAGCCTTTCAAGTTGATTTCGGGCTAGATACCCTGCCTGTACGTTCGGACTAGACTATGGATTGTACCCGCCCAAGGGGTGGCTGCGAATTGGTAACCTTAGTGGCCATAATATTTAGGGTCTTACACAAGGTGACACAGAAGGGAAGTCTCACTGTACTTGGAATAGACATTGGTCAAACTCACTCGGGCTCCTTGGAGGGTAAATCCACAATTACTACGTGGAAGCTTGCACCAAGGTGAAAGTCCGTTAAGCCGGTCGCCATTGTAACTGTTCCACCAGATCCTCTCCCCTTCTTGACTTGATCACGCGGCGTTAGATTTCATCACCAACTAGTACGGTCATCGAGAGAAGGTTTTGTTTTCTTGGTTGTGATTCCTAGATTCTATTAGCGTATGCTGCTTCTTTTTGGTAGTTGGCCATAGATTTTTTCCGTCGACTCTTTTTCGTCAACATCGACCCTCCACGCTATTTGCGGAGGCTACAGGGACTTCCTCCAGAAAATATGGAAGAGAATACCCCTTTACCCCCTCATTCTATGGAGGAATCTCCTCAACAGAGTGAGGTTCACAACACTATAACCTCCCAAGAAGAAGTTCCCACCTCTTTAGAGAATTTTCGAATTGTTTCAGAGTCTCCGGAGGCTTTCCACATTCCAGAGGGATATGAGAGACGTGTTCTCTAATTCAATTCAACCAGTGAATTCGTCGTCATCAATCCTTCTGACGTTTCGACCAGGTCTCATTCAAACCCTCTAGTCGACGACCCCTTTTGGACCACAGACATTGTTTGAAGTCCACCACGTATGGTGCGGGATCTTTATGGAACAGGAATAGGTGCTGACGCACCTATCACTTACACCGTACCCTTAAACCATTTTACCGGTACTACCATTTTTTCAGCTACACCGTCTGTTGATCCGAACACACCGTCTGTTTTCCCAAGGTCCACTTTTTCTCTCCAGATGGCTCACTCTACAATGATCCCTCACGTTCCGACTATTCCCACCGGTAATGTGGTGGTTATCCAAGCTGCAATTGGCACACCAATAACACCTAGACCTTCATCATCACTTCCTTTTGGGTACAGAGCACTGAATTCTTCCATTGTCACTACTACCCAAGTTATGCCTGGAAGTTCTATACCTATACAACAACCTGGAGGGACGGTCTTGTTGGCTTTAACCCGTTAAGCAACACCGGTCATTCGTTTACGTCTGGTTCCCAAATCCCGGGAACTCCACCTCAAGCTGGGGGGCATCCTCCCATCGGAGGACAACCTCCATTTGGAGGGCACCCTCATGCTGGGGAGCAACCTCAATCCGGAGCCTACGATCAACCATATGGACAAAATGTTTCTACCAAACCCAATCCATGGAATATCCCTTTTCCAGGAAATCCATAGTTCTAGGGGGGACACAATCCTCAAGCTCCACAACAACCTCTTCCCCCTCAAGGGACTCATCTATATCCTCCTTATGGACAAACGCCAAAATCTGGCTTATAATCCTCAAAACCCATCCAATTATCCTCTGCTCGCACATGTTTCTCGAACCCCCTCAAATCCTATGTACCCTGGTCAACACCAACCTTACAAAAGAGGACCCACTGGTTACAATTATCTGGCTAACCCAGTGTATGGTCCTACTAGTGTCCCTATGCCACATCAATATTACCCGGAGGTTAACCGACAACTACCTTTCCTAGCGACTCTGGACCTCCCAGACTTGTCTCGGTTAACGAATGATCCTATTTTTCATTCTCCAGTTTGGCCAGCTATTCCAGCTAAACTTCCTTCTGATATTCCAAAATTCGACGGAAAGTCCGGAGAAGACCCAAACAACCACGTGATGACTTTCCATTTGTGGTGTTCATCTAACTCCCTCATGGATGATTCTTTACGTTTGCGTATTTTCCAACGAACGCTTATGGGTTCTACAACAAAGTGGTATATTGAACTACCATGTGCTTCTTTTCATGATTTCAACTCCCTTGCCATGTTCTTCCTCACATACTTCCAACTGTTGGGGTCCTATAATTATAGGCAACTCGATTCTTCGACTGTTGATTTGGCGTTTCTCTCATGATGACGAAGTCTGGCTCGGTTGATCCCGTTTTCTTCCCTTCATTCTTTTCGCTCAATCCCCCATCACCCTGGTGCATCCTTCATCCATGCTGCGCCCTCACTCCCTTGTCCTGTTGCCCCATTGACTACCTCTCTCCCACCACCCATTCGCGAATGATCAGACTTAGGATGAACAAAAATAAGAATAAAGTTAATTGATAGGTTAAATTAATTAATAAAGAACTAGTTAATAATTAATTAATTATTAATTAAGTTAAAAATCTAGGTTAGTAACTAGTTAGTATTTAGGTTAATTAACACAAATTAATAAAATAAAGTACAAAAACAATATAAAACATTAAATAATATAAAAACAAAATTATATAAAACAAAATATTAATTTTTTTTTAAAACAAACAAAAAAATAAACAAAATAAAACATAATAAACAAATTATATATTAAACACAAAATAATAAAACATATTATAATAAACAAACATATAAAATAAAACATAATAATACAAAACAAAATATAAAAAACATAACGTAACGCATGACACAACATATAATAAAAAATAACAAAAAAAACAAAAACCTAAAAATCCTACGCTATCCTAAGTCTACCCCACCCTCATACCAAACTCCCTCTCACTTGAAACCTCCACGTGCACCTTATACCTCACATCCCATCATACTCACATTAAACTTAATCCACGACTATTAAAAATTCCGGACCCCCCCTCACCATCCGAACTTTAACGAGAGGGGGGGGTCCGGAATAATGGTTTTTCAATACCACCCCCCCTCCACGTGTCATGACCCTATTCCAGCAG
>JZKD02S1728399.1:283857-301450 GCA_000966675.3 Picea glauca
CGACTCTCCCACCAACTAGCTTTTTAGATTGATGTTGTCGTTCACAATCAACAAATCCACCGAACTATCTTGGATGAGGGAGCCTCTACTTGTGTCATTCCTTTAGCTTGTTGGAAAGGCTTAAAATCACATGCCCTTAACAAATCCCCTTTGATGTTACGCGCTTTCGATGGGCGAGATTTTCATCATCACGGACTCTTATAATCCTTAGCCGTTCAGTTGGGCGGAAAAAATGATACCGTTGATGTCGAGGTGGTCGATGCCCCCCTCGATTAAAACCTACTACTTGGAAGAATTTGGTTCTATGCTATGACTGACGTCACCTCATCGGTGTTTCGATGTGTACAATTCCCCCATCAAGGAAAAATTGTCACTATCGATCAACTAGATTTCTGTACACCCGACGCTCGTGCCCTTGTCACCAACAACATTCCTTTTTTGGGAGACCGTCAAGTTACATATGAAAGCGTTGGTGTTGGCTTGTTGAAATATTCTAGCCTTATGGGTACCTTCCCTACACCACTTCCACCCACCACACATCATATTTCCACCGTCAATATGATTTCAACTATGGCTTATCAATCTTTGGAATCATCTAACCCTTGGATTGTTCCTAGTCCTATGGAATTCGATGTGCTAGGTGACACCATGCCACTTATCCCAGCCGAGGCCACATACGTGGCTATTCAATCTACCTCTCCCTCTCCAAACAACCCACATTTATTGGCACCTGATGCCTACTCGATGTCGTCATAGTTGGATTCCCTATCGTCTGCAATTGATTACATTTCCCACATTTTTCCTTCCGATGAATCTATAATGGAAATGCTTAGTATCGACGATGTACCTTGGGATGATAACCATCATCGATCCTCTTTTCTTCTACCTCTAGAAGAAATTCACCAATACATACACTCTGTCTTCCCTCCTGATGTTACCAATTCTCCACAATCTCCCATCCTCACACAAGACACTCTTTCTGAGGGGAATATGGGTAATATCTCTACTACGATCATTATTGATATTTTGATCAAAGAGGGCATTGTGGAAAACATTAACCTTGGTGCTAATTGCACACTCGAAGAAGTAGTATCTTACACCGCTTTGTTTAAAGAATTTTTCAATGTCTTCGCTTGGAGCTACGAGGAAATGCCAGGAATCGACCCCTCGATCACCGTGCATGAAATCAAGACGTACCCAGGTGCGAAACCTATTCGACAGAAACTCCGCCTGGTTCATCCCAAGAAAATCGCAGCTATAAAGGCAGAAGTTGAGAAACTTTTAAAATATGGCTTTATCTATCCCATCCCTTTGACAGGATGGGTCTCCAACCTTGTTCCGGTTGCCAAAAAACAAGGGATCATCAGTGTCTGTCTTGACTATCGAGATCTCAATAAAGCTTGTCCAAAGGACAACTACCCTATGCCCTTCATCGACTAGATCATTGATAATTGTGCTGAGAGCATAATATTCTCTTTCATGGATGGCTTCTTCGGGTATAACCAGATTGAAATTTTACCTACTGATCAACATAAGACGGCCTTTATCTGCCCATGGGGAACTTTCACCTATCGAAAGCTACCTTTTGGTCTAAAAAATGCTGGTGCTACTTTCCAACGGGCCATGTCGTACGCTTTCCACGATATCAAGCATATTGCAGAACCTTACCTCGACGACTTACCTGCCCATTCATCCAATCGATCAGATCAAATTGATCACTTACGGGTTATTTTTCTTCGATGTCAGTTTTACCGTATCCGCTTGAACCCACATAAGTGTATTTTTGCTATCGAATCCGGTCGACTCCTCAGTTTTGTTGTCTCTAAAGACGGGATTCGGGTGGATCCCTTAAAGATTAAGGTTATTCTAGCCTTACCCCCACCCACTAGTTTGACTCAAATCCAAAGTTTGCAAGGAAAAGAAAACTTCCTTCGTCGTTTCATTTGTAACTACGCTGAGATAACTAAAGAATTCATGCGGTTGCTGCAAAAAAACACCCCTTTCATCTGGGATGACATCGCTTAATGGTCATTTGATGCTCTCAAGCATGCCCTGACCCATGCACCTTTGTTGCATCCTCTGGAGTATACAAAGGACTACATCCTTTACTTAGCTACCTCCACTTCCACTATCGCAATGGTTGATCTGGATTATTTTTGGCACGAAATGAGAGCGGAGATATAATAAATAAATGCACAGAGATATTGCAGATATTCAATAATATAACATAAATGTATCATATATGCAACCATAAACACAGATATATAGTAATACACGATTTCTATTAATCAGAGAAATGTATAGAGACTGTAAAAATACAGAGTGAAAGACTCGCTAGAATGGTGGCAACTTATCTCTGAGAAGAGATGTGACGGCTACTCGCATTCGCAAGAAGATGATTACAATGAGGATCTAGAGGAATTTTTACAATAAACAGGAATGCCAAAATTCCTAGACATCCAAAAACCTAACCCTAGGAGATGAAGCACCAAAATTCATGTGGGCCCCGCTTGGGTAAGTTAGTACATCAACTTCCCGGGGTCGTAACGTTTATATATGATCTCCGTTTAGGGCGCATGATAGCTCGTTGGAAAGATCTATCCGAGGCCTACAATGCTCAAGAAAAAATAGCATCATAGATGATATTTTTTGAGAGCAACATACCCAAAAAAACATCGTTTAGGGCCTCAAAATGGCCCCGGAAGTTTAGGACCCGAAAAAGCTGCTAAAAATAGTAAATTACCAAAATTGCCAGAAAATTGTTTTGAGCCCGTCGAAAAAGGTGGGTGGCCAACTATATCCACTTGGATCAATGGTTTTAGTTCAAGAGGACCCCAACGGTGAGGAACATGTGATCTATTACTTGAGAAAGAGTCTATCTGGACCCGAACTATGATATTCACATGTAGAGAAACTAGCTCTGGAAGTCGTCATCACTGTCCAGAGATTTCGCCATTACATCTTACTACACACCACCACGGTGATTGTGGACTCAATACCCATGTACCATGTATTGACACGTGAAGTGCTCGGGGGAAAATACTCTAAATGGATCGTCATCCTTTAGGAATTCAATCTTGAATTTGCGAAGTCCAAAGCCAAAAAGTCCCTGGTGTTTGCGGAGCTCATCTGTGACCTCCCCCATGATGATGAAGACATCGAACCTAGAGATTCTCTCCCTGAAGAAACTCTTTTCCTCATCAGCACCTATGATCCTTGGTACAGAGACATCCTCCTTTATCTCCAAACCTAATGCTTTCAGCCTAACACTTCATGTAAAGAGCATCGACGTATTGGCCACCATTATCGTCGTTATCTTATCGTCGACGACACCTTGTATCACCATGGTATTGACACTATCCTTTGACGATGTTTGATTCATGCAGAGGCTGAACGCATTTTGAACGACTGACACCTTGGATCCTGTGGGAGTCACCTTATGGGGATGGCCACAGCCCAAAAAGTTCTACGTGCCGGCTATTTTTGGCCCTTGATTTTCAAAGATTGTATTGAGGCAGTTAAAAAATGCCCACCCTGCCAAGTTTTTAACAACAAGGCATGCACCCACCCTACTACGTTGCACCCCATTATCGCCATTGGCCCCTTTGCCAAGTGGGGTATCGATTTTATGCAATGTAACCCTACCTCAGCCGGGGGGCACGGTTATATAATCGTCGTCATCGACTACTATACAAAATGGGCTGAGGCTATGCCTACCTTTCTAAACAATGGTCGTACCACAACTCTTTCTATTTTTAACCACATCATAACTCGTTTTGGTGTACCACGCGCCATTTTCACCGATCAAAGTTCACACTTTAAGAACCAGATGATGAGTGAATTGCATTCCAAGTTGGGTTTTCTCCATGAAAACTCATCCCCATACTATCCTCAGGCCAGCGGACAAGTTGAAGCCATCAACAAGGTCCTCAAAACCATGATTCAACACATGGTAGGGGAAAATAAGACATCCTGTCATCTACAACTTTTCTCCGCTCTCTGGGCTTACCGTACTTCCATAAAAACCGCAACTGGGTTCACTCCTTTCTAGTTAGTGTATGGTATCGAAACCATTTTACCAATCGAGTGTGAGATTCCATCTCTGAAACTTAAAGTAGAACTCCTACCCCATACTTCTGCCGAAGAATAATGTTTCTTATATCTGAACAAACTGGATGAAACACATCGTGATGCCGCTCTCGTTAATGAGGCACATCAGAAAGGGATAAAAAATCAATACGACAAATCCATCCATCCTCGAACTTTTGCAGAAGGAGACTTAGTCCTCGTCTATGACGAGACTCATGACAAACTAGGGACAGGTAAGTTAGAACCTTTGTGGCATGGCCCTTACATTGTGAAACGTGTTCTGCATAGAGGTGCCTACGAATTAGTTGATTATGATGGAATTTCCCTAGGAGAGCCCCGTAATGGGCTTTACCTTAAAAAGTACTATGCCTAGATCACCTAGCATGTGTACGTTGTACATTATTGTATTTTAGTTTGGTGTGTCTGTTTCTTTCACGTGCTCGAGTCTTTACCTTTGCCACTCGTAACTATGCCTTGTGTTTTCATGCGCAGATGACGTATTCCTTTCCTATCTTTGTTGAGTTTGTGGATGGCGCTAGTCGACACACCCGGAACATTGCTTTGGCAGCATGGGTCATTTACCATTTTGACGAGGTGGTGAGTTCAAGAGGTATTTGCTTAGGACCAGCGACTAATAACATGGCAGAATATCATGCTGTCATCGGACTCTTGACCCAAGCCTCCTCCCTAGGTATCTCTCGTATCATTGTTAACCTAGACTCCCAAATCTTGGTCTATCAACTCAACCGTATCTACACTATTCGTAATCCTATCCTGCTACGTCTCCACCTACAAGTTCACCATCTTGAACGAATATTTGATTATATCGAATACAGACATATTCCATGAGAACTCAACAATGTTTTGGATTTGTTAGCTAATTACATCATGGATCAGTATCTCACCCATAGATAAGATTTCATGAAGGAGAACAAATTGTACATCACATGTAAATTAAAACACATCACATTAAAGGCATTATCATGTACAAATGTTTTGGCACTGTAAAAACTCAGAACTGTATATATATACATAGCGTGACTGCAAATGTTTTGATTACATCAAAAAAGTATTTGGAAGAGTAAAATTTTGGGTCTTTACACCCATACAACATCGTCTGACAAGTCATGCAAAATATACAATCACCAGAGAGACTCTAATCTCCCTGCACTGCATTGTGCTGAGAGTAACATATCACTGCACACACTACGCATATCAGTAGAGAATTAACATTCTTTGGCACTCCCACAGTGTGCCTCTGTAGATGTAAAGGCACTTCTCTCCTTTGTAGAGGAGGAATACCCATCATGAGGCCTTGAAGGTTTCTTTCAACCTTTCGGAGACCTATCACTGGTGCCCCCGGATCTATTGCAACCAGAGAACCCCCGCGACGTCTTGGTATTGGTATCTCAGCCAGGCGCATTGCTCCCTTGTCTGCATGTTTAAAACAATACATCCATTAAAAACTCTTCTACGTACCCAAAAAATATATATATGTTAAAAAATTTAAAACAAAAACTAGACAAAGTGTTGCTTAGTCTCTCACCTGACGCATCCCAATCTTCTTCCGCGGGTAGAATCAAATCCATTCTCCCAAAAAAGTCCACCTTAGCATATGGGAAGTATTCTATCCAAAGATACTGGTGTCTCAGCCAAGCAAAGAAGTCACCGGTGAAACAGAACTCTGACTCTGCCACTAGTCTTGGAGACAGACTAGTCCACCGTTCCATCCGCAGTTCTCCCACTGGTCGTACTGCCAATGCTATCTGAGGCTGCATTTGAGGGATGCACTCTAAGAAGAATGAGACCAAGAATGAACCATATACGAACTATTTCTGCCCCATCCTACACCACGAAACTTGTTCCTTCACATTCTGAAGAAACCCTGCGCTCCAGTTAAACAGTGTTGGCTCCAAACACTGTACGCCATAACCTACCTGTGATCTCAATGCCAGATGTGCGCTAGTGCCTCCTGTCACACTCGTGATGGAAAACAAAATAGACCAAAAGGGGTAACTCTCTGATATCTTTGATGGGGATTCTACCCCCCACCAGTCTTGCCCCCCAGACACAATGACGTGCCAGGTATACACCCACTTTCTCTAGAAGTGCCCTCTTTCCGAAAAAACATATAGGTATCCCTCTTTTCAAGAGGCCATTCAAGAAATATGCGTCTTCCAACTCGATGGTTAGAAGCTTTGTTCCGATCTGAAACCCTTGCTCTGCGACATCCCACAAGATGATTATGTACTCAAGCAGAAGAATCTCTTTCTTCATCTTTTGCAATTTGAAGAATTTCAGAAGGCCACAAGCTCTCAACATGGCCCACGTGTGAGGACTCTGCAAAGCAGCAAAATCGTCGAGCTCATGCTCTCGTTCCTTCCACTCAATCATGGTTGTTGCCGAAATCACCTACAAACAGAAAAACAAAGAATTTCATTATTCAATTTTTTGGCAATTTCTTAAGCAATTTAAAAACTTGAAATCTATTTCCCACACTGTCCAAAAAGGACCACACCCTCTTGTTATCATTCAATAATCATCATGCAACAATAAAATGTTTTAAAATTAAAATAATTTTCAGAATGGCTGCGTGGGCATATTTTTTAGTTTTTTATGGATTCTTTGACAAAAACAACCTATCTACTAAAGTGTCAAGGCGTTGGCATCTATGCTATCACCCTCTAAAAATGTTTTTGTAAACAAATGTCTTTTTCCCATCGTTTTGATTAGAGGTCGATTTGATCTTTTTTGAACGATCTAGGGCTTCGTTTTTTAATTTAAATATTGTTGTGGAAACGAATATTGAACCATGTAATTGAAAGAAGGGGAGATGAAGATCTACCTAGTCCAAACGGCGAAAGAAACGATCAACTGTAGCTCTGGTATCAAGCAAAACAAGATCCACCTGCAAAGTGAGAAACTCCACTGCTACAAATCGTTATGCAAATGAAGATTTTTCTTGTATTACTATTTATAAATTTCCATTTTTTATAAGGTATAGTTATTTGTGGGTTTCTTTGACAATATAATGGCTTCACTAAACCTCTGGATTGCATTTTTGACACTACAGGTTTCAAAGCAGTTCTGATCGTTTGTTTACCTTGTCACATCCATGAGCATAGTCTTAGTTCGTTCTCAAGCTCGAGAATATAAGAACGCACCGGGTAGACTTTTATCTCTTTTTCAGACCCGTGTGGACACACGAAAAAAGGAACCCCCTTGAGTCATCTTTAAACTCTTTTCAGACTCTCTAAATATGAAAAGATCATCGAGTGATCTTGCTTCCTTTCACACTCGTTAAAAGGTTTGAAAGAGTGTCTTTCGAGTGGTAGTTTATCTCTTTTTCGGTCTCGTGAGACTAATTGTACGAAAAAGGAACTGAGAGAGTTCTCTTTTAAGTGTTTTTCCAAACTCTATAATCATGCAAAACCTTCAAGTTTTCTGTCTTTGGACTCGCTAAAACAAACATCGACAGGCCCGTATGGGACCGAACCCTTACTTCTTCCAATTTGTTAAACAAAGGAAGAGGAACTTACCGAAGGTGAGTTATATAGAGCACATGTTACCCTCCTCGATCTCGTTAAATTAAAAAGAGGTACTCGTCTATCTGGATGGGGGAAAATTTAAAAGAAGCAAGCCAAGCAATCTCTTGAGAACATTACCAAGTAATTCTTAGAGTCGCCCTTGAACACGACACTTTGTCTTTTGCACGCATTTTAATCCGCTGAACCTCTGCACTGAGCCAATCCTTTGAGTTTCTTTCACCCCTTTGGGTCGCCTGACGTAAGTCATAGCATCCACTGCATCATAAAGTTTTGGTCCATGTCATGTTTCTGCTCTCGTGCCTCAGTGTTCAAGGGAAGTATCCGCCTCGAGAGTCAGCCATCACAAATATCTTGTCTCAATATCCATGTCAGTCCATGTTCATTTGATCTACCAAATTACATCTCTATGTTTGTTTTGTGTCGTTGATGGGGGATACATTAAGGCCCTCCTTCGACGAGCCTATTCCTATCGACTTCAACACATTATCTAGGAATTAGACTTAGAAACCAGTTAGTACTTTGGGACCTGCATGCCTTAATGGCAAGCCTCCTCACATTCGATAGTGGGTTTACATCATTGACCTCTGATCGAATGATTCCACGGATGTTCGACTTCAGCTCATCCATTCACATTTGTTGGAATGTACTAGAGTACCTTGGGAATCATTGACATTAATGGTGATCTCCCTCGTACTTGTTAACGGTTTACATCATTGACCGGTAATCAAGTGGTTTCTGCCATGTTTGACATCAGGACATCTATTCACATGGTTAGATTCGTACTACATCGGGATCAGTAAGAAGACCCTGGGTTGAGTGATCACTTTGATATGTGCTTTTCCTAGGTTGCGAAGGAGTTTCTCTTGAACAATGACACATATACTGTTACATAGATCCACTTTGTATTGGTCTTGGCTATGTCTTGTCATCTCATAGATCCACTGTGTATTCCTCGTGGCTACGATCAGTTCAGGTCATTAGAGTATAGATCCACACTGTATCCTCGGTGGCTATACCTTTTTTATCAATATAATTATGGATCCACATTGTATTTTATGGCGGCCATATCTTGCAAGTCTTGATCACCCAAGCATAGGTATGCATGCCTTGGGTTTGGAACATGTCATAATATTTTTTGGATGTTTGTGTGAAACTTTTGTCAGTTTCTCTGCGTCTATACCCTTGCTTGAAAGTCTACAAATCATTTCAGTTATCAGTTCTCATCTTCTAACTTCATACTTTGGGGAGCAATCTGTTACACATCAACATTACTCACTTTGATAAGTGTCGCAAATGTCGCATGTTTCTCACAAGTGTTGCAAGTGTCAAGAAAAGCATACTGCCATGATGAAGACACTAAGGAGACACTTAAAATGCCTCAAACACTTGATTTAGAGGAAGAGGAATGGCTAACTGAAGTTAAGAACCTCTTGCCACCTGAAAGAATCATCGAATCTAAGGTTTTAGAAGAGAGCACTCCCCTAGATCACCCTTAGGAGCACTGGCGCTCCCCTATAAAGTGCTAGGGAGCGTTATAACACCAAACAACCCTTCTGAGGGAGCGCTATGTATTTTTAGAGTGCTAGCGCCCCCCTAAAGCCTACTAGGGAGCGCTATAGCGCTCTGATGACCTTTTTGAGGGAGCGTTGCCTATTCTAGGCAATAGTTGATCTATTGAGGAGAATAAGGGGAAGATATTTCAATCTTGGAAGGCAATTGCATTTGAATTCCTGGTTCAACCATGATCTTAGGAGAAGATCCCTGGCTTAAGGAGGGAAATCCTCAACTTACCCTAAAGATACCTCAAGAGGTTAAGCCTCTCTAAACCTATATAAATAGGCTCTATCATGGTGGAAAGGGGGAAGAATTAGAAGCATGAAACCTATGATCTCATAGGAAACACATAGTGAACTAGAGGAGAGTAATCAGTGAAGTTGCTGTCATCCAAGTCATGGATCTTTTGAGCAAGGGTTAGACAAAGGGGACTTGATGAAGCTGCCGCACTCGCATCTACGGTTGTAAGTTACTTTTGTCATTGTTCTCATCAATATGACACGCTTGGCCTGTTTCTTTCTAGTTTGTGTTTAATATTACATGAAATTGTCTCTGATAGATAGGTATATTTCAAGCTAATATCAATAGAGTAGGAAGTGGTTGTACTATTATTTGTCTATAGGTCTCATCGAGGAGCAAACGATTGGAGCTCAACTCGGAGTGTGCAGGGACAAACGCCGATAAAAGGTACTTCTTTTCTCCTTCCTCCTCATGCATTAGTTTGTATAGATCTGAAAGGAAGTTAGTGTCCACGTTAAGCATCTTCTGTATTAAGAGTTAAGAGTCTAGCTCTCAAGAGGATATCTACCTGTCCGCAGGGAGATTTTCCTTCAACAACCGGGCCTTGAATAAAATCACAATCCGAAAATGGTACCCAATTCCTCGAATCGACAACCTCCTTGATCAACTCACATGGGCCAAATAATTCAGTAATATTGATCTGAAGTCTGGCTACCACCAAGTCCCAATAGAATAGAGAGATGTATGGAAGACCGCCTTCAAGTAAAAAAAAGGTCTTTTTGAATGGATGGTCATGCCCTTTGATTTGAAAAATGATCCAACAAATTTTATGACAATGATGGACATTATGATGTGACATTTCACCAATACTTTTGTAGTGGTGTATCTAGATGACATCCTCATCTACAACAAGACTTGGGCAGAACACTTGCAACATATTCAGTAGGTTTTGCACACCCTACAGCAACACAAACTATATGCAAACTTGGAAAAATGCTCCTTCGGCATGGACAGGGTCCATTACTTAGGCTACATCATTGATCGACATGGTGTGCATGTGAATCTAGCCAATATCCAGGTCATCCATGACTATCCATCCCCAACCACACTCACTGAACTTCAGAGCTTCTTGGGCCTCCCCAATTTCTATCGCCGGTTCGTGTTGGGATTCTCTCATATTGCATGGGTCATCAACCAAGTAACTAGGGGTGGTGGTAAGGAAAAATTTGTGTGGGGCCTATCCCAACAATAATCCTTCGATGACTTCAAGAATAATTTGTGCTCATCCCCGATACTTTCATTACTGGACCTGCAACATCCCTTTGAGATCGATACAGATGCTTCAGACTATGTTGTGGGCATCGTTCTCACTCAACACAACCACCTCGTGGAATATCATAGTGAGACACTATCCGATGTTGTCTGTAAGTACCCTACTTACGAAAAATAAATGTACTCCATTGTGCAAGCCTACCGGTAGTGGAGACATTACATTCTTGGGAAGGATACAATCATCCACATTGATCACAAGCCATTACAATTCATGCAGACCCAAGGAAAATTGCAAAATGACTGCCATTAGAAGTGGTCCACATACTTACAATAGTTCCACCTCAACATCAAGTATAAGAAAGGAAGTACCAACCGATATATTGATTTCCTTAGTCGACCTCTAGTCATGACACTCACCACGATGCTAGACTCTTGTGACCATGAGACCTCCAGATGGCCTCACCTCTACGAGACTGACCCTACCTTCTCCACCACCTACCAAATGTTGGGCACCAACTTAGTGGTAGCTAATTTCCATATTCAAGATGGGTTCTTTTTTCATTCGGGCCATCTCTTCATTCCATCAAGAAAGCACGCAAAGTTGATTTTGGAAACTCACTACAGTCGGGTGGCAGGACACTTTGGCGTCGAAAAGACAATGGCAGTGTTGTAGAAACATTTCTACTGGTTGAAACTTTAACGGGATGTCGACAAATATATCAGGTCCTGCACCACCTGCATTATTTCCAAACCAACACCAAGAAACAGGGCCTGTACACCCCTCTTCCTACTCCTGACAGGCCGTGGGAATCCATATCAATGGACTACATGTTGGGCCTCTCGTCCACCAAGAGAAGAAATGACTGTGTTTTTTGGGTTGTTGATCGCTTTTCCAAGATGGTGATTCTAGTTGCCTGCAAGAAGAACATCATAGCAGAAGTCATTGCCAAGCTATTATTTGAACAAGTATGGGTACATTTTGGGATCTCACAAACCATTATCTCATACCATGACAGACGATTCCTCAACACATTTTGGTTGAGCCTCTGGTCACTGTTGGATACCAAGCTCACCAAATCCACTACCTTACACTCCTAGATAGATGGCCAAACTGAGGTAGTTAATCAGATGATTGTACATATCCTATGCATGTACAATTCAAAACATCCCCTCACATGGGATGAGAGTCTTCCCTATGTCTATCATAGCTACATCTGAGCCCTACATATCTTAACTAGCCACAAACACTTTCAGGTGGGGTTAGGATTCCAACCATTGGGCCCCATGGATGTTGCACTACCCCTGGAAACCGCCTTGGCTGACTCGTCCCTTGCTTCACCAAAAGCTGAAAAAGCCATCTGATTCATTGAGCGGATCCAGCACATCCACCAACAAGTTTAGTATATTCTATAGAATTCTAATGCCAAATACAAGCAGCGCCATGATCAACATCAGGTGCCACATACGTTTCAGGTGGGAGACAAAGTTTGGTTTCACTTGCAGAAAGAATTCCTTACAAGGCCCCATCATAAGCTTCTCCCTCTCCATTATGGGTCATACACCATCACCAAGGATATGGGTGAAAATGATTTTGAGCTCAACATTCCCCCTTTCCTTGGCCTGCACCTAGTCATCAACGTGGCTCTCCTTTGGCCATATTTCCCACCATTATTGGACACCTCAGAGATAGAAGAGCAGTTGAAACCGACAGAGCTCAACCATGAATGCATACAACAGACATCCATTGATCATATTGTTGACACACATAACAAGGGAACTCGACAACAAAGGATCCAACTTTATCGAGGTGTTAAAGCAGGGAAGCTCATGCACCAAGGCAAGTGGCTCACCTGAGGAAAAATTCAACAGAAATTTCCTCATCTGATGGGGGAACTAAATGAAATGGATACCATTTAATCCTAAGGAGGGAGGATTTATATAGGTGGATATTAGTGGTCACCCACCTTTTCCAACTTGCTCAAAACAATTTTCTGGCAATTTTGGCAATTTATTATTTTTAGTGATTTTTAACTTCTAGGGCTATTTTGAGGGCCTAAATGAAGGTTTTTTAGGATCGATCTTCTCAATGAAATTCAAAGTCTATAATTTATCCCCCAAAATGAATCTCCTCTATGATACCTTTTCAATGAGCTATCGTGCACCTAAAACGGAGATTGTATGCAAAAGTTATGACCCCAAGAAGTTGATGTACTAACTTACCCAAATGGGGCCCACATGACTTTTGGCGCTTCATCTCCTAGGGTTAGGTTTTTGAATGTCTATGGTTTTTGACATTCATTTTTATTGTAAAAATTCATTCAGAGCCTCACTGTAATCATCTTCTTGTGAATTAGCGCAACCATCGCATCTCTTCTCAGAGATAAGCCGCCACCATTCCAACAATCTTTTTTTCCACTGCATTTTATAGTTTCAACTTATTTCCTTATTGAATACAAAACCATTTTTACTGTATCTATTTTATTTAGTGTTAAGAATATTTTAATAATATGTATTCATTTATTTCTTCTCATTAAATTGGGATCACAGAGCCAACGGACTGCTAAGCAAAAGATACACCAAATGTTTTTGCAGGTACAAAATATTGAAGACAGCGGGAAGATGGATTTCCCTAAAGAATTCATTATTACACCTTACAACTACTTTCCATGGAAGGAGAGAATAGTTATTCATCTCTGAACCAGAGGATTGTACAGGTTAACCTTGAATACAGATATAGAACCGACATCAGCCATAGAAAAATCCAAGTATTTAAATCGAATGGATGAAGCACTCAGAACAATTTGCAGTCTTATTTCTCCTGATCACCTTTTTCACATATCTTCATGTAAAATCCCCAATGAATCCTGGACCACCTTGTAAGGGATATTTGGAAAAAAATGATGAGATGAGGGGACACATGATGGAGGTGGAATTGCTCACATTGGATCCAAAAAACTTCGACAATATCCAAGATTAATTTACAAAATTCAAGGATTTATTGTCAAAACTCAAAGCTTGCGGGGTTGATAAATATGAGGAGAAACAAATGGTTCTCACCATTCTCTCCAAACTTGGTCTTGAATTCTCTATGTTCGTTTCCACATTCCATTCAGTCAAATTCTCCTCTGGAGCCACCTGGAAGAACCCTTCTCTTGAGGACTTTATCGAATCCCTGACACAAGAGAAAACCAAGTTCATCAACATGGGAAAAATCAAAGGCCCAAAGGCGCATGCACTTACTGTTCAATATGGAAGCCATCAATACCAGAAATCCAAAGATAAATACAAAATTAAAGCTCATGCACATCCGAAGAAGAAAGGGTACTCAAAAACCTTCACTGATGCCTCCAGATCCAAAGGTGGAAAGGGAAGAAAAGGGGAGAAGTGCACGTACTTACATAAAGGATTCCATCTAGAATCTGCATACATGAAAAAAAAATAGATCTAATGAATCAAATACTTCAGCAAAACAACCTTGGATATCGCATCTTCGAGGGTGCCAAGAAGAAGAATCCATAAGATCAGAATCCCAAGAAAGGAAATTCTAGCCATGCCTTGATTCCCATCAAATCTTCTCCTGATGCTTGGATCATAGATTCAGGAGAATCACATCACATGGATTCCACAGAAGAAGTATATTTTTCATTGGATGCATGCAAAGTTCCTCCTATTCTAATGGGGGACAACTCTCCAGTCGATGTCACTAGCAAAGTAAGGATTGAACTCACCAACGAAAGCTTCGAGAATATGTTGCACGTTCCCAAAATTTCCATAAAACTTCTCTCCATGTATCAAATGACGAATTTTGGCACCGGAAATAAATTCATATTCACACCAAATTCATTGAACATCTATGACATGCAAACCAACTCCAGGGTTTCTACTAGTGAGGTAAATCATCAATCTAGATTGTGTACATTTTTTGAATTTAATGAACTAGATTATGCTTTATTGCTTACCCATGCTAATGAAAGTAGTAGGATATGGCACGGAAGGTTTATAAATTTGAATTTTAGATATATGAAACATCTTAGCAAGAAAATATTAGTTGATGGTCTACCAAACATCCATTTCTCCAAGGGAGTATGTGAGGGATGTGGTCTTGGAAAACACCCTCAAGAGAAATTCGACAAAGGAAAGTCGGAAAGATCTTTCGCACCTTTAGATCTGATCCATAGTGACCTCATGGGCCCTTTTCTGAATCCATCTATCAACAAAGTGAGGTTTGTTATCATTTTTTTTGATGACTTCTCACGTTTCACATGGATTTACTTTCTCAGGAAAAAATATGAGTTTTTTCAACACCCCAAAGATTTCAAAGCCCTAGTTGAGACATAGTCCAGAAAGAAAATAAAAGTCCTATGAACTGATAACAGGGAGAGTATGTCAATCATGAGATCCAAAATATTTTTCATGAGGAAGGGATTCAATTGCAACACACGGTTCCCTATACTCTGCAGCAAAACGAAGTTGTTGAGCAGAAAAACACATCTCTAAAAGAGATGGAATATTGCATGCTACATGCAAAGTCACTACCACAGAGACTACGGGTCGAAGCACTTAATTGTGAAACCTACATCCAAAACATATCTCCCCATAGATCTGTCAAGGATAAGACCCCCTACGAGGCTTGGAGCAGCCTCAAACCAGAAGGGACCCACTTTCACATTTTCGGTTCACGTGCATGGGCCCAGACTCCCTCTGAAAAGAGGAAGGCAATTGATCCACAGAGTACTGAGTGTATTTTTGTTGGATACCCCGACGGTGTCAAGGGATATAGATTTATTGATCTTTCCTTAGACTGGCTCATCATTGAGTGAAGTTTCCAATTCGAGGAAAGTGTCTCGCATGTACCTTAGCAGCCGCATGCAAACACAGTCATTCTTACACCTATCCGAGATAATGAGCATGCACATGCCGACTCTTCTTCATATGAGAGTTATGAATCAGAAGACTCAGATGATTTAGATACAGAGTCAATACATTTAGATGCAGAGTTAGAGCATTCAAATGGATATGCAGATCCAGAGCAGAGGCCCAAGTGGGCATAGACTACTCTTCAGGATGCAGGGGATCTTGTTGGTGATCCAACCGATACTAGGAGGAATCGATCTGGTTTCGAGGAGCCTCCTATTGCACTTACTGACACTGAACCATTTCCCTCTAGGCATATTTTCTTGGTTCAGTCTTCAGATCCATAATATTATGGCAAGGTTGTTGGAAACCCCTTTTGGGAATCCACCATGCAGGAGGAGTATAACTCCCTCCTCGATAACCATACTTGGGATCTGGTTCCCCTTCCTTCTGGGAGGAAACTTGTGAGATGCAGATGGGTCCACAAGACCAAGAGTGCAATAGATGGACAAATTAGCAGATACAAAGTCAGGCTTGTTGCCAAAGGATTTCAGCAGCTGCATGGCATTGACTATGTCGAGACCTTCACTCCAGTAGCAAAGATGGATTCCATAGGATTGGCACTTTCCATTGCAGCAGCCAAGGGATGGGAAGTCCATCATATGGACGTGAAGAATGCATTTCTTCATGGTGATCTCTCTGAGGAGATCTATATGGATCAGCCCCAAGGATTTATGCAGGACTCATCTTTGGTCTGTCAACTGAAGAAGTCCCTTTATGGCCTCAAGCAGGCTCTAAGGGCATGGTATTCCAAGATGGACTCCTACCTGTTGTCACATAACTTTGTACATTGTAAATCAGACCTGAATGTCTACATGCTTAGGACGGCTGATTCACTTCTACTCTTAGTTCTGTATGTTGATAATTTGTTGATCACCGGTTGCTTGAATTCAACAATTGTTGCAGTCAAGAGGATTCTACATGAAAGGTTTTCGATGATGGACATGGGTCTGCTACACTTCTTCCTTGGACTCGAGATTAGTTAGGATACATAAGGAATTAAACTGTCTCAGGCCAAGTATGCACGAGATCTCCTTGAGAGATTTCACATGACAGATTGCAAGTCTGCTTCGATTCCTTTCCTATCAGGAGTGAAACTTGAGGATGGCGGGGACACTCCATTGGTTGACAACACACTATGCAGACATCTAGTGGGGAGCTTGTTGTATCTCACACACTCCATACCACACCTCTCCTATGTGGTTGGCGCAGTTTCCAGGTTCATGCATGAGCTGCATGAACTACATTGGAAGGCAACAAAGTGTATCCTTCAATACGTATAGGTCACCATCACCTTTGGGATTTATTATTCAACAGACTCTACATTAGATATCATCGGTTTTATTGATTCTGAATGGGCTGGTGATAACACTGATCACAAGTCCACATCTGGTTACTCACCGAGTCTTGGTTCTATGCCTATATGTTGGTCGAGAAAGAAGCATGTTGTGATTTCTCTTTCTTCAGCGAAGGTAGAGTACAAAGGAGTAGTTAACATAACCATTCAATCTATGTGGCTACAACATTTTCTCATCGAGTTGGTCATTCAATTTCATCGGCCGATCGTCATCTGGTGTGACAACCAGAGAAATTTGAAGCTCTACATAGATCCAGTTCAGAGGCATCAGACGAAGCACATCAAGATCCACATGCACTACATTTGGGACTTAGTACATGACAGGATCATCGAACTACAGTTTTGTCCTTCAGCCGAACATACAACAGACATATTCCCCAAGAACTTCACTGAGAAGAAATTCCACTCTCTGCGAAGTCGTCTTGGAGTAAAGGACACAATTTCCTAGCAGGGATGATTTTAAGGATGGAAATTTATTTTAAAATGTAGAAACCATGGAGAATCTTACTAATCCTTCATATGCCAACTATAAATGTTTGGCGATATTTTTGTAAAAATATTCAAATTTGTAAGGATTCTATATAGTTTTTATAAATTTTTGGCAATTTTTAAGGTAAAA
>JZKD02S1728399.1:301500-314714 GCA_000966675.3 Picea glauca
AAAATAATTTTATCCTATAGAATTTGGGCGAATCATTTTTAAAATAGTGAATCTCTTTTTTGGAAAAACCATGGAAAATTAGCCCATGAGCAAAATTTAGCCCCTAAAATCATCCTTGTTTCCTAGCAACTGTAGTTCTTATTTTCACATACATTATATCTTGAGGGGGTTTTTTCCCATGAGGTTTTCCCTCTTTCCTCACTTTATTTCAGTGTATATTTTGTATTTGGTTACCTAACATGGCGTCGTTGCTGGGACCCATTCTTTATATTCACCATAGTGATGTTCAGGGGGGGTGTTGGAGTTACTTCACACACACCTAAGATTTCTTTTCCCTAAGTTTTTTCCTTGTTTTTTAGTCATTATACAGTCTCCTATATTTTAGGGGAGAATATTCCACCTATAGAATATTCTCTTCAGTTGACACTTTAGTTTGACTAGTTGAGTTGAGTCTAGATGTTCCATTGGTTTTGTCACCCTGCAACATTGGGATCATCACCATGCTAATGCACAATTGACTTGGTTTCATCACCAGTCTGGCTCATTACCCTTCATTCCTTGATCTAATCCTCACTACACTCTGTTCAGTCAGTTAACTGAAGACTAGTTGACTAGTTAACTCAACTAGGTGGCAGTTCACTCCCGTAACTACCTGAGAAACTAGACTAGGTGGCAGTTCACTCTCGTAACTACTGGTGTGTTTCCAGATCACTCTATACCACCACTATGGCGCATTGGTTCTCGTCCAGTGCGCATTGGTTAAGTCATACATAGTATATCTTGTGTAAATGATTCATTATTCATAACGATTAATGATGATTCTTCCATTCTTTCTCTTTTGCTTCTTCTTTCCCAATTTTTCTCTGCATATGTGTGTGGTATTTTCTATCTAGATCTATTATGTGTAGGTTCAACACATTTACAATTTATAAAAAAATAAATTAAAACTTATTTTTTATTTTTTAAGCAAATAATAGTTGGAAATCAAACTATTCAATTTTTCAATAACTTTAAATTTATTTTTAAAAATTTGGTTAATTCTTTCTCTCATTTGAGGTTGGCTCTCCTTCAACGCAATGGGATAACACCTAGAAAATAATGTTTAAGATGTTCTTTCAAATTTAAGAGATGGTGGATTACCAAAACCAATGCATATTCAATGGGTGATAGAGTTGATGAAAAAGGGTTTGAATAATAGGAAAGGAGGCATAATTAAATTTTCACAAAAGTGTCAAGACCAAAGAGGCTCTCAAGTATGTGGACTCTTGATGTTTTAAAAGAATAATGATAGTTCAAGACACTCATTAGAAAATCAGACCAACATTTTTATCTAGGAAATTAACATGGTAAATGTAAACACCCAATAATCAAAATATCTATGCAAACGGAAAAAATGAAATAAACACGGGCAAACTGCATGGCACATATGACCTTATTTAATACAAATCCCCACCCTTAATAATTTTGTAATTTGCAATTTTTTCAAATATATGATTAACTCAATATTAAAAATTATTTAACAACTTTTTAAACTTACTAACTAATCAAAGCATGCTAATATTAATATTCATTTACATATTCCTATTTCTGTATGACTCCATTATTTGTAAAATTAATTTTAATTTTTTTAAGCTATGACGATGATTGAACTTTTTATTTTTGTTTCTTTTACTTTTCCTCACAATGACATGCATTCTATGATATCACACATGTCATTTAAGTGAGTTGCTTTATTGGTTTTTTTGGGGTTAATTGGTAGTGACGTTAGTTATTTTTAGCAAATATTCACGATACAAGATGATTCATCACCATTTGATTTATAAAGGGACAAACTTTCACTCTTATCAAATGCCTTTTAGTATTGGGTCATTAACTCATTTCCTTACATCTAAGGAAGATGAACTCTTAGCCAATTAAAAGCAATTTTAGTTTTTTCTTAATTCAAGACTAAAAGATAGTTTCAACCTAAATAGTATCCACATAAAAGTCAATATCGCTTATGATCATTGCTAAAACTACCTTCAATTTGTAAAACTAAATACTAAACATACTTATAATGCACTTTACCCTGCAAGAGTTATGCAAGAGTTATCCATCTTTTACTTACAGTAACATAATTTCACTTAAACAAATACTTTGTTGTGAGTGCTAGCAAGCAACTCATTTAAGTAAATATTTTTTATTTTTTGTATTGGTTGTTTTTTTTCTTAGATCCCAATATTGCAATATAATAAATAAACTTCAATAAAGTGATGCAATCGTTAACTTTATTATCATATTAGTCCATATTTGCGGGAGATGATTATATCTTTTAGTTCTTGGTTTACATGCTTTGATTTATAATTAGGTTTTTCAATATTTTGAAATTGTTCTAAACTTTTTATATGTTTTTTTTTAATGTTTTTTAATATTCATTTTATTTTTTTCATCGAAGAAGAGGTTTAAAAAGTGCATTTCTCATATAAAATATATTATATAATAAAAAGGTAAGAAAACTCACCACGAGTTATGACAAATTTTTTATTGTTAAACAAGTAGTCACCATTGCCCACACCCAAAGAAGATGGCTTAGGTTCAGCCTCATACTCAACCCCCTCTACTTCCTCCTTGAAATCTTCACAAACAAGATGCCATCATAAAATCATTTACAGATCCCAATCTTCCAAGATGGGTTACGTATGTTTCCATTGATGATGCACAATATATTTCCCCTAGCCAACACAGATTTAGATTTTAGTTTTATTTATAAACCTTGTCGAATTCCTTCTTCTTGGGAATTTCAAGGGACTTGCAACGAATCTTTTGGTAACTATGAGGTCCTTCCTTATACATAGGTCATTGGAAAAATATATTTCCTTTATGTAGGGAGGAATGATCACCAATGGTCATTGGAACTCTTTTGCATTCTCACAATTTCGAAAATGAGAATTTTTAACAAGTATATGCAAAGATCAATTTCATTAATTAATCTCCTCCTTAAACAACTAGATCCCAACTAATGGTAAGATATTGTATATGGAATTTAAATTTACATGTTACCAAATTGATTTTATTTAATGAATGAGACGACTCTTTTCGTGTAGCACTACTAGATTTGTGGTCAAGAAACGACATTTATACAACATTGCTTTTTTACTTAGCCTTTCATTGATTTTAATTTATTTAAGCATCTTTATATCAACATCCTTCGTAAATCCTGACATTAGATTGACGTGTTTGTAAGTTGATATGATGATGGGTATGGGATATTCATATCTCCCCAAAACATCATTTTAACGACATCTTGAAGGTCATTAAACTAATGCCTTTGAAGCTATCCATTCATGTTGCAAGAGAGGGGATATTAGGAAGCCAGTTTATCTACATTTCCAAGTGCATAAATTTTGATGTGGATGCAATCAAAATAATGCTAATATGCCAATATATCAATGTTTATGTAGGGAAATAGGGAAATTGACACTTTCATGTCGATATATTGATGTTAGGGGGATAATTTCACTATGAAATCCCCATCCCACATCTCTTCAATTTTTCCTTTTAAAAAATGCTACCAACAATGCATAAGAGTGGTGCGAGTGATTTTGCATTCAAGATGGGAAATAAGGATGATACATGGTTGTAGTAGTCAAACAATGGTGACAATTTGTCAACATTGTCAAGTTATTACAACCATGCATCATCACCATTTCCCATGTTCAACTCATAACCACAAGAAACATTATTCCAGATCATTCGTACGAATCACTTTCAAAGGGAAAAATGTAGAACTATGGGATGGGGGTTGCATAGCAAAACATATAAGGAAAAAAATGTAATCACCTTAGATACTTGTGAGAGAACTCTTCATCACATTTTCCTTCTATTTTTATTTCAAAAAAAAATTGAATGGCAAGTACATTTCAATCACTTATATCACCATTTTTTGTCACTTTAATTTGTTCATCAATGATACATATGACATAAGACAAAAAAATATTAGTTGAAGAACAAGTCAATTTTTCTTTCAATAGGTCACTTCTTATGTGATTATGGAACACATTAAGAACTTCCATCCACAATCAAGTTTTCACTTGGATCATTCTTCAGTTGACTCAGCCAGAGAATTGCTAGGATATTTAGACACTTAGGAGTTAGTTAAGATCTACTTGGTCTAATGTGTCGTTAGGTAAAATTGCGTTTCTTAGTGTTTTTCTTTAGTATGCATTAGTATGCATTTGTAGTTAAGAAATATAATGGTCACAATATGTTCCCGACATAGAGTGGTCCGACAGTTCATATTCTCCTCGATCTTAATGACCATTGATTTGTGGATTAACACCCGATTGGTCCATGATATCTATTTAAAGAGCACAGAGGGTCATTTTTCGATGATCGATTTTGAGAAACTCTCTTGTAAAATATCTCTGTAATATTTTTATTTTTCATTAATAAGCTGCTCCAAGTGGCCGCATTGGCTGGAGCCATGGATGTTTCCTCGTAGGGGTTTTATCATGTCAAAACATCAGTTTGTTTATCTTTGATATGGTTTTGTGAGTGGTTAGTGAAGGTTTTCACCCTCTATTGGAATACATGTGTTGTCGAACATGGTATCAGAGACTGTTTGAAGACCTGCTCCTGTTGTAGATCGAGATCGTGAAGCCGAGTTTCCTCATATCCATTTTATGTCATTTTTCGTACATTTATGGGCTGAGAGGACTATTCCATTGCATTGAGAGCACTCTTTTCAGTCAGGAACACTTTTCATTTCACTCGAAAAGGTTTATGTTTGCCCAAGATACGACCATTTCAATCAGATCTGGAGGTATAAAGCTTGAATATGTATTTTTTTAAATTTTTGCCGAGTATTATTTTGGTTTTATATTATTTATTTCCGGGTTGCTACTCTTTTAGATCTGCGTATACTCTTTTCCCCACACCCTGTTGTGATCTCGTTAAATCAGAAACAAATAAGAAAAGGTGCATCTTTCGGGTAAGCTAACCAAGATCTAACTCTTGTTGTCATTGAGAAGTGAAATTTTTTTTTCTTGTTTCAAAAGAGTTCTTTTTAGCATGCTCTCCAAGGTTGTCAACAACAACAACAACAACACCAACCCCAATCCTCTTCCTAAACAATACAATATGTTTTGTTAGACCATTTGGTTAAAAGTTGTCTTATTAAGTAAGAGGTCTTGAGTTCTAAGTCTCTCTTTTTGTTACTTTTTTTGAAAAAGTTCATGATAAAATTGTAAAGTGTATTTCACTTCAAGTATAAAAGTGAATCACTATAAGTAGCTTTAATATTTTATTTTAGAGTTATTTATTTTGCATGCATCTTTTCTTATAAAGTAACTTCATTGTAAAAGTGATCTCCACTTCTCTTTATAAAAGTGTGTCACTTCATAAAACAAATTACACCACCACGTGGTCCTTTGGTTACCATTTATGTTTTTTTTAAAAAGAGCATAACTCTCACATCCGAAGTCCGTTCTCAATGTTGTTTTTTTTAAAACTGCCTAACTTTTCGAGATCTTTCCATCTAGATCATCAGTTTCATTTTTTAAATCCATATTATCTGCATATTTAATATGGCTTCTACAAGTAATCTTTGTCTTACCAACACCAACTACTTCCAATGGAAATCTCATATGGAGGATTTATTAAGAAGTAAACGCTTGTACCAGATTACCTTGGGAAAGGAAACAACACCCACTGATGCTGATAAGAAAGTCAAATGGGATAATAGAAATGACGAAGCACATGGATTAATAATAATGTCCATCTCTCTTAATTTAAGGTTCCACCTTCAATCAATTGATCAACCCAAAGAAGCTTGGGACAAGATTGAATCTGTGTTTGGTAAACACAATATTCTTCAAGCACAACAGTTAGAAAATCAAGTACTGACTTTAAGTCCAAATGATTTTTCTTGCATTGAAGACTATCTATCTAAGTTTAAAACACTCATAACTTTATGTGAAGAATGTAAGATAAAGATATAATAAGATCGTTGCATCTATCAAATTCTTTCTAAGCTAGGTAGTGCATATTATGTGTTTGTATCTATATTTTATGCCATGCAAGAGGCTCCGGGGACAACTTATAAAAAAACTAGTCTTGAAAACTTTTGTGATGCTTTGATTAGAGAGCAAGATAAGCTTGTACAACTTGGATTGATCAAGACTGCAGGTACCTCCAACAAAGCCTTAGTCATCCATCAGAAAGATAAACCCAAGAATCACAAGAAGCAACATCCTCGCCACAACAACAAGAAATATAAGGGTCCCAAACCCACTTAGACAACTTTCGCTCCTAATGGTGACAAAGGAGAAAAATATAAAAGTAAGAATACCGTCAGACATTGCAACTTTTGTGATAAACATGGTCATGATGAATCCAAATGTTTCAAGAAGATGGGAGATTTAGAAGCAGTGATGAAGAAGAACAACATCAGTATTGATTCTAATACTTCTTCTTCTTCTCATGGACATGCACTTTCTGCTTTTGGTTTCTCCTTCAATACAACTTCTACTTCTTCTTCTGATGAGTGACTTATTGATTCTGGAGCATCTTGTCATATGGCTAAGGATATAGACATATTTTGTGCTCTAAATGACTATAACACCAAGAAAATATTTTTTGGTGATGATAGATCTCTTAGTGTTGAAGGATTTTGAACAATTCAGGTAGAAAACAGTCATTTCAATGATGTATTATGTGTTCCAAGTCTTTCTTGTAACCTTCTATCAATATATCAAATCACTCATTCAGGTGAAGGTAAAACCGTAGAGTTTTCACCTCACCAAATTGTAATCAAGGATCTAAAATATCCTAAGCATGTTCTTGCAATTAGAATTGTTGATGATATTACCAGGTTGTACAAGTTTGACAACTTTGGGTCATCATCTTTTTCATCAGTTTTTGTTTCTCGTAGCGATGACTTGAGAAAACTTTGGCATGAGCGGTTAGGTCATATAAAGTATCGCTCATTGAAAAAACTATGTAATCAACAGATGGTGATTGGTCTTCCTCTTGTTTCATGCAGAGATGGTGTTTGTGCCGGTTGTGTTCTTGGCAAACATCATCGAGACAGTTTTGACAAACATGCCTCTTGGCATGCCTTGGGCTCTTTGTAGCTTGCTCACAGTGATTTGTGTGGTCCACTTTCTTCTCCTTCTTTTTCTGGGTGCAAGTATTTCTTAACTTTCATTAATGAATTTTCCAAACGTACTTGGGTTTACTTCTTAAAAATTAAGAGAGAACTTTTTGACAAGTTTTTGGCCTACAAGGCCCTTGTAGAAAATCAATCTGGACATCAAATTCAAAAGTTAAGAACATATAATGGAGGCGAATATGTGAACAATAATTTCACAAGGTACTTCACTACACAGGGCATCCAAACGAAACACACTGTTCCATATACACCACAACAGAATGGTGTTGCTGAGAGAAAGAACTGCACATTAAAAGAAATGGCTAATTGTATGATGCAATCTAAGGGATTAAGTCTAAAGTATTAGGTAGAAGTAATCAACTGTGAAAATTACATAGTAAATTGCACTCCCACAAAGGATCTTAAAAATATAACACTGGAAGAAGCTTGGACTAAAATTAAACCAGATGTAAGTCACTTATGTGTATTTGGCAGTATAGCATGGGCTCACATTCTTGATGAGAAAAGGAAAACATTGCAGCCTAAAAGTGAGAAGTATATATTTTTTGGTTATTCTGAAGATGTAAAAGGTTATAGACTTCTTCAACCACATTGTAATGAAAATATTATTAGAAGAGGTGTTAAATTTGATGAAAATATCTTGGCCTACGAGCCTATTTCGATGATTGTTCCTTCTTCGACCTGCGAGCCATCTTCGACATGTGTGCCTTTTTTTGTTCTTATTCTGGTTTCTTCTTAAGATGATGACAGTGAGGATGAAAATACACCACCACTTGCTCACCTTCCTCCAGATGAGTCCTTTGAACCTGAACCAACACCATCTCCAAAACTTCCTAGATGGGTCCGTTCAACACGAGAAGCAGCTGGTGATCTTGTCGATGATTCTTCAGATCAGTGTCAAACACGTTCATAGTTCTAGCAAGCCTATTCTCTTTTGGCTCAAGTTTCAGAGACTAATGATCCAGAGACATTTGCAGAATCTTCAAGTCATCCATATTGGGATACATCAATGAATAAAGAGTATCGTTCTTTAATATCCAACGATACTTGGGATCTTGTACCTCTTCCAAAAGGAAGAAAACTTGTTAGATGTAAATGGGTCTACAAAACTAAGTATGCATCAGATGGAAGTGTTGAAAAACATAAAGCTCGGTTAGTTGCCAAACGATTTTCCCAAGTTGAAGGAATTGACTATAATAAAACCTTTTCCTCTGTAGCCAAAATGAATTCCATCCACCTTGTTCTTTCCCTTGTTGCCTCAAATAAATGGGAGGTCCATTAGATGGATGTTAAATCCTCCTTCTTGCACAGATATTTGCAAGAAGAAATCTACATGGAAAAACCTCCTGACTATGTCCAGTATCACTCTAGCCTTGTTTTTTGCCTTAAGAAAACTCTTTATGGTCTTAAGCAAGCTCCCCGAGCTTGGTATGCCAAAATGGACAACTTTCTTATTGACACTAGATTCTCTAGATTCCATTCTGATCCTAATGTCTATACCAAGAAAGTATGAATCCATCTCATAATCCTTTTCCTTTATGTTGATGACCTTATCCTTACTGGTAATGACTCAAAACTCTTAAGCCATGTGAAAACCAACCTTAAAAAGAAATTTGAAATCACAGACTTAGGTTTTTTGCACTCTTTCCTTGACCTCCTAGTTTTGCAAACCAATGAAGGATTTTTTCTTTCCCATTCTAAGTATGCTTATGACCTTCTTCGCCACTTTCACATGGATGATTGTAAGCCAAACCCTTCTCCCTTCTAGTCTAGAGTCAAGCTTACTACCACATGTACTTCTCCCGAAGTTGATGCCACCCTGTATCGTCAGCTAGTTGGTAGCCTCTTATACTTGACTCATACCCATCCTGATCTTTCCTTTGTTGTTGGTCTCGTTGCCTGGTATATGAAAACACCCCATGAAATCCATTGGAAAGAAGCTAAAAGGATACTTGTTATATCATGGAAATTACTCTTGCAATTGGCATAGAAAAAAAAACAATGGCGATGACAATCATTGTCATGAAGCAAATTGCTTCCATCTCACTGAAATGCTCCATTTCCGTAATGTTTTTCTCTCTTAGAATGATTGAGAAGGATATTTAGGTTGAATTTTATGCACATCAATACGATATGGCACGTTTGGTTGTCATTTGCATATACATTTCTGTTTGGCTCTTAGATACATACAATTAATTGTTTCATTGTTGAACACCTGCAACATAATTGCGTAGTTTAAATAATGGAAATGTCTTCTTAAAAAAATATGAATGATTTAAATATAAAATCATATTATACTTTTTCCACGCATCAACAAAGTGGACATGGCACATCTGGTTTCCCTCTCTACATATGCATTCTTGTTTTTCTCTTTAATACACATAGTTTAATTATTTGGTTGTTAAACACATGTAATATAATAGTTTGATTAGCATTGGAAAAATGTCTTCAAAATAATATGAAGTTATTTAAATTTCAATGATGTTATAATAGTAAATAAGGCAGAGACTAATAAGACATATTTTGTGCGACCCGATTTGCAATGTCAAATAGACATAAAAAATAAACAATGTCATGAATGTGTTAGCCATTGCTTCAACAATTTAACCAACAACAACATGGGAACGGGGTTTTCACATAGATTTGCAAAATTCATTTAATATGTGTATACAAAAGATATCCTAGTGTAACTGTAATATCTTAATAATATATGAATAGTAACATCACAATAATATTAATATGTTTTATATTTATATTAATTTGTACTTTTTGTTTTTGATTGCTCATCAAGTTAATTAGTAATTTCTAATTTCAAACTCTAAATAATATTAAAGTTAGAAGTAACATTACTTAGTTTCATCTTAATAATATCAATAATAATAATAATTTCTAATTTCAAACTCTAAATAATATCAAAATTCATTTGATATGTGTATACAAAAGATATTCTAGTGTAACTGTAATATCTTAATAATATGAATAGTAACATCACAATAATATTAATATGTGTTATATTTATATTAATTTGTATTTTTTGTTTTTATTGCTCATCAAGTTAATTAGTAATTTCTAATTTCAAACTCTAAATAATATCAAAATTCATTTGATATGTGTATACAAAAGATATCCTAGTGTAACTGTAATATCTTAATAATATGAATAGTAACATCACTATAATATTAATATGTGTTATATTTATATTAATTTGTACTTTTTGTTTTTGATTGCTCATCAAGTTAATTAGTAATTTCTAATTTCAAACTCAGGTTATAGACTAAAATAGTAAGAATATTGTTTTTGATTGTTCATCAAGTTAATTAGTAATTTCTAATTTCAAACTCTAAATAATATTAAATTAAAGTTAGAAGTAGCATTACTTAGTTTCATCTTGATGATATCAATAATAACACCACTATATAATATCTTAATAATATGTACTATTTTAATCTCTACTTTTTGTTTTTATTCTATTTTATTCTCTACTTTTTTATTTTATTGGTTAATTAGTAATTTTTTATTTTAAATTGAGGTTATACACTAAAAAAAATATAATTAATATTAAAGTTAGAAATAGCATTACTTAACTTCATAATGTTAACATCAATTGAAATTTCTAATCCCTTATAAAAAATTATCAATCATATGTTAATTTAAAATTTATATTCAAATATTTTCTTTGACTTTTAAATATTTTTAAAGCATTATTTTGATATTTTCTCTAACTTTTAAATACCTTCAAATATTGTCACTGCAATGTTTAACAAACGAGGGAAATATGAATAGTAACTAGTCCATGCTTTATTAGAAATGGATTTGAATGAAGGTATTATGATATGACCCTAAGGGAGGCATAAATGGGGTTAAATGTATATGATATAACCTCAAAGGGTGGCATATATGGAGTAAATTGTACATGTAATGTGTAAATGTATATGTAATAGGGTCGACCTAATAATAAAGGGGCCACATGTGCAATGTGTGAATATGTATATATAGAGATCATGTAGTCATTATTAAGGAGATGTGAATTGTGATGTATTAATGTATTTGAGTATTTGGAGGAGGTTCTCTTATTCTTTAAGGAGTTATTGTGTAACTTATCTCTCTTATCATTTTTGGAGTTGTGCTCCATGCTCACATTGGTGTACATGGTGTGTACTTCTAGTTTTTTTATGATATCTTAAGCATTTGGAGCATAACACAAATACTCCATAAATTTTGTCTAAACATGAATTGCTCTCTATATCTATAGTATATAAGGATCATGTTACAAGGAAGTCTAAGTGAATATTTTATATATTCACAGTTGATTACAAGTGGTGCTAATCATCTTCTTAGATTCGTGCATATTCAAGCTATATGAGTTCCGACACAAAATTTCTAACAAATCATTTTGCTTCTGCATATGTAGAAGCAAAATGTATGAAGGTGTGGCATTAAAGGTTTAGGCTTTAGTCAAATTGATTTTAGTTACATTTTCTACATTTAAATCTTGCAATGGCTTGGCTTAATTATAGATGATGTTCTCTATGTAATTAAGCATATATATTATATATATAACATGGATTGAGGTAAAGAATGTAAACTAATTTCCTAGTTAAAAAATATTTTAGTTAGTTATGTCGTTATTTTTCTTGGTTTAAAAGAGAGTATAAATTGATTTTATAGTTTTTTGGTACAAATTATTGATTACTTGCATCATTGCAACCAGTTAATCATAAAAATAGAAGAAGATATGCCTACAGGAGTACTTCGTTATTTAATTAAAATATTCTTAATTGTCAATAACATACATGAAATGCATTGTGTTGTACTTTTTGGTTGGGTGTTTCTTAGGTTATTTTTTGTTGATGCAATCTTTCAAGGCCTATAGTACAATGCAAACACAATCTAGTCGTGATCTATTGAAAAATAAAATGTGAATGTAGTTTTACAAAGCAAAATTGATGATCAATTCACTAGAAAATTCTCAACACGAACAACTGAAATACAAAAACCGCATGTAAATGAGCGATATTTGAGTAGATTTATGAGATATCCAAATCAAACAAAAATTATGTATAGTTGTAATAATAAAAATATCAAAAAGGAAATATGTTCTTGAGAAAACAAATAAAGTTTACAATTTTGTCTAACTCTATTATACTATGTTAAGGATATGTTCACTTAGTGCTCAAAGTGCATGTGCAACATGTATCGATGCACATGTAAGTGAAACTAAATGATACATTATAGTAAGGCCTTAAACCCAGTGCTCCATAGTCTAACAAGGCACCATTGATTCCAATGATGGGTCAAGATTAAAACAAAATAATAACACAATGGAAGATGATTGTGTCACATGCTATGCCATATAAAAAATTTAAATAGGAGTACAAAAATAATGACACAATGGGAATTGCTATGTCATATAAATTTTTTAAATAATGGTATCTACCCCACCTTTATCCTTAATGTTCAATGATATTGGTGTGGCTTAATTTAATTTCAACGAAAACATTTCAATCATCTCCACCACACATCTTGCATGCATAGTTTGGAGTCATTGGGAATGCAGTGAAGATGCATAGTTTGGAGTCATTGGGAATGCAGTGAAGATTAGGGAGCATTTTTTATACAAGTTTTTTTCAAGAAATATTAAATTTATTTTTCTTATAAAACATTTCGGCTGGATTTTTGTGGTGGCTCAAATAGGCGAGTAAACTAGCTCTATGACAAAGTATCTCTAACAATACGAAAAGATGCTACATTTGTAAACAAGGGTACCTTTGGAGAAGTTAAAACAATAGGCATGGAACATTGAGGGAAGTTTGATATTCAGAAGGAAAAAATTATATAGAACTTCACTCTTAATATTTATGTGTTTATAATTGTATTCACCTCTCTATTAATTTGAATCGACAACACATATATTTGTATGACTATATAATAATGAACTCCACTTTAAAGTGGATCAACAACTATTTACAAGGACAAGGCCTTATGTGAAGAAGATGAAAACTTTTTCAAATACCTCGTCTAGATATTCACCATTCTCTCTAAAAGCAATCCTCTCACCACTACC
>JZKD02S1728399.1:328476-347986 GCA_000966675.3 Picea glauca
ATGATGGTTGATGATGCAGGCTGACGATAGCTTGCCGACCAAGACTCACATATGGAGTAAAGGGGCCACACATGATTTCTAGAGAGGTTGAGGGAGAGGTGTGGACAGCAGCCCTTCCACAACCTACTAGCACTCCCGTCGTGGCTCGAACTGTAGGTTAACGATTACCTAGTTCGAGAGGATCCACGATGCCATGAGGGTAGACTGCGACAGTCGCTCATGATGATTCTAAGTGACACACAATAAGGCGGGGGCCTTATTCCTTAGAGCCCTTAGTCTCCCACAAGTTCACCTGGAGGAGTGTTGACTCCAGGGGTTATAGATGTCTACCAATCCGTCAAGTCAGCGAGTGGCACCCTTGGAGCACGTGGTGCATTCTGAAGGGCATGTCGCACAAAGAAACATGAGTTGGCGAGTGGCACCCTTGGAGCACGTGGTGCATCTTGAAGGGCATGTCGCGTAACAGATGCAAACGAGGCGAGTGGCACCCTTGGAGCACGTAGTGCGTCCTGAAGGGAACGTCGCATTGGTGGTGATGATGAGACAACCTAGATGACCCTAAGACCTTAACGCCTGATAAATTCTTGCTACGCCTCCCCTAATTAATTGTCGCCCAGTTCAAATCAAAACCTAAATTAAAACATCTCTAAGATAAATTTTGACAAGCCCTAAGAAAGGATCCTACAAAAATAAACATAAGGGCGTAAACTAAAACCCTCCTAGGTGTTAATTAAAGTGTTCTTAAAAGTAAAGGGGGTAAAGTAATGAGGGGGATAATTTAATTGAAGCACATGGTTTTTAAATTTTAAAGAAGAATTAAAATTATTAAAGTGTGGGAGTATAAAAATTTAGGATTTTAAAAATATATTGAAAAGACTATTAAGCGCATTTATCATTTTGGGTTTAACAAAAAAAAATTATAATAAAAGGAGAGAAATAAAAGAATAGAAATAACGAAACTTGGAATAAAGGAAACTTAATAATGGAAAGCAGGAGACATAGGCTAAAAAGAAAAAAGGAATCAGCATTTAAGGAGTTACTAAAAATTATAAACTTCATTTGAGGAAAGTTATTAAAAGCATGAGAGGGGATCTAGGAACCCTAGGAGTAATTTTAGGAGCGACTTTAGGGGGAGTGAGGGAATTGAGTCTTTTAATTATTAAAAAGAAATGAATTTTTGAAGAACCATGGGGGATTAGTGACACTTGGACAACAGTGAATTTTTAGAGGTTTGTCATAAAAATTTAATTAATAAAGATTTAGGAAAGTAGGTGGGTCACAAATTTCTATAAAAGAAGGGGAAAAGAAGGAAGAAGGGATGAACGGTTAGCGTAACGTTATGCTGCTGGATTGTGGCTTGACGGATTGCTTGTGAGGAGTTGGGATTATCTCAGTTGTGTTGGAGTGGTAGCTCAGCCGTGGAGGCGAGCTGAGAGGCTAGTCTTATCTCTGGTTTTTGTGTGGCCCCTTTGCGGCTCGGGGGGCTAAGGGGGAAGAAGAGTACCCCTAGCGTTTGGCTGGGAGGTACCGGTGAGCTTTTTTCGATCGGCAAGCAGAAGCGGCACGGAGCAAGGGAAGCGGCACGGAGTGCGGGACGTCGTCTGAGGTAAGCGAAAGGCAACGGTATGATTTTAATTGGTGAAGTAGAATGCATGTTTATATTCGGCAATTTTAATGTTATTGATGCTGTATGTTCCCTTCCATTCGTCGCTCTGACTGTATGAAATCATTCTGCCAAAAATCTGGACTGTGCAAATTTAAATGATGGTGCAGGAATGTGTAATTTTAATATTGTTGTTATATCCTTTTATTCGACGTCCTGGACTTTATAAAACGATTGTTGTTATAATTTAGGACTGTGTGTTGAGTTACTGGAAATCATCTGAATGGAAATCGCTTTGTATTTCTGGAAATGGTCTGTGTATGCCATCATTGTATTCTGAAAACGAGTCTTAATTGGTTATCCTTGCTTTCCGGAAATTTAGCTGAATGGATATGGGTTGTATTCTGGAAATGGTCGGATTTTGATTTCATGGTAGTTGGCATTTCGTTGGCATTTCGTTTGACTATTGCTGCAAATTAGTTTTGCATTTCGTTTTGCATTTCGTTGATTATTGTTGCAATTAGTTTTGCATTCATTTTTGATTATTGCGTGCCCGCAAACTAGTTTGGCATTTCGTTGGATTCTTGCGCTCTTGTAAACTTGTGTGGCCCTCCGTTGCTTTGGTGTCGCGTTAGCATTGAGTGTTACCACTGAATGATGCGTTTGAATATTTTACCGGTCTGCGTTTAGATTTTAATTTGCAAACCCAGATTGCCTTTCTTTTTATCTCGGATTTTCGTGTTAATGATTGCCTGGCATTTGTTTGGGATTGTGGGCGTTCTCTTTGGGTACAATGGGAAATTCAATGGTGGCCATTTGTTCCTTAATCTGCTATCCCTTCGCTGCAAAATTTATGTCCTCCAATTTCCATTTCGCTTTCATTCATTTGCTTAACCTTATGGCAATTCATTGGTGCATCCTAGCAAAATCTTCTTATATCCTGGCAGTTCCTCCTAATCCTGGCAATCTGAATTCTGTTCTGGCCACTTGCATGACAGCCTGTAGAAGGATTCTATCACCAGTGCGCGTTGTCTGTGGCGATTTAAATGGAATTCACTGATATTTATTGGGCTCCCTTTGGTCTGCGTTTAAATGGTTATGGTATGCGTTCCTCTTCCATGGGCGAAATCACAGATGCGTTTTCCATTTTGGGGGATTTGCATTTTTATTGCATACAGTGGCATTTATTTCGTGGGCGTTGGGTATGTGTTTGTTTGTTACCCGTTACTGCGCGCGAATTTAACTTTGTAAGCTTTAATTCCACCCAATTATGTAATATGATGCTAATTCTGTATATCGATTCCTAAAATTGTGTTACCCTTAAATATGGTTTTTTTTTATATTTGATATTTGGCATCTTCAGTATTGCCATTTTCTTTTGCTATTTTATTTATTGCCTTTTCCTTAATATTAACGTTACCTCGTTAGTTTCAAGTCGAGGTTACCTATTTGATTGATATATATCGGTTATGGAGTTAATAATGGCCTTTCCTTATCCCTCACAAAGATTAATTTTAGAGAAAACGGGGAGTAAAATCAGAGTGAACGTTATATTATTTCCTTTCAGTCAATATGGAATTAAATGACTAATTTGTTAACTGCTTTTGTGTGGTAAGCAATGTCGAGTTCTGATGCCCCCTTTTTCCATTATGGTTAATAACGTTGCAGCTGGAAGGTCTGTTCCGGAATACTGATGCTTTTTCCTTATTGTATTAAATTTCTAAAGGGTTATGTATATTGAGTTTTTGGAAGGTCGATGCATTAATTATTGAGTTTATCAAAATTAAATGGAAAGTTAGGCCTACAGAGTTGTATGGAAGGTTTATGTATAGTGAGTTCATTGAGTCTATATGGTAAGTTCATGCATTGATTATTTCCTCTAATTTCTAGCTACTAGATGCACATTGAGTTGAGTTAGACGGCTCCTTTGATAAATATGAAAAGCAGCAAAAATGCAATATTCAAAGCAATTTTAATATTTGTTTAAATAGAGAGGTTAATACTAGTCTAAAGCGCAATGTTAATATATATTTAACTACCTTGTAAATACTTGTTCGAATTGCAATATTAATAATTGTTTAAAGTGAATGTTAATAATGATGTTTAAGCGATATGTTAATATTTTCTTAACTGCCATGATAATACTTGTTCAAATTGAAGGTTGATATTTACTTAAATTGAAATGTTATTAAAGCGCAATATTAACCCTTTTAAGGTCATTGTAAAGTATGGTAATAAATTGGGAGGCAATGTGAGATAGTATGGATAATGTGGCTAGTATTCAATCATGGATGAGTCATAGACTTTGCCTGGTCATTAATTTTAATTGGTCATTGTCCAAGTTCTTGTCTTCCACTTTCTGTAGAAGATGGGGTTGCTCTTTCGTCTATGGGTGCGCTGGGTTGTAAAAAATTTGTCGATTGGTCTTCTTGTGTCGGGCGGGATATAGTCACCCCCTGGTAGCCTTAGGAGACATGTCTGTGTGTGTGAAAGTTTTGTGTAAAGAATCCAGTGCTGTATCAAGAGTCTCGGCCCCTTTAAAGGCGGGGTTTCCACTCTTGCGACACACCTGACAGACATTACTAGTTTTGCCTGAGCAGTCGGCCAAGAGCCTGTCTAATCTTCTTTCGAGAAGACATAAGACTAAAAGCCCTGCTTTTCTGTGAATAAATAGTAAACTCTACTGATGGATTCTTCTTTCTGTGACCGTACTTTACTTACACCTGGTGTCGTTTACTGCTTACAGCTGCTAATTGTACACCTTATGTCTAGGGGCATTATTACTTGTTGTCACTGTGATATGTCGGGATCATCTTGTCATGTTCGTCTTGCTTGTGTCTGGTTCTAGGTCGGGTTACTAGTTTCTACCTGAGCAGTCGGCCAGGAGCCTGTCTAATCTTCTTTCGAGAAGACATAAGACTAAACGCCCTGCTTTCCTGTGCAGAAATAGTAACCCGAACACCCTGGAGTCTTCCCTCTGTGTTCTTACTGTGCACCCACAACATGTCTTAATGCTGCGCTGTGCGCCTTATGCTTGTGATCGTGTATTGTTGCAGTTACTCATTGTGTGCCTTCAGTTTTGCCTTGTCATGGTTGCGTCTTGTTGGTTGTCGAGTGGCATCGTACAGTTAAGGTGTTGTTACTTCTACACGCGCGCACACACTTTAAAGAAAAAAAAAATTGCACCTGTTACTAGAATGGTTTTCGTAACGAGGAGGTTCGTTACAGTGGCAAAACAACCAGAATTTTTGAACACTGTCACGGGTAAATTGAAAGCTCTCTGTCCATCCCTCTTTTTTTCACTATCATCTTGGGAAAGGGATACACTTGATTCTTCCACTCTTCTGGTTGCTGGAACTATGCATACTTCTCATGTTGTCACACATAATGTTCATGAGGGTTTACTTACTATAGAGTTTGTATTTCTAAATCGTGTGAGTGGGAGGAACTATGATAACACTTTGGCTGAGATTCTAATTCTTAGGGGGGTTAGGGCTACACCTGGAGTCCCTGAATGGGAAAACCCTTTTCCTATGGAAACTTTAACTAGGGAGGATGAGGATTCTTTAAGAGATGGAGTTACAACTAGTGAGATGGAGGGGTGATGTATTATTCTGAAAGGATTTAGGGAACCAGAACTAGGAGAGAGTTCCATGGGAGATGTTATGGAGACCCTAGTCTCATCTTACATAGAGGTTATTAACCTTTTCCCTATCCCTACTTATCAGGGGAGGAAGGTTATTCAAATATTGGGATCTACTGAAACTATCAGACAGTTGGAAAATACTGGGAAGGGTTTAGAAAAAGAATACACTTGGTCAAAGGGCTTGGGATATGAGATCTCCCCCATAAAAACTAGGAGTGCGCGTAAAAAATCTATTGTCCTCCCTACTGATATTGTCTCACTTCCTTCCATTTTTACTGATAATGGGGCGCTTAGAGGCATGAAATCCCTTGATAGGGATAAGCCATGAAATTACTCTCCCTAAATATCAGAGGGGTGGGGGGACCCTAAAATTGGCTTTCATGCGCAGACTCTTGTATAAGAGAAAACCTGATATAATTTTTCTACAAGAAACACTGGTGGATGAAAAAAACGCTAGGTATTTTATGCATTTGTTTTGTTCAAGTTGGTTAACTTGTGTTGTAAGCTTGATTGGAAAGTATGGTGGGCTATTGGTGACTTGGGACCCAAATAAACTTGATTTAGCACCTTACCTTAGAAGTGGTGGTATTTTTCTCACAGGTACTTGTTTGGAGAATAACAAGTCGATATCTTTGCTAAATTGTTATGGTCCTTGTAACGAGAGAAAGGCATTTTGGGAAAAGGTGGATTTTAGAGGTATGTTGTCTCATAAAAACTTGATTGTTGCAGGGGATTAAAACTTTACTACTAGTGCAGCTGAGGTCTAGGGAGTTTCAACACACTTGGATCCGCTGACTGGTTTCTTTAAAGATCTCTTTTAGGATAATCATTTGGTAGATATTTTACTGGATGTATTGGTCCCCACGTGGCAGAATGGAAGGGTGGGGATTGATAGCATTTTTAAAAGGTTGGATCGTATTTATATATCAGAGGATATTTTAAGTGAATTTGGCAGATATATATCATGGGTGAAATATCCATATTTCTTAGACCATGGAACAATCCTTGTACAATTTGAAAACCTACAATTTCCTACAGCCTACCCTTTTAAGTTAAATTCGACTTGGTTCGTAGAAGAACAATTTTCTACTATAGTGAAAGAAGTTTAGACAGATCAAGACTTTAAGATTTAAACATGCATACAACAAAGATTTGTGTGGAAATTGAAAGTTTTAAAACAACGTATTAAAACCCGGGTAAAATTACAAAGAAAGAATAAGTTCTTTAGACTAGAAAATATGGAGGAGGAGCTTCATGACTATTATCTGGAAAAAATGAGGGAGGTGAGGGGTCAATTATCAGACTGCCACTTAAATAGCTTGGAGAATGAGTGAAATAAATTTGTTCTTTATGATGAATAACTTTGGAGACAGAAGAGCAGAGCTACTTGGTTTAAAAGTGGCAATCAAAATACAAGGTTTTTTCATAGCTTTGCTAGTTCTAGAAGGAATAACAAGCATATCTGGGAAGTTCTGGATGAGAACAGGTAGAGTCATACTGGACAAGAGGCACTCAAAAAGGAGGCCACCAGACATTTTAGAGGTTTTTTTGAACTTGGTGAACAACCACTCTTTGCTGGACAAGTATATACAACCAGCCTATTCCTCGTTTTGTCACTAAGGAGGACTCTAATTTACTTGATAGACCTTGTACAAAGTTGGAAATTCAGGAAGTACTCAAGCTCTTTGCAAAAGACAAAATCTTGGGACCTGATGGCTGGACGATTGATTTCTTCTCTCACTCTTTTGACCCGATAGGGGATGAACTATTGGAAGTGGTGGGGGATTCCAGGATGAGAGGAAAGATGATAAGCTCACTAAAATCAACTTTCCTGGATATGATTCCAAAAGTAAATAAACCTATGTCTTTTGGTGACTATATACCCATAGCACTCTGTAACTTATGTTACAAGCTGATACCAAAGGTTATTTCTAATAGAATAAAACCAATTCTATCGTGGTCTTTGTTGAGTGAACAACTGGGTTTTTTAAAAGGTAGACAGATATTGGATGCCATTGGGACGGTGCAAGAATTATTGCATAGTATAAAATTGAAAAAACTGAAGGCTTTAATTTTAAAGCTAGATTTAAAGAAAGAATACAATTGTGTTAACTAGGATTTTTTAAGATTGATTTTAATACAAACAGGTTTGAGCCTTTCAACTACAAATTGGATTATGAGTTGTGTAGTCAGTACCTCATTTGTTGTCCTTATAAATGGAGAGACTTCCACCTTTTTCCAGAGCAGCATCAGACTAAAGAAAGGATGCCCGTTATCATTGTTGCTATTTATTTTAGCTATGGAAAGTCTTAGCCTACTACTAAAGAAAGGACATGTCAAAAGAAGTTTGACGGGGGTGAAGGTTTCCAGGATTGTAAAAATTCTCCATCTCTTCTTTGTTGACGATATTCTCATTATGACCAATACTTCTTTACAGGAATGAAAGGAGATAAGAAATATCTTAAATCTCTTTTGCAGTGCGTCGGGTCTAAAATTGAACTTGACCAAATCTACCTTTCATCATTCAGGACTCCAAGGGGAGATTTTAGAAAATTTTAAAGAAGATTATTCCTATAATTTTGTTGATTTGGCTAAATGTTTCAAATATCTGGGATATCATTTAAAAGATGAAAAATATAAGTTCGAAGATTGGAGATGTATTTTAGAAAAATATGAAAAAATAATTGGTCATTGGTGTAACATATGGTTATCCCTCGGTGGACATTTCATTCTTATCAAAGTTGTGCTAGAAATATAACATGTGTACTGGATGGCTCTAGCGGCAATACTTGTTTCTATGCTCAATAATATTAGACAATAATATACAACTTCCTTTGGTCGAGATGTAGTGAAAAACAACATCTCCACCTATGCAGTTGGGAATTGATTTCCAGAACAAAGTATCTTGGTGGTTGGGGATTAAGGAATATTGATATTTTTAATRGAGCTTTGGCAACAAAATCCTTGTGGCATGTGYTGAYGAAGGATGGAATTTGGCATAGGGTAATCAAGGAAAAATACCTTCCTTATATATCGGTTCCTACTTGGTTCARAACAACTACWAATAGCTTGTCCTTAGCTTCAYAGACTTGGAAAAATATTTTAAAATCACTTCATCTTATAACTCATTGGTTAAGATGGAGTCYTGGGACTAGACATTCAGTTTTAATTAGGAAAKATCAGAWCYTGGKCTTGGGGAATTCTTCTCTGCTTTCTCAAGATCTCCTGGTTKCCTTAAAGCRCAAAAATATTAGATACCTCTATCAGGCTAGAGGTATGAACAAACCATGGTTTATAACTGCACMRTGGAAAKATAGTACTGAGATAGAACTTGTGGGTGATTTGGCACTTGAATGRRATTTATTTTGTAGGGATTTAATTGGTACAGGGGTACATATTYAKACCAAAKAAGATGAATTAATTTGGACTRGTGGTGACAATTTGGGTCTCTTAACAGTAAAAAATGTTTATTGCGCTCTAGCAAAAAAAMTTTGGCAGCAGCCRATTGGAGGATGGAGGAATATGTGGTCATGGGAAATAGATTTAAAAATTAGACTGTTCACTTGGATAGYTRTGGAAAWTAAAATATTAACYTGGGATAATCTACAAAAAAAAGGATGGGAAGGACCAAATATTTGTCATTTATGTTCAAGGGACTSAGAGAYAGTCTTGCATTTGTTGGTTAAATGTAACTTTACACAACAAGTATGGCAGAAGATAAAAAAGTGGACTTAAAATAAATTTTGCTTGGGAAGGTAATAATTTATTTACATGTTTTGACAATTGTCTTAAAAAGTAGTGGAATTTCATTACTCTTCCCTTCTTGGTTTGCTGGTTTATTTGGTTGGATAGAAATAAGAAAATATTTGAAAATGGAATCCCTTATATCCATTCAGTTGTTTATAATTCAATGGGTATATTGGATGGTTACTGAGGTACTCAACAAGTGTTATGTCCAAGAATTTCCACGCTTCCTTGTCATGCTTTGCCTACACTTGGATGGTTTGATGGTGCAACCCAATCAGATGGATTATAGAGTGGGGCAGGAGGAATGATTAAATTATCTGACAATACTATTTACAAATGGACTATCAATTGCGGTACAGGTACAAACACAAGGGTTGAATTGCTTGGTGTTTGGGCGACCTTAATCTTGGCTACTCATGTGGACATTGATACTCTACAGGTCTATGGAGACTCAAGAATAATTATTGATTGGTTGTACTGCAGAGGAAATTTACAAGTCATATCTTTAGTAGGTTGGAAGGACATAATTAGAGAACTATCCAATTCATTTAGTACAATCAGGTTCTCTCACATTTATCGGGAACAAAATCGGGAAGCTGATTCAGTATCCAAAAAGGCTTTACATAATCCAGAGGGGAAGATAATATATAACAAATGGATAGAAGGAAACGAGGGTCCCTCTCATTTTTTGCACCTATTTTAGAATATTTCTATTCCTATTGTTTTTTGTAGTACTTTTAATGATGTCATAGATTAAGGAGGTAGATACTTTATGTCTCCATACAATCCCCGATCTGTTTGAGATGGAAAGTATATTGTTATCAGTTTTTTTTGTTTTTGAGGAAATGTTGGATTGTTTTCATCACTGAATAACTTTGAGCTCTTTGTAATTACCTGGACAGGTCTTTTTGGTGATGTGCACACTATTATATCTAATACAATAAGAAATTTTCTACTGGAAAAAAAGTTACTTTGACTTTGTACCAAAAACTATAGTCTGGTGGGGCACGGACTTAAAAAAGTAATTGTTACTTTAATGATTAATCTCTTAAACAAATGACATAGTGCAATCGATCATGTGGTAATGAAAAACATGAAACCAAACAACATGGTTATTTAAAATAATTATTACTTTATATTATTTTAAATTAATTATTACTTTTTATTATTTTAAATTAATTATTATTTTATATTATTATTCAAAATAGATATTATTTAATGTTAAAATATGGAATTACTTATGCAAATATAAAGAAAATCCATTAAATCCAAATGTTGTGCATGTTTGTGATGAGAATGGAGCTCTGTGTAGATACACAATTGTTACTGTAATTATTAACCTATAAAAAATTACATTTTTTTATTTTTTATTTTTTAAATCTAGGGGAGTTGATAATTGGATTGGATTATCTAGATGAGGTCTAGGTTCAAATCCTATTGGATTCCACTATAAACCCTATGCTAGTTCTAACAACTCATAAACCAACACCTAGCAAGAAACTTATGATTTAGAAAGGGTCGAGAGTTTAAAGACACACCAACAAGGGGGTTCCCAAGCATGGGGGGTGTCTACCCTTCTAGCCTTATCTCAATGTACCAAGTATTCATCAAATATTTGAACCCATGCGAGAAGAGTGAAAGACCTACCTCGCAACCATTCAAACAAACCACCTCAACTACATTTTGCAATTATTGATATAGTGGACAAGTAAGGTTATTAGACACATACTAACAATGTAAATTTATATGTCTTAAGAAAGGGTGTTTCATGCTCAATTATTAATATTTAACAGGTTGATGGAAAAAATTTATAATAGTAGTCATCATTACAACTTAAATTCGTCATATGATGGGAAATAAATGTCATCTCAAGACTCACACCATGAGTAAAGATTTGTGTTTAATTATGAAGTCTTTCTTACACATCCCATGTTAAATGATACACTAACATCCCAAGTTATGATAGACTTATGATACCATGATACACTTTATTTTGACATTTATATACTGTGAAACTTCGAGACAAATTTTAAACCAATAGGAGGAGTATGCAACATCCCACTCTTGCGCGCACTGAGTGAACTTATTCTTTGAGGACACTTGCTTGCAAGTGATCCAGATTATTATACTACTGGTTGTTTTATTATGATTATGAGGCATTATGGATGTGATGATGTGTTATTTTGTTATGTTTACATAGACAGGTGCTATTGACTGGGTCCTCCTGAGTGTGCAGGACTTTGGACCTCGAGTATGCAGAGGCATCGATGAAACCTATTGGTTTCCGGATTGAGTCAGGGAGTGGACTATTGGGGTTTGATTTTTGTAATTATGATATGTGTACATCTGATTAGATGTTATGATGATTGATTATTTTGATAACATGATTCGTTGATGATGTAGGTTGATGATAGCTTTCCGAATAGACTCACATGTGGAGGAGAGGGGTCACACATGCCAACCAGAGATGTTGAGGGAGAGGTGTGGACAACAACCCTGCCACAACCTACTAGCACTCTCGTCCTAGCTTGAAATTTAGGTTAATGATTACCTAGTTTGAGAAGATCCATGATGCCGTGAGGGAAGACTATGAAAGTTGCTCACGATGATTCTAAGGGGCGCACAATAAGGAAAGGGCCTTATTCCTTAGGGGCCCTTAGTCTTCCACAAGATCATCTAGCAGAGTATTGACTCCAGGGGTTTTTGATGTCTACCAAGTCAGTCAAGAGGTGAGTGGCACCCTTGGAGCACGTAGTGCGTCCTGAAGGGCATGCCATGCATGGAAAATGGAAAGAGGCGATTGACACCCTTGGAGAATGTAGTGCATCCTGAAGGGCACATCGCGCAAGGCAAATAAAATGAGGCAAGTGGCACCCTTGGAGAACCTAGTGCATCCTGAAGGGCACGCTGCGTTGTTAACTAATAAGTGAATAAACCTAGATGGCCTTAGAATGAATTATGTGATAAGAAAGTTTTTAAAACATTTCCCCTAATAAAAATGTCGCTCAGCCTAGGAAAATAAAATCTAGGTCTAAGTGATACTTGTCGTAAAAAATAATAATAATAATAATAATTAAATATGTGAAGAGAAGGGGGTAAGAAATTCAATTAATTTGTTAAAATCAAATTATATTGAGGGATTAAAATTTTAAAAGGGAATTGATTGTTTTTCTACATATGCTAATTAAAAGTTATTAATTAAAAAGAAAAAGGGGTAAAAGGTGATTTTTCTACACTTGCTAAATTGAGTTTTAGTTAAGAAAGGAAAAGAGGGAAACTTAAAAAAAAGGAAACTAATGGAAAAAGGGGAAACATAAAGAAAAAGGAAATGTAAGGAAAAAGCAGAATGACTAACTTAGTAAGGAATCTTCCCTTTAAGAACTTTCTAAATTGAGCTCAACTAGGAAGTTAGTAAGAGCGTAAGTCATTTAAATTGTGTAAGGGAATATGGGGACACCTAAGAGCGATTTTAGGGATGTTTTTATGTGGGTGAGGGAAATAGGAGTAATTAAATAATTAAAAAAATTAATTTTTCGTGCAACTAGGGAGATGGGTGACATGTGTACGGGGAAGTTTTTTCTGAATTAAATTAATGAAAAATAAATTAAATGGAAATTTAGGAAAGAAATCACTTATAAACTCTATAAAAGGATGGAGGAGGAGGAGTATGAAGGGGGAGGGTTGTTATGCGTAACGTTACGTTGCAGAATTTTTGACTTGACTGACTTATCTTGTGGGAGTTGGGATACCTAGCTCGGGTATGAGTGGTAGCTCGACCTTTCGAGGCGAGCTGGTTGCTAGTTGTTCTTTGGTGTAGAGTGCGTGGACCCTTTGCAGATCGAGGGGATAAGGGGGAAGAAGAGTACCCCTAGTGTTGGCTGGGAGGTACCGATGAAGTCACATCGATCGACAAGCAGGAGCTGCATGGAGCGCGTAGGACATTGACTCAGAGCTGTCACCTTGGGATACAGTACGCATGTTTTTATTTTTGCATGGTAGATTACTATTGATCTTGTGCTTTAATTTCCGTACTTTTAATTGTGTAAAGAAAGTGTTTTACTTAGAATTTTTAATCGAGAACTTAAATTCACCATAGCTTTACGCTCGCTGCTTGAATTGATTCCCTTGGAAATCGACCCCCAACTTATATGACTGTTCTGTCTGTTTTAATGATTATTATGAAGAGATTGTGTTTTATCTTTGTCCTCATCCCTAGATCATCAGTCCACACCTGAGTAGTCAGCCAGGAGCTGGATTGACGGTCGTCACTTCGATGTTAATAGACCTATAGACCCTAATGCCATGCTTTTCTGTGCGTGGATGATGAGTGAAGGATAATTTTTTGCCAGCCATCTACCTCACTTATATCTGGGTTGATTTATTAATGGATGAGCGATTGGTCTTGCACCTTCTTGTGATTGATTTTTCTGCATTGATTGATTCATGGCTGAGCGATTGGTCTTGCGCTTTCTTGTGATTGATTTTTCTTCCTTGATTGATTCATTTTTGAATGGTTACCCTCTGTGTTTTCTGTGTGAATGTATATCTCTGCATTAAACCAACTTATCTTTGTTTTTTTGGTTATGGATATTCTCTTCATCCTACCTAGAAATTCACTCAGCGAATTCCCTTAAAATTCTATTGTGTACGAATTATCCTGATTTTTGGGAGTGATTACTATGATGAGCGATTGCTAAGATTTGACCAATTACTATATTTTTCATAGAGTTTAAATTCTCCTTCAAAATTAATGTTTACACAATGATTTTTAGTCAACCATTTTTGGATTATCTACACAACGATTTTTTTTTTTAATGTTAGACAACCATAGCATGTATCTTATATGTTACAAACAACAATTTCTACTGTCAATGATGGACAATGTTTTGGCATTTCAATAATAGATAAATTAAAAACAAATGTTGTATTATAGTTTAATGTGGTAGAGTATTAATTTCCTTTTTAAAAGGCATTTAACCCAGCAATCTATTTACCAACAAAATTATATACGTGACGGCATTGTTGTGGTGGTGTTTGATAAGTTGCGACTTGTTATATATAGTGGACATAAATATTCTGGAAGGCAGATTTATGTAATGTGTAACATAAATTTGATATCACATTCCAGAGAACAATATAGTTGTTATCTCCCTTTTTATTAAATGTTTTTTTTTACATAGCTATTTTGCCTTTCATTAATAGACAGAAATGACGGTTTAACTGAGCAATTATCATGTTTTTATCTCTGCATTGGGATCAACCACATTATCTTTGCTTGTTGGATAGACAACTTTTATCTCTGCATTTTTACACTTGTGCTCAGCGTTGTTACCCTCACGGTTGTGCGTCCTTCAGACAAAACCTGCCCTGCGTTTTGTAAACTACCTCTGCTTTGTTTTTTTTTATCTCTGCATTGCTATGGCCATCGTGTTTTTATCAGCTCCACATGTTAATGACCTAAACACTTGTTCTTTGAGTTTTTAATAACCTATGTGGTTCAATGAGTTGTCTATGCCCTTTTTTTATCCTGCAATTGGGATGAGGATACATGTGTTTTGATGCATTGATTCTTGGCATTTTAAATGAAAGGATCCTCTACATTTTTGATGTAATGATTCTCGGAGTTTTAATGAATGATTCTCTATGGTTTTAATGACCTCTTTGAATTATTTGTGTACTTAATGACGTCTACATTTTTAATGTACAATCAAAATATAATTTCAATAGGGTGTATATATAGATTCTGTCAGCAAGAATACATTTAACTCAATGATTAATTTTAATAGACCCAATATTGAACTCTGCTAACTGTCAGTATATACCGTGGCCATTATTAGTAAACGGTAATGTGGTCTACTAAGAGAAAGATTTATATTTATTCCTTGCTAATTTCCTTTAGATTGTTAAACCTGTGTAAAGACAACGAATTAATTAATGGGTTAAATTGGTACAACGCTTAAAGGACAACGAATCCTATGGTTGAAGACATCAATTTAATTAACTGCAATGATTTGATTAGCATTTAATGTGAATGGTTAAAGAGTGAATTACTTACCACTAAATTTTGATTTCATTTAAAAAGCATTTGACTTGTTTTGACTACGATTATAATATGTTTGACTGCAATGGTTTATACTAATATGTACTGAATGGTATTAAATATGTATTGACCGCGATGGTATGTATTATAATATGTTATGCATTGAATTCGATGTATTGTTATGTGAATAACCTGTTGGTTTCAGTTGCACTGAAACATTTATATTAGAGATATAGTTCAGTTTCATTTAGGGAGTTCATAAGGTAGTGAATTCCTAAGATAGCCTTATGGTTTCAGTTTTAATTAGCGACATAAGACATCGATTTCAGTCTCTTTGATGACATAATGATTTAATTTTGAGTAAGGCATTACCCCTCGATTGGATTAGACAACATCTTTTGCATTTAGATCATTGGTATAAAGATGTTCAACACGTTCATCGCCTATAATGGTTTTTCCATATGATAATCTTAATTGTTGATTATTAAGTACTAGGATTATCGCCTTATAACATCCTTAAACATTCTCCCAACAAGGAACTCGATAAGGACCTATTGATTTATTGATTGTATCTTTGTAAGGTGTTGTATTGTTGGATTTTATCTGGGGACGAGGGGTTGGAAGTAGGTTGGATGCGCATGGGTCCCTATTGTGCCTATCACACTATGGCCCTATGATTCCTGAAGAGGGGATCATTGCGCACCCTCATGGATAGAGGAGATTGATAACTTGGTCAGAGTTTGTGCCTCCCATCGTGGGTGTTTGTTCATTATAGTTGTTGTTGGTGTGGGGGATTGTAACGCCTTCATGCATTGGGTTGCATGCCATAGAGGTCCTAGTTACTGGTTGTCGAGGCCATTGTGTCGGGATGGTGATGTTGTCTTTAGCTTGTAGGAATTGTCATGTTTGTGTCCAGTGGGTATTCATTTATATATTTTTCTTTACACATGTTTCGCCCAGTTGATCGTTGTTCAGCGCATTGAGTCGTTGTTGTTTGTTTCCTAATTTGCGTGTGTGGGTTAGTCATCAGTTTGTGTAGTTCAACTATTGTTTTCATTGCCTTCTATCCTAAAAAAAACCAAAAAAAAAGTGCACTTTTCCTTCACTTGCAGTCGTAACGATTGGGGTCATTATATATGGTATCAGAGCAAGTTCAACCTTGTGACTGTGGATCGCTAGGGTTTCCACTGCAGTAAACCCTTGAGTATTAACCTAACGCTATTTAAAATTTTAAGGTATCCATGTGGTGATATTGATTAGAGGATTCCACAGGGGTTCATGACGTGGTGCCATGGAAGGAGGTGCAATGCCTCCAGAGGTGCTCGCACCCTTGGAGTCTAACCCCCAAGGGGAAGAGCAAGTCCTTGGGTTGGATTCAATTGTTGTAAGGGATGATGATGGTCTGACAAGGTCCTTCCAAAGATTGTTAGAGGCCTTGATTCACCATCTATATTGAGATGAGGCCAGGGCGCATATACCCCTGACGGTCCCTAGTGCGCCCAGCTAGTACCATTAGTATTCACCGCAAACTCAAGAAGGTCAAATTTCCTGAGTTCTTTGGTGCCTCGGTGAACACAACTGTCGAGGCATGGTGGGAGAATATGGCAATATTCTTTGAGCTTTGCAAATATACTCCCAACATGAAGGTCTGCATGGTGGTCTTCAACTGAAAGGGAGTGCTCTTCTATGGTGGAAGATGCTCCTGCCGATTTTGAACATGGTCGTCGAAGACATGTCATGGGAACTATTTGAGGAACGATTTGAGGAGAGGTATCTTTCTGAGGAATTCATTGAGCGTCAACTCAACGAGTTCAACACCTTGCGACAGGCTGGCTGCACAATTCCTGAGTACGAGGCCCATTTTTGGAGCTACTTCGGTATGCTCTGCACCAAATTACCAAGAAATGTAAGGTCAACGAGTTCGTGTTGGTCCTTAATGTTAGAATTCAGCTTCTACTTTGGGTACCAGGAATACTAGAACATAGAAAGTGTGTTGGATTGTGGGGAGACACATTCCCATCATGACTGCCTAGAGGAGAGGACTAGTGAACCTGGATTAGTCGGGCCCACTATTGTGGGAGATTAGGCGAGGCCCCTCAGATTCATTCAACAGTGAATAATCGCCAGGAAGAGCACCAGTCGGCTGTGCTCTAGACGTCAGGTATCATCATTGACCAAACCCTTGGTATTTTGATAGATCCCAGTGCTACTCAGATTTTCATTTCTGGTGTAGTGATAAAGAGGATTAAGGTAAAGGCAGTTGAGCAGGATGAGTTTAGCTTTGTAGGGATGGCTTCACGAGCCAACCAAAAGGTTGGAGGAAATTTTATGGGCTATACCCTTGACCTAGGAGATTTTGTCACCAGGGCCAACATGTATATCATGATATTAGGATATTATGATGTCATGATTGGTATGGACTGGTTGGAATCGCATAAGGTGATACTCAACTGTAAGATGAAACGATTGAGCTTGGTCAATGACGAGGGACAACAACGTGTGATTGTAGCTTGGAACCAGGGAGTTTCCTCGAGGTTCATCTCTTCCTTACAGCTGCGGAAGAGCATGCACAAGGGGTGTAATCTTTATGCGATCCTTGCGTTAAATGAAAAGGGACTAGAGGAAGGTCTATAACACCTTTCAGTGGTGAGAGAGTTTGCGGATGCCTTATCATATGTCGACCCCAAAGTTATGGGAGTTGAGAATGCAACTGAAGGAGTTGTTGGACCTGGGACTTATACGTACAAGTGTGTCACCCTGGGGAGCGTTTGTTAATTTCATACGAAAGAAGGATGGGTTGTGGAGACTCTGCATTAACTACCGTTAATTGAACAAAACAACGATCAACAATCAGTATCCGTTATTGAGGATTGATGATCTGTTCGATCAGATGAAGGGTGTGAAGGTGTTTTCAAATATCGATTTGCGATCAGGGTATCACCATTTACTAATAAAGGAGGATGACGTCCCTAAGACCACCTTTAAGATGAGGTTTGGACATTATGAGTTTATTGTTTGGCCATTTGGACTGAAAAACGCCCCAGGGGTATTTATGAGTTTGATGAACAGGGTGTTCTGCGAGTACTTGGACAAGTTCATCCAAGTATTCATAGACTATATTTTGATTTACTCTCAGAATATGGAGGAGCATGATGAGCACTTGTGCTTGGTACTACGGTGTCTGGGAGAGCACAAATTGTATGGGAAATTGTCCAAATGCTCATTTTATCAATCGAAGATTCACTACTTAGGTCATTTCATGTCCGGCAAAGGTATCGTCATGGATCCAACAAAGGTCGAGGCTATTATGGAATGGGCTACACCGACGAATTTCCCAGAAGTGTGTAGCTTCATGGGTTTAGCAAGATACTATCAATAGTTCATCGAGGGATTTTCGAAGATAGCAAATCCAATCATAGAATTGCATATGAAGAAAAAGAAGTTTGTTTGGACTGAGAAATGCGTGGAGGCATTTCGGAGGCTCAAGGAGTTGTTAATAATAACACCAATGCTAAGGGTCCCTGACATGGACGCGAACTTCTTGGTATGCATTGATGCATCCAAGGAAGGCTTAGGCGGAGTCTTGATGCAAGGCGATCGAGTGATCACTTACATATCGAGGAAATTGAGAAGGAATGAGGAGAACTATGCAACACATGATTTGGAGTTGTTAGCCATTGTTTATGCCTTGAGAGTTTGGAGACACTTCCTTATTGGATGAAAATTTGAACTAAAAATGGACCACTGGGGACTACAACACATCTTTACGCAAAGCACCCTGAACGTGCGACAATGACGTTGGTAGAAATTGCTTAGCAAATATGATTTCGATGTTACATACATAAAAGGTACAATGAACTGGGTGGCAGAGGCATTGATTCAGAGACCACACATCTTTTTGGTGTTGCCTCTTCAGATGAATCTACGTGAAAAGATTCTAACTTTACAATGCGACAATGACTGGTACAAAGAGGTCAAGGATTTTATCAGACAAAACACAATGATGGTACCAATATTTGAAGGATTTACATTTGACGACGATGGATTATTGAGGTTTAAAAATTGGATTTATGTACCACTAAACGACGAGTTGAGCAGTCTGATCCTAAACGAGGCTCACAGAGCAGTGTACATGGCTTGCCCATGTGTCATGAAGATGAGGGCAGACCTTAAACCCTTATTATTATAGAAATAAATGAAGGAAGACATAGTCAACTATGTGGCCAGATGTCTAGAATGTCAGCAGGTGAAGGTTAAACATGGACATCCAACGGGATTACTAAAACCACACGCTATTACTAAAACCTTCTTTAAGCATGAAACATGGAAAACTGGGTGTACTCGTGAAGATGCAGGAAACTCCAATTTGTATGCCATAGTACCAATATTTTGCAACACCTTATAAGGGCCACAGTACTTTGGTGATAATTTATTATCCTTCTTGGCTTGCTTGAGGGACATCTGTTTGTATGGT
>JZKD02S1728399.1:347996-365090 GCA_000966675.3 Picea glauca
GGGGTAATAAATAACATTACTAATATAATATGCCCCAATTAAGGGGTAATAAATAACATTACTAATCTAATATGCCCCAATTAAGGGGTAATGAGCCAATATTAGGGCTTAACATTTCATTGTTGGATTTCCACTGATGGCAAGGAGACATGACTCGATTTTTGTGGTAATCGAAACTCTAACGAAGAGTGCTCTTTTATTACTGTGAGTACGATGTATCAAGCACCTCACTTAGATAGAGTTTTCTTCAATGAGATTGTGAGGCTGCACGACATGCCTAAGAGGATTATATCTGATCGAGGATTGGTGTTTACTAGACGATTTTGGACTAGTTTCCAAGAGGCCTTGGGAACCCAACTTAACTTTAGTACTACGTATCACCCAAAGATAGACGAGAAGACTGAATAAGCAAACCAAGTCTTGGAGGACATGTTGTGTATGTATGTGATGGACCAACAGAAGCGTTGGGAAGAATTATTTCCACTGGTAGAATTTTCTTATAACAACAGTTACCAAAGCACCATTAAGATGGCGTCTTTGAGTTTCTTTATGGGCGACCGTGTCAGACGACTTTGAGTTGGGATTGACTTGAGGATAGGGTCTTGGTGGGACCAAAAGAGATCCAAGAAATGGAAGATAAAATGCAAACAATAAGATAAAGGATCAAAGAAGCACAGGATCGATAGAAGAGTTATGTCAATGCACACCGTGTCGACCATAGTTACGAGTTTGGTGATCGAGTCTTCTTGTGGGTAAAAATGCATAAGAGTTCGATCAAGTTTGGAAAGGGAGCTAAAATATCTCCTAGGTTCATGGGACCTTTCATGATTGTGGAAAGGAAGGGGCTCGTGGCCTATCAACTAGCCTTTCCTGATTCCCTAAGGCATATACACGATGTCCTCCACGTCTATGTTTGAGACATTATAATTAGTGACCCTACACGTGTTATTGACACGAGTCCCTTGCAGGTGTCAGACGAGGGTGCGCTCATAGTAGATTCAACCCATATTCGGGACCATCACATTCAACGGTGACGACGTCGAACAGTGGATCAGGTCAAGGTCGAGTGGGACAGCTATAGTCCGCACTCAGTGACCTAGGAGGACCCATATGATATGTGCTAGCAGTTTCCATTTTTGTTTGATAGATAGACTTATGATACCATGATACACTTTACTTCGGCATTTATATACTGTGAAACTTCAGGATGAAATTTAAACCAAGAGGGGGTGTATGTATCACCCCACTCTTGCGCACACTAAGAGAGCTTATTCTTTGAGGATACTTGCTTGCAAGTGATCCAGATTATTATACTACTGGCCATTTGATTATGATTATGAGGCATTATGGATGTGATGATATGTTATTTTGTTATGTTTACATAGACAAGTGATATTGAATGGGTCTTCCTGAGTGCACAGGACTTTGGACCTCGAGGATGCATAGGCATCGATGAAACCCCTTGGACTCCGTATTGAGTCATGGAGTGGACTATTGGGGTTTGATTGTTGTAATTATGACATGTGTACATCTGATTAGATGTTATGATGATTGATTATTTTGCTGACATGATTTGTTGATGATGTAGGTTGACGATAGCTTGCTGAATAGACTCACATATGGAGTAGAGGGGTCACGCATGACAACTAGAGACGTTCAGGGAGAGGTGTGGATAGTAACCCTACCACAACCTACTAGCATTCCCGCCCTGGATCGAACTGTAGGTTAAATATTACCTAGTTCGAGAAGATCCAAGATGCCTTGAGAGTAGATTGTGGCAGTCGCTCATGATGATTCTAAGGGGTGCGCAATAAGGTAGGGGTCTTATTCCTTAGAGTCCCTTAGTATTCCACAATATCACCTAGTGGAGTATTGACTCCAAGTGTTTTTGATGTATACCAAGTCAGTCAAGAGGCAAGTGGCACCCTTGGAGCACGCATCTTGAAGGGCACGTCGCCCAAGGAAAATGGAAAGAGGCGAGTAACACGCTTGGAGCACGTAGTGCGTCTTGAAGGGCACATCACACAAGGGAAATAGAATGAGGTGAGTGGCACCCTTGGAGCACCTAGTGCATCCTGAAGGGCATGTTGCGTTTTTAACTAATAAGTGAATAAACCTAGATGGCCTTAGAAGGAATGATGTGATAAGAAAGTTTTTAAAACATTTCCCCTAATAAAATGTTGGCCATCCTAGGAAAATAAAATCTAGGTCTAAGTGATACTTGTGGTAAAATAATAATAATAATAATAATCATTAAACATGTGACGAGAAGGGGGTAAGAAATTCAATTAATTTATTAAAATCAAATTATATTGAGGGATTAAAATTTTAAAGGGGAATTGATTGTTTTTCTACATATGCTAATTAAAAGTTATTAATTAAAAAGAAAAAGGGGTAAAAGGTGATTTTTCTATACTTGCTAAATTGAGTTTTAGTTAAGAAGGGAAAAGAGGGAAACTTAAAAAAAAAAGGAAACTAAGGGAAAAAGGGGAAACATAAAGAAAACGGAAAGTTTTTCTGAATTAAATTAATGAAAAATAAATTAAATGGGAATTTGGGAAAGAAATCACTTAGAAACTCTATAAAAGGATGGAGGAGGAGGTGTATGAAGGGGGGGTTGTTATGTGTAATGTTACACTGCATAATTTTTGACTTGACTGAATTATCTTGTGGGAGTTGGGATACCCAACTCGGGTACAAGTGGTAGCTCGACCTTTCGAGGTGAGTTGGTTGCTAGTTGTTCTTTGGTGTAGAGTGCGTGGCCCCTTTGCGGCTCGTGGGGCTAAGGGGGAAGAAGAGTACCCCTAGTGTTGGCTGGGAGGTACCAGTGAGGTTACATCGGTTGGAAAGAAGGAGTTGGATGGCATGCGCAGGACAACGACTCGGAGCTGTCACCTTGGGCTATGGTACACATGATTTTATTTTTGCATGGTAGATTACTATTCATCTTGCACTTTAATTTACTAGTGGTATCAGAGTGGTATTTGCCTTGTCGTCTTAATGCATGTACCCAAAAAGGTCGGAGTGCAAAGATTTGGGTCTTGAGCTTGTTTCTCTTGAGGAAAAAATCTCTCGCATGCCCAAGAGACCTCTCATGGAACGAGAAAAGAAACATGATGGGACAGGAGATCCTTTCAAAATGTTGATTGAGGAAACCCTAACACAACAAAGGAATGAGATTATGGATAGTTTCATGCAAATCCTTTGATGACTATCAATAGGCGATGCATCTTCTCTGAGCGGAGGCATCGCCCCCTTCAAGGTACAAATAAGCTTCGATATTCCTATATTTGAGGGTTAGATAGATGCAGATGTTGTAGACAAGTGGTTGAATCTACTAGAAGGGTATTTTTTTGTCCATAACTTTTTGAATATATAAAAGATTACTTTTGCACTCCTCAAAGACATTCCCCATGTCAAAGATTGGTGGGAAACCTTCTGTGAGCAAAAGGAAACAGAGGAACCCTCATTATTTATAGTCACAACCACCTGGGAATCCTTCAGGGATTCTATTAAGGAACAATACTACCTTGTCGGAAGCTATGATGACTTGTATACCAAATGGACCAGACTGCGGCAAGAAAGAGACCAAGCAGTGCCAGATTTCACAAATATCTTCCATACATTGTGCACCAAGATGGGTATCAAATATTCAGAGAGACATCTGGTGCTCAAGTATCACAGTGCTCTGCATAGATACATATAGACCGAAATGTAATTTCTGGACATCTCATCCTTGGGCGCGGCCTACCGATATGCCATAAAAATTGAGCAAAATCTAAAACAAAAGATGCGGCAATTTGGTCCTAGGAACCCCTCACAAAAAAAACCAAGAAAGGGCAGCCCCAACCAACAAAACAAAGGACAAAGCAAATATGGATAGTATCAGGACAACTAGTCCAAGACGTAAACAAAGAAGGACACCAGAAATAAAAAGAAAGATACCGGGAAGTGGTGTGACTTCCATAAAATCCCTTGGCATAACACTGTTGACTGCCGCTCAAATTATTTTTTGGTGGCCGAAGTGAAAGCCTTTGAATCAGATGCGGGTTCTGACTCTAAGCTAGAACCAGAAAGCGGAAGACAAATCATTGATGCAGAACCCAGTGCCACCGTTACTACCATGAAGCTATAGCCTGGTGAACCAGATGAGTGAGAAGAAGGAGAGCATCTTTTCCATTCACAGATGTGGGTAAAAGGCACCCCACTGCACTTCATCATTGATCACGGTAGCCAGAAGAACCTCATCTCAATAGATATCATCAAGCGGATGGCCCTGTCAACAACACTGCACCCACAACCCTACAGCATTGGATGGCTCCACCAAGGAAGCGATCTCTGCATTAGCCAACAGTGTTGACTATCATACGACTTCAAGCCCTTCAAAGACGAGGTAATGTGTGATGTTTCTCCTCTCAATGTTTGTGATGTTCTTTTGGGACAACCTTATTTATGGAAACGTCATGATGTATATGAGTCTAGGCCTTGTACTGTTATTATTACTTTTAACAGGAAATTGTAGAGGATAGCTGAGGCAGTCCCACCTAGTGCTATTTACTTGATCTCTGCTAAGAAATGCAGGAAGGTCATCTCTTAGATGGGGAATTTTGTCTTCTTCATGATTCTCTCTCAGAATAAGCGAAAGATCACAACCACATTCAGGGTCTCTGAGGCTGACCTGTCCACACAGTAGAAGCAATTAGATAAGGTCGTGGAAGAATACTCAGATATCTTTTACTGGGGTACCTCTGCACTGCCAGGTCAAGCACCCCATCGATCTGACCCCCGGCACACCGCTTCCCAATGGGTCAGTCTATCGCCTGTCTCTATTAGAGAATGAGGAGATCAAGCGATAGATCAAAGAAATGTTCCACAAGGGGCACATCCCTCCCAGATCATCACCTTGAGGGAGCCCAATCGTGCTGGTACAGAAAAAATATGGAACCTAGTGACTCTGCATTGATTACAGGGATCTTAATAAAATCACAGTCAGAAACCCATACCTGATTCCATAAATCAATGACCTCCTTGATCAACTCACGGGGGACAAATACTTCAGTAAGATTGATCTGAAGTCTGGCTACCACCAGGTCCCAATAGAATAGACAAATGTATGGAAGACCGCCTTCAAGTTAAAGGAAGACCTTTTTGAATGGTTGGTCATGCCCTTTGGTTTGAAAAATGCACCAACCACTTTCATGAGGTTGATGGATGATATCCTAAGACCATTCACCAATAATTTTGTAGTGGTGTATCTGGATGACATTCTCATTTACAAAAAGACTTGGGTCGAACACTTGTAGCATATTCAGTAGGTTATGCACACCCTGTGATAGCACAAGCTATATGCCAACTTGGAAAAATTCTCCTTCGGCATGGACAGGGTCCATTACCTAGGCTACATCATTGATTAGCATGGCGTACATGTGGATCCAGCCAAGATCCAAGTCATCCATGACTGTCCAGCCCCAACCACACTCACTGATCTCTGGAGATTCTTGGGCCTTGCCAATTTCTACCACAGGTTCGTGCTGGGATTATCCCATATTGCATGGGTCCTTGGCCAAATATCCAGGGGTGGTGGTAAGGCCAAATTTGCGTGGGTCTGGTCCCAATAACAAGCGTTCGATGATTTGAAGAAGCTCTTATGCTCAACCCCAATACTTTAACTCCCAGACCTGCAACAACCCTTTGAGATCGAGACAAATGCTTCCAACTATGATGTGGGCATCGTTCTCACTTAGCACAACCACCCTGTGGCCTATCATAGTGAGACACTATCATATGTTGTCCATAAGTACCCTACTTATGACAAAGAAATGTACTCCAATGTGTAAGCCTGTTGCCAGTGGAAACACTACATTCTTGGGAAGGAGACAATCATCCATACTGATCATAAGCCACTGCGGTTCATGCAGACACAAGGAAAATTGCAGAATGACCGCCATCAAAAGTGGTCCACATACTTGCAGCAATTCCACCTCAACATCAAGTATAAAACACGAATCACCAATCGTGTCGTTGATTACCTCAGCATACCTCTAGTCGCGACACTCACCATGGTGCTAGACTCTTACAACCATGAGACCTTTGGATGGCCCCAACTCTGTGATATAGACCCAAAATTCACCACCACCTACCAAATGTTGGGGGAAAACGCAGTTGTCGATAATTTCCATCTTCAGGATGGGTTGTTGTGTCATCTTTGCCATATATGTGTTCCATCAAGTGAGTGAGTGAAGCTAATCTGGGAAGCCCACTACAGTCGAGTGGCAGGACACTTTGACGTTGAAAAGACAGTGGCGATGCTACATAAACATTTATACTAGCCAAAACTTCGATAGGAGGTCAACAAGTATATCAGGTCCTGCACTTCCTACATGATTACCAAACCAACCACTAAGAAATAGGGCCTGTACACCCCTCTTCCTACTCCCGACAAGCCATGGGAATCCATCTCAATGGACTACATGTCGGGCCTCCCATCCACCAAGCGGGGAAATGACTATGTTTTTGTGGTTGTTGATTGCTTTTCTAAGATGGCGATTTTGGTTGCATGTAAGAAGAACATCACAACAAAGGCCACTACTAAGATCTTCTTTGAACGAGTCTGGGTACATTTTGGAATCCCACAAACCATTGTCTCAGATCAGGATAGTTGATTTCTTAGCACATTCTGGTCCAGCCTCTAGTCACTGCTAGACACCAATCTCACCAAATCCATGGCCTTCCACCCTTAGACGGATGTCCAAACCGAGGTCGTAAATCGAATGATTATTCATATCCTTCGCATGTATAATTCTCAACACCCTCGCACATAGGATGAGAGCCTTCCCTATGTCCAACATAGCTACAAACGATCCCTTCATAGATCAACCAGCCACAGCCCCTTTCAGGTGGGTTTGGGATTCCAAATATTGGGTCTTATAGATGTCGCACTTCCCCTTGCAGTCACCTCGACTAACTCAGCTCCTGCACCAAGGCAAGTGGCTCACCCGAGGCCAAATTCAACATAAATTTCCTCATCTAATGGGGGACCTCAATGCAATCGAGACTATTTATTCCTAAGGAGGGAGGATTGATATAAGTGGATATCGGTGGCCACCCACCTTTTCCAACTGGCTCAAAACAATTTTCTGACAATTTGGCAATTTACTATTTTTAGCAGTTTTAACTCTCGGGGCCATTTTGAGGGCCTAAATGAAGGTTTTATGGGATCAATAATAGCCAAAGGCATCATTAAGCCCCCAAAATGTATCTCCTAAATGATACCTTTCGAATGGGCTATCATACGCCTAAAACAAAGATCGTATGCAAAAGTTATGACCCTAGGAAGTTAATGTACTAACTTACCCAAACGGGGCCCACATGACTTTTGGCGCTTCATCTCCTAGGGTTTCTGGCATTCCTTTTTATTGTAAAATTTTTTTCAGAGCCTCATTGTAATCATCTTCTGGTGAATGAGCGTAGTCATCACATCTCTTCTCAGAGATAAGCCACCACCATTCCAACAAGCTTGTTTCCGTTGCATTTTACAGTTTCATCTTATTTCCTTATTGAATAGAAAACCAATTTGACTGTATCTCTGTTATTTTGTGTTAAATACCTGTTAATAAACTGTATTCATTTCATTCTGCTCATAAAATCCAGATCAGGGCTATTATGCGTAACATTATGCTGCAAAATGTTTGACTTGACTGACTTATCTTATGAGAGTTGGGATACCCAGCTCGGGTATGAGTGGTAACTCGACCTTTTGAGGTGAGCTGGTTTCTAGTTGTTCTTTGGTGTAGAGTGTGTGGCCCCTTTGTGGCTTGGGGGGATAAGGGGGAAGAAGAGTACCCCTAGCATTGGCTGGGATGTACTGGTGAAGCCACATCGGTCAGCAAGCGGGAGCTGCACGGAGCGTGCAGGACAACAACTCGGAGATGTCACCTTGGGCTACGATACGCATGATTTTATTTTTTCATGGTAGATTACTATTGATCTTGCGCTTTAATTTCCATACTTTTAATTGTGTAAAGAAAGTGTTTTACTTAGAATTTTTAATCGAGAACTTAAATTAACCATAACTTTATGCTCGTTGCTTGAATTGATTCCCTTAGAAATCGACCCCCGACTGCTATGACTTTTATGTCTATTTTAATGATTATTATGAAGAGATTGTTCTTTATCTTCATCCTCATCCCTAGATCATCAATCCATGCCTCAACAGTTGGCCAGGAGTCAGATCGATGGTCATCACTTCGATGTTAATAGATCTATAGATCCTAATGCCCTTCTTTTTTGTGCGTGGATGATGAGTGAAGGATAAAAAAAATTCATCCATCTACCTCACTTATCTCTACGTTGATTGAATCATGGCTAAGTGATTGGTATTGCACCTTCTTGTGATTGATTTTTCTGTGTTGATTGATTCATGGTTGAGCTATTGGTCTTACACTTTCTTGAGATTGATTTTTCTTCCTTGATTGATTCATTTTTGAACGGTTACCCTCTGTGTTTTCTGTGTGAATGTATATCTCTGCATTAAACCAACTTATCTTTGTGTTTTTGGTTATTGATATTCTCTGCATCCTACCCAGAAATTCACTCAGCGAATTCCCTTAAAATTTTATTGTTGACAGAATTTTATTGTGTACGAATTACCTGGATTTTTGAGAGTGATTACTATGATGAGCGATTTCTAATATTTGACCAATTACTGTAGTTTTCGTAGAGATTAAATTCTTCTTTGAAATGAATGTTTACACAATGATTTTTAGACAGCCATTTTTGGATTATCTAAACAACGAATTTTTTTTTTAATGTTAGACAATGATAGCATGTATCTTATATGTTATAGACAACGATTTCTACTGTCAATGCTGGACAAAATTTTGGCATTTCAGTAACATCTAAATTAACAATAAATGTTGTAGTATAGATTAATGTGGTAGAGTATTAATTTCCTTTTTAAAAGGCATTTAACCCAACGATCTATTTACCAACGAAATTATATATGTGATGGCATTGTTGTGGCAGTGTTTGATAAGTTACGACTTGTTATATATAGTGGACATAAATATTTTGGAAGGCGGATTTATGTGTTGTGTAACAAAAATTTGATATCATATTCCAGATAGCAATATCGTTGTTGTCTCCCTTTTTTTAAAATGTTTTTTTTACATAGTTATTTTGCCTTTCATTAATAGACATAAATGATGTTTTAACTGAGCAATTATCATGCTTTTATCTTTGCGTTGGGGTAACCTGCATTATCTCTACGTGTTGTATAGACAACTTTTGTCTCTGCATTTTTACACTTGTGCTCAGTGTTGTTACCCTCACGGTTGTGCATACTTCACACAAAACCTACCCTACGTTTTGTAAACTACCTCTGCATTTTTTTTTTATCTCTGCGTTTCTATGGCCGCCGTGTTTTTATCACCTCCGCGTGTTAATGACCTCATCATTTGTTCTCTGTGTTTTTAATAACCTCTATGGTTCAATGAGTTCTCTATGCCATTTTTTCCTCCTGCATTTGGGATGAGGATACATGCGTTTTGATGCATTGATTCTCAGTATTTTAAATGAAAGGATGATCTATGCTTTTTATGTAATGATTCTCAGAGTTTTAATGAATGATTCTCTGCATTTTTAATGACCTCTGCGAATTCTCTATGTAGTTAGTGACCTTTGCATTTTTAATGTACAATCATAGTATAATTGTGATACGGTGTATATATAGATTTTGCCAGCGAGAATACATTTAACTCAACGATTAATTTTAATAGACCACATATTGAACTCTGCTAACTATTAGTAGATATCGTGGCCTTTATTAGTAAACAATAATGTGGTCTGCTGAGAGCAAGATTTATATTTATTCCTTGCTAATTTCCTTTAGATTGTTAAACCTGTGTAAGGACAATGAATTAATTGATGGGTTAAATCGGTACAACGCTTAAAGGACAACGAATCCTATGGTTGAAGACAACAATTTAATTAACCGCAATGATTTGATTAACATTTAATCTGAATGGTTAAAGAGCGAATTACTTACCACTAAGTTTTGATTTCATTTAAAAATCATTTGACTTGTTTTGACTGCGATTATAATATGTTTGACTGTGATGGTTTATAATAATATGTACTGAATGATATTAAATCTGTATTGACCGCAATGTTATGTATTATAATATGTTATGTATTGACTTCAATGTATTGTTATGTGAATAACCTGTTCGTTTCAGTTGCACTGAAACATTTATATTTGAGATATAGTTCAGTTTCATTTAGGGAATTCATAAGGTAGTGAATTCCTAAGATAGCCTTTTGGTTTCAGTTTTAATTAGCGACATAAGATAGTGAATTCATGATTTCAGTCTCTTTGACGACATAATGATTTAATTTTGAGTAAGGCATTATCCCTCGATTGGATTAAACAACATATTTTTCATTTAGATCATTGGTATAAAGATGTTCAACGCGTTCATCGCCTATAATGGCTTTGCCTTATGATAATGTTAATTGTTGATTATTAAGTATTGGGATTATCACCTTATAGTAGCCTTAAACTTTCTCCCAACAAGGAACTCGATGAGGACCTATTGATTTATTGATTGTATCTTTGTAAGGTGTTGCACTGTTGGATTTTATGTGGGGACAAAGGGCCGAAAGTAGGTCGGTTGCACATGGCTCCCTAGTGCGCCCATCGCATTGTGGCCCTATGATTCCTGAAGAGGGGATCATTGCACACCCTCATGGATAGAGGCGAGTGATAACTTGGCTAGAGTTTGTGCTTCCCATCGTGGGTGTTTGTTCGTTGTAGTTGTTGTTGGTGTGGGGTATTGTAATGCCTTCATGCATTGGGTTGCGTTCCATAGAGGTCCTAGTTACTGGTCGTCGAGGCCGTTGTGTAGGGATGGTGATTTCGTCCTTATCTTGTAGGCGTTGTCATGTTTGTGTCAGGAGGGTAGTCGTTTCTATATTTTTCTTTACGCATGTTTCACCAAGTTGATCGTTGTTTAGTGCGTTGAGTCATTGTTGTCTGTTGCCTGATCTGTGCGTGTGGGTTCGTCGTCAAGTTGTGTGGTTCAATTGTTGTCATCATTACCTTCTTTCCTAAAAACAAAAAAAAAATTACACTTTTGCTTCGCTTGCAGTCGTAACGATTGTGGTCATTACACATCTCAAGTCTCACACCATGAGTAAAGATTTGTGTTTAATTATGAAGTCTTTCTTACACATCCCAAGTTAAATGATACACTAACATCCCAAGTTAAATGATACACTAACAATAAAAACGAATAAAATTGTAGTGCATCATTAAAGTTAAATGATACACTAACAATGAAGACGAATAATATTGTAGTACATTATTATAGTTGTGTAGTTGTATTTGTGTATTGTAACATTTTGTGAATAAAATGAAATCAATATATATTTATGTTTTTGGTAGCACAATTACCTTGGGAGCTAAATGCGTTCATGTAAGTGCACCCAAAACTGAAAATGTTAGATAATTTATCATAAATTTCTTAAAATATGTTGTGAAATCAAAAGTAGTGTAGTGGAAATAACGTGTTGTGAAAGAGAACATGTATAGTTCAATGAATCTAGATACACCACTTTGGCCATAGAATCGTTTGAAAAGTTTAATCGTAGTTTGTTTTGTTAGGCATAACTTTGATGCATGAGATTAAGGATGAGCCTATGAACGTGGATGATTTGCCATCTCTATTAGAATATACTTAAATTATGCGAAATTTTGATATGACAAATAAGTACACTTCTATGAGGTATGCAATGATTAAAATTGAATCTCTTTTTATTTGTGTTTTTTAGGGTTTCAAACTATAAACGTATATTAACATTTTAATACAAAATTATATATTTTTATTGAAATTTCAAACACATTAGCACCATTTTGGGGATTGGATTATGAATCCATGAAGGGATTCTCATAGCAAAGGTGTCATATTGTTGGAGAAATATAGTTGACTAGTTGGCTACGTTAAATAGAATGAGTTGATTGGAAGCATAAAGTGTAGTCAATTAGGAAATTGGGTCAGATAACTAACCAAGATAGTTATGGAAATTATAAAATCTACCTCCATCTTGTAAACAATATAAATATATACGAATACGATATTGTAGATAGTTAGAGATGCATGTTAATAAAGATTATTTGTTGTTGGTTTTATAGTTACGTTTGTCTATCTCTTTCTCCTCCTTCTATATCTGTATACTTTGTATATTATTGCTTGTATATTATGGTTTATTACTACACTAGTTGTAACTAAAATAATTATATAATTCTTTAGATTACAACACATAGGAATGTCACTCTAAGTGTGTTTCTAGATACCCAAAAATTTTAGAAGAGATAGGGATTGGAGCCCCCACTATTTCTTCTAACACAAGCAAACCCATAGCAATGGAACATGAATTATGTTGTTCTCTAAGATCAGAGACTTCATAAGTCAGAACAATGCAACTAAGGTTTTTGACAAGGAAATCATCTCAGCCTACTCAAGACATAATCTTCTTGGTTACAACAACCAAGACTCCATCAAGATATCAATTGGATACTTTCCACTCCAGGTAAATTAGCAAATTAACTACTCCCTTTTAAATATTACCTTTGAATTGAAAATGGTCTCTTTGATTATATTTTAATTTGAACAATATATTATTGAGACTTTTTTTATTTCTTTGGCGTTGTGAATTTTGAAGAATATTTCTAATGATCAAGCACAAGTCAAAGGGATCCTCTAATCTAAATCAATATTCTATAGTTAAAATAGATGTATATTTGTTTTTAAATAGTTAAAATATAGACAATCATGAAGAAGAATTGTAATGAAACACCTTAAAAAGAAACAAGGACTATGGGATTAAACATGAAAATGTTAATTTCTAATAAAAAAAGGTGTTGAAAAATGAAAGAATGAGAAGATGCAAAGAATTTGAAGAAGTGAATGAAAACATGCAATGTTCAGGCTTCCCTTATCACCCATTGGTCCCACAATCTTTTTTGACACCATCATAAATACATTATTGAAAAAAATTACATTAATTTAACGCTTTCTCTTAATTGTATCCTTCAATAATTCATGTAATTTACATGCATATATTATGTTCAAATATACACTATTCATATTTCATTTCAATACATCATCTTTTTATGAGATCTTTTGCACCTTCAAATACAATTTTGAAGGTATATATTATTATAAAAAATGAATACATATAAATACACATATATACATATAAACAAATAGTAAAGTGGATATGTTGATGGGAAATTTTAGAGAAACACACGTCTCTCAATATTAGACAAACCTTGAGATATTAATGTTCATTATAATATCATCTTTATGTATTAAAAAATGCATAATGAAAATATATAATATATCTATATTTTATAATTATAAAAAATTATAAAATAATATATTTTTTAAAACTATATAATTAATACTATAAATATTTATTTTACCATATCTACATACATGGATTTTGTTCTACAAATCATGTTATACAATGACTATGATTTGTAAGTATGTCATTTTCACATTGAGAATCTCCTTATAATCAATATAATGGTCTCATTGCATTGGTTTAGGGATTGTGATTTAAAAAGAATATGGATTTTACATTTAGAATTCTTTCATCATCAATGTAATGATTTATATATATATAATTTACAAATAAATTATATATATAAATAAAATTAGTAATTTTGTTTATATTTATTTTTTAGAAATGTTTCATTTCTAAAATAATAGATGTATGTAATTCAAAGAAAAAATCTAAAGTAATTATCAAACATTTGAAACTTGTAATAATGTATTATTTATATCTAAATTAAAAGCAAGAAAAAAATGAAAAAGGTTATTTTATACTTTTAAAAATTGAAGTAAAGTTAAACATAATTTGAAATGAGTAGAAATGTTATTTAATACCTATCACTTAAATAAAAAAATGTCATTCCCACTTCAAAACATTAAATGTATAATAGATACCCTTGACATTAAAGATATTAAATGTATAGCATTGGTGTGTGTTTTAAGACCAATTGCACAATTTTAATAATGTCTCATGATGAAGTATGAATTCAACATTATCAATTTGTATAAATGGTTTTGTTAAGTGAAGATAGCCATTAACAAATATTTACTTTTTTTTTTATCTAAGTAGGGAACAATTTAAAACAAAATAGAAAAGCGACAAGAAAAAAAAGAAACATGTCTTTCTTTGGTAATCATGGTAACCATTAAAGTATTACTAGAAGATATTTTTTTCATTTAAGAAGGAAAAAATTTAAAGGATGTAGGAAGGCCATAAGAATGGAAGCATGGCCTTCTTTGCTACCAAATCCTTGAGAGTACTCTGAACTAGCAAATGGACCACATCCCCCCTAAATAATTAAATATCTAGCCATTACAAGTTAAGTTTGCATAGATTTGGTCCTTCAAAGTTGGCACTAGTGGGAACTACACTTGAATAACTTTGGATTGTTGATTGTCTTATTAAAAAAAGGGGTTAGTGTGTTAGGGGCTAGAGGTTTAATGGCTTAGTGGTTAAATAAGTTGAATGAATTAGGGAATTAGTGGACTTTATTTGTAATTCATTATAATATTCAATCACTTAAAAACAAAAGGACTTAAGTGATTAGAGTTGATAGCTTGATTGCACTGAAAGACGCTTTTATAGTGCAGCATGAGAAATATGTTAGGTAATGTTGATGTCACCATATGTCAGACTTGAAAAAAAAATTATAGTACTTGTAACAATTAAAAGTAATAATATTATATGTTGATTAAATAGAAATATATTTATATATAAGAGAGAGATATCATATTTACATATAAAATAAGTTATATAAATAGATTAAAATATATCATAGAGAAAACTTGTTTTTATAATAGAAAAAAGGATACTACATACAAGTCGTTGCATAGGAAAGTGTCAACAATTTCAACAAAAGAATTCATAACATTATGTTGGCTAGATTTCTCACTTCTTACTTCTTCTTGGGTTGAACCAGGTTCGAATCTCAACAGGTTTTTGTTAACACATACGATTGTATTATAATTTGAGATAATTTCCCAAAATACAATTGCTATAGGAGGGTTCTTGTACTTTTGGACAAATTGACTTCAAGTCAGTTTTTCAGGTCTTTTAAGAAGGTGTTTGAGATACTTGATGATTCCATTGTGTAGTAGACATCATAATCCTTCCAATCATATCTCTTGTAGCCCAAAAATCCTCTGGGAAGCCCCCCAAACACCCTCTCAAATACCAAAATGTGTTTCTGCTGAGAGCACGTTGTGGTTCTGCAATTTTTGAGTGACTAAATTAAAACTTGGATTATGAACAAATGAGAAGGTATTTTTGAAAACTAGATGAGGTTTTTGTAGACACTTAAAAGGAGCTACAAAATAACCTAGCTAGACATACAAAGGGCCCTACGAAATGTGCAGAACTGTTTTACAATGGCACTATGAAATTTCCTGTAACGGTTACTATTACAAATTTGATCATAAAACAAAAAAATACAAAGTGGGTTTCTCTGCAAGTTTTTGTGGAGGAAGATGATATCTCTGTTGACTTGCTGACCAGATTTCAGCCTGACCCAGGTTGTAAATTAAGAGAAAAAATTAAAACACCAGTGCACTACGGAATGTGCTGCCAATTCTCTATTTTGCATAGCTGACTGGATATTCGCCTTGTTGGGAGGTTGCCACCTGTCAAGGAAGGTTCGAATGGATTCTCAAGGATCATTTAGATGTCAAGGGACACATGCACCTAAGTTTTAGATCCATTAAATACCTCATGGAGTGAGGTGGAAACAATTTATTAATGACTTCCAACAATTTCCTGAAAAATTAGCAGTTTGTTGGATTTTTGTCTCTTTGACTATTGCCACCTATCTCCAAGACTTAGAATCCAATGAAGGATATGGGATTCGACCTCATAAGAATATTTGGATGTTATTTTCTATTTAAGAGAGCAGAGAGCTCTTAGAGAGAGGTTGGATTCATGAGCCAAGAGAGGAGAGAGTTGGAGGAGAAGTTTTAGTTGCTCATTTGTAAGCTCGAGGGCCTGTTTGTAATGACATTTTCTTCCATTAAATATTCATGAGAGATGTTATCAGATTTTCTTCTTTGTTTTCCCACTTCTTTGTTATCTTCTTTCTTGAACGTATTGCAGGTTTTGAGGATCATAGCTGCCATTAATTGATGGATTCATGAACAACAAAGGATCTATTGTAGCTTGCTCATTAAATCATTCTTCATTGTTTAAGAAAATATTTATCTATTATGAAAAGGATCTCTTTATAATAGATGTTCTTCCTTTTGTCATATTCACCATGATTCTACTCATCATTATATATATTTTTTTCTGATATACAGTTTGATTGCCTTTGATATGTAGGATGATATGACTCGATGCCCAATGGAATGCCTATGCAGACATTTTGTTGCCCTCTCCATTTATTTCCTAGTCTTATTGATCCACCTACTCAAACCATTTAATCCATTTATACTCTAATGGGTACTGGGCTTGCACTTACAATAGTCTAAGTGTGACTCTCAATGCTAACATTTTTGGCGCCATTGTCGAGGACGACAATGAAAACACCTTCCCTGGGTGAATTATGATGATTAGATCTAGCTTTGGATGGTGAACTAAAGCTAGAAACTTTTAGACTTCTTATCTTTCACCATGGCGACTCCACTATTCATATATCTATTTTAGACTCCAATGTTTTGAAATGGACAAGATCCTAGGTCAAAGGTATGTTTTTTGTGATTTTGCAAAGATAGTCAGTTTTCCAAATCCAGTGCCTAGTAGAGATGAATGGGAAGGTTTCCTTACTAGGTTTAGAGGAGTGGATTGGGAAGTACCAGCTGAGTTCTTATTATACTTCCATGACTACATGCTTAAGCTGAAAATTACACATGAAGATTGTTGATTAAGGTTGGTTATCATTGATGTCAACCCTTGAAGAAAGCCCCATAGAACAAAGGCTTGGGTAATGGACCCAATATTGTTTGATGTAAATATGACTCATTATTGTTTTTTCATGGTTGATAAGAAGTA
>JZKD02S1728399.1:371669-394658 GCA_000966675.3 Picea glauca
GTTTATTTCTTACTGCTCATTATTGGATAATAATTCTACATTGATATAACATTTGAATAAAAAGGATTATAATTACGCTATTACTAATTCACCCCCCCTCTCAGTAATCCAACAAAGATGTCCTCATCAAATTGTTTACATACTCTTTATATGGAGCAGCTCGTGATTGGTGTAGATCACTCCCAATTGCTTGTATTACTTCACTAAGACTTTTTCATGTTGCATTTCGTTTGTTTTGCAAAGAGAAATTTACAGCTGATTTCCTTTATCAAGAATGTTGTTATGAATTTGATTTGTTGAGTAAAGGATCAAATAGTCTTAAAGAGTATGTTGCAGTAGAAGACACTTTTCATTATGGTCAAGAGGTTGATGATATTCAAAGTTATAGCCAAGATGTAGATACTTTTGACATTGTATCAAATGTATCTACTGTTTTAAGTTGTTATGAAAATCAAATTGTTTCCTTTGAGTATTCAAATGATAAAGAGAAGATATTTACTAAAGCACATACAGATCTTATTAGCAGTCAACCAGCATATGATAATGAAGAAGTTAGGGAAGAATTGCAGCAACAGTTGGAATTCTCTTTATCACCTATTGATGAGTAGAAAACTCCACAGATCAACGAGGACATGTCTATCATTTCTATACCTGCACTTGCAACAAACATCAAACAACATATGAGTAGCTATAAAGTATATGAGAACCAACATTTTATTGTTGAATCATCCTTCACAGAGAAGCAAGATGGTTTTATTAACCAACTAGAAATGTCTTTTCATAAGTTTCATGATCCTATGGATTTTTACATAGAGTTATATTTTTCAAAGGTTTCTAATGATCTAGTTGTTGGTATTATTTCAGATCATAGTTTTAAGTATCCATTTCTTACTAACCTCTTGCTGCAACCTTCATATCACTTGAAAATTATTTCAAACAATTGCATGGAAGGAGTTGTTTTCATTAGTTCGATACTCACATGGCTGCATTGGAAGTATGACCTCAATTAAGAAAAGAAGCTCAGCTAGATAGACTAGTGTAGGTTGTGTACATAAATAAGATCACTCCATGAGCATGCGATTTTCAGTTTGAATTTGTCTATAGTGTGAGTTCAATTTGAAGCTTATGACAGTGTTTTTATTTTTCAATAAGGGGAAAAGATGTTTTCAGGAATACAGTATGCAGAGATGAAATGGATAAGGCAACTAAAACTACATGTTCTTGTTATCTCACAGGGAGCATGCCATTCCCTATGGAGCCAAATGTTAACACATAAGATTGTATTATAATTTGAGATAATTTCCCAAAATACAATTGCTATAGGAGGGTTCTTGTACTTTTGGACAACTTGACTTCAAGTCAGTTTTTTCAGGGGTTTTAAGAAGGCGTTTGCAGTACTTGATGATTCCATTGTGTAGAAGACATCATAACATTTACAACCATATCTATTGCAGCCCAAAAATACTCTGGGAAGGCCACCAAACATTGTCTCAAATACCACAGTACATTTCTACTGAGAGCACGCTGCGCTTCTGCAAGTTTTGAATGACTAACTTAAAACTTGGATTATGAACAAATGAGAAGGTATTTTTGAAAACTAGATGAGGTTTTTGTTCATCACATACCAAATAACAAAAACCTCTCTCAGTTTTTTAAAAAATTTTATGGTTAGAGAGATATTAAACACAGAAAAGGTGCTATGGAATCACCTAGCCAGACACACAAAGGGCGCTACAGAATGTGCAGAATTATTTTACAGTGGCGCTATGGAATTTCCTTTAACAGTTACTATTAAAAATTTGATCATACAACCAAAAATACAAAGTGGGTTTCTCTGAAATTGTTTGTGGAGGAAGATGATATCCCTTTTGACTTGTTGACCAAATTTCAGCCTGGCCCAGTTTGTAAATTGAGAGAAACAATTAAAACACCAGTGCGCTACAGAATATGCTACCAATTCTCTGTTTTGCATAGCTGATTGGATATTCACCTTGTTGGGAGGTTTCCATCGATCAAGGAGGGTTCAAATGGATTCTCAAGGATTAGTTATATTTCAAGGGACACCTGCACCTAAGTTTTATCTCCATTAAAGACCTCATGTAGTGAGGTGGAAACAATTTATTAATGACTTCCAACAATTTCCTAAAAATTAGCAGTTTGTTGGATTTTTGTCTCTTTGATTGTTGCCAACTATCTCTAGGGCTTAGAATCCAATGGAGGAGATGGGATTCCACCTCCTAAGGATAGTTGGATGCTATTTTCTATTTAATATATGAGAGAGCTCTTGGAGAGAGGTTGGATTCGTGATCCAAGAGAGGAGAGAGTTGGAGGAGCAGTTTTAGTTGCTCATTTGTAAGCCCGAGGGCCTGTTTGTAATGACATTTTATTCCATTAAAGATTCATGAGAGACGTTATTAGATTGTCTTCTTTGTTTTCCCACTTCTTTTTTATCTTCTTGCTTGAACATATTGTAGGTTTTGAGGATCATAGTTTCCATTGATTGATGGATTCATGAACAACAAAGGATCTGTTGTAGCTTGCCCACTAAATCGTTATTCATTGTTTAAGCAAATATCTGTCTATTGCAGAAAGGATCTATGTATAATGGATTTTATTCCTATTTTCATATTCACCATGCTTCTACTCATCATTATATATCTCTTTTCCTGATATATAGTTTGATTTCCTTTGATCTGTAGGATGTTATGACTCCATGCCCAATGGAATGCCTCTGCAGACATTTTGTTCCCCTCTCCATTTCTTTCCTAGTCTTTTTGATCCACCTACTCAAACCATTTAAGCCATTTATATTTTGATGGGTACTGGGCTTGCACTTACAACAATCTAAGTGTGACTCCAAGTGATAACAGTTTCCAACAAAACCCTCTAAAACTATCGGCCCTCCCGGTAAACCAGAAGGCAACGCTGCGCATAGAGTGCACTGTGCAGTCTCACCCAAGATAGCTTAATGGGTGACTGCAATGCTCAAGTTATTGAAGTCTAGGAAGGAGTGGGGATCTGAGAGTGTATTCTATCTTTCTTTATGCATTAAAATTGTTATTGATTCAAGTATTTCTAAGATTCATTCATCTTTAGCCTCATGCATGCATAGTAATACATCTAGATAATCATTCATTCATATGATAACTATTGACAGAAAGTAAATCATTGAAGAAACATCACATAAAACATAAGTTTTACTTTGGTTCACCCCCTCCCAGGGCTACATCCATAAAGATCTGGCTTCTCTTCTTTTTTATTTAATCTGTTGCAAAATCTTGCATTGCGCACATTACATATTCAATCATACAATCATGCTAAGGTTAAGGAATCTTTGTGAGGTGCAATAGATCACACTAGGCTCCTTAGCCTATGACCTAACCCTCAATATCTAGCTTACTAAATCTTCTACCGCCTTATTACAATCGACAATCTCTTAGCTCCTCAATAATATCAAACTGACTAACCCACTAACTCCTGACCTAGACCTCCTAGGTTCTTATTTATACTATTTTACAAGATTATAGTTGTTACAATCCTTATCAAAAAACCTAATCCTAACATGGTTAGGCTTTACTTCGTGCTCAACACGTGGCTTTTCTTCTTGCATGTTGCTTTTCCTTCTTTTTTTGCATGCTACTTTCTTGCCATTCATTGTGCGTGCTCCAAAATTATGTCTTTTTCAAAATAGGTCTGCACCCAACAGGCCCCCAACACATAAATGTGGCTCGTCCCAAGCCACTCAGATGGTGTGTGCTCCTTCCACTTCCCTGTCCAAACTGTGGAACTTTTTTGTTAGTTTCTTTCCTTTTCCCCCCATCTACGCAACTTTTCCTATTAGCGCCTCCACTGACTGTGTTGTTATATCCTCCTGCATTAATGTTGTGCCCTCTTTCTATGCCTATGCCATACTTTTCTTCTCTTTCTACGACTGCGCAATCATCTGTACTGCTTGTTCTTGGAGGGTTTCGATTTCAGATTATCTTTCTTACTTATTTCTCTATGTTGATTTTAACTCTGTTTGCAGGGTCTTCATCTACTCCACACCCTTCAAGCTCTCTGTAATGCTCATGGACTTTTATCATTGCTTCAAATCCTGGATGGACGTGTGGATTCTCCTCTCTTGTTGGTCCCACTGTTGGACATGTTCATATTCTTCCAGAATAGTCCATATATGCACGGTTATATCGAAGAACTTTTCTACTTCCCTTACTTCTTTCTCCATCTCAGCTATCTAGAGTGTAGATTTTTTTTCTCTCTATTCTCGTACCTCCGGAGGAGTCATAGGATTGAGACTTTCTTTGATATCCTCAATTTCTTTCTTATATCTATCAATTGTTTGTGAGATCATGTTGATATTATCCTCTTCATTCCTCTCAGGTGCCTGCATGCTATCTAGGATGTGATCATATACCACTGTTAATCCCTATTCTAGTTTATCTGTGCATTGCTTCTCCTCTTGGGTTTCCAGATTTACCTGCTCTACCACCAGTTCTAGTGAATCCTTGTTTTTTTTGGCTACCTACAATTCCATCGCGTTTGTTCTAGCTCATTATTGTACTTCCTGCACGACAGTAACTTGCAATCTGTATAGTGCCTTTGTTGGTATTTGAGCTAGTACCAACTGTCCCTGCACCAAGTATTTGAGTGGCGTCTAAGCTATGGTATCGTCAACTTGTAGCATCTCTATTGTTATTTGGAAGCTCAGACTTTCTTGCACTATAGTTTGGATGGTGTCTTCTTCGTTTTGTGCACTCCTGTCCTTGGATTTTGTTTCTCAGGGGATCAAATCTATTCCCCTTTCTTGCCTCTACGCTACTTGTATCCTTTCCAAGACTTTCTTGATTTCATCCAACTCGTTTCTTATTCTTTCTCCTTGGTTATCTACCTCTTAGAACTCATCCATTGTGTGATCATGTACATCATCCTCGGTAATTGTGTATTTCGATATTTTCTTATGTGATTTGACCTTCTTGCATGGCCCACCTATGTGTATTATTGGTCATTTGGGTGGACAGGTCTCTTGTGGAATGGTTGTTGATGGGGTTTCTTGCGTCGTTGTTTCCACCCTTCCTTGTTCTTCCTATGTAGGGGCATTGTCCTTCTTTCCTATTTGCGCAACCTTCTTTGGAGCATTTCCCTTCTTTCGTGCCACTGTCTTTTGACTGGGCTTTCCTTGTTGTATTGGTTTCTTGGCTGCTACGCTGCCTCCTGTAGATGTCTTGGAAGACCCTGCTTCTACCTCTTTTCCCTTGGGCACGTCCTTGGTAATGACTGAAATATTCCAATAATCCTTCCAGTCTCTCATGGCCATTTCAACTTCCTTTGCATTGATGCATAATTCAAGTTGAAGACATTCTTTCTCTGGATCCCTACATGTTTCGATCCACATGTTGTTCCATGTAGGCCTAAATTTGGCCACCCCTTGATATTGCGTGACCACTTCTGGATTTATCCTCTAAGTGTTGGATATGTTGTCTTGAATGTCACTGAGGTATCGAGGAAAGGTGTTGTCATTTCCAGTTCTTTGCTTGGTGTCTGAAGTGCTTCCCATCGACGTGTACTGTGTTGCATGACAATGTCCTAATATGTCGCAGAAGTATGAATAGGGAGGCTCCTTCCATCTAATTAAGTCTATGAGGATCATGAGCCAAGAGTAGTGGAACTCTATTCCCAAATCCTACATGTCCTTACAGTTGTCTAGGAACAGGTTCAGTAAGTATGGGGCCCAGCTGATCATGGTGTCATTTGCGTACTGTGTTGTTGCTATGATAACCCTGATTGGAACCTCCTCCTCACGGAATTTACGTAATATATTACATGCCATTAATTTTTTGGCCATCCTGGTGGTTGCGTCACTAATCCATTTTATGATTATTCCACGTGATCCTCTTTTCTTCCCATCTGTCTTCTTTGTCTCTTCTTCAAGATCCTTCTCTTTGGTTTTATCGTCAATGTATTGTGTGGGACTCTCTCCATTTGATGGAAGGCCTGTGATGAATGCGATGAGATCTACGTCGATTGAGACAAGTTCTTCTAACCATAAAAATCCTCCATGAAGGACCGCCATCAACTGCTTGACGCAGTTGTTCACCTCTTCCCCCCTGCCAAAGTTGAGAATATCTAACAAGTTCAAGATCCTTGTGTTAGCCAGGCCTTCTTCCCATTTCTTTGGTTGTATTATTGGATCTCCAAATGGCCCTACACCTAGGCTTTCCATGTACACCTGTTCTGCAAATTCTAGGAATTTTTTGGTGTCAAATACATTGTGTACATTGTGGTCTATGTATCGTAGAATTTATACGCAGCCTAGTAATTTTGGCATGGCCTTCACCCCCTTTGGCATTCATGACAAGATTATCAAGGCATCGGGTTGTGTGCATGGGGACTGCACGATGGGTTGTTTTCCCTTTCTCTTTACCGGTGTGCTAGAGGTCCCAGCCTATGGTTCTCTTTTTGTCCCCCTAACTCTTGTTTCCATATGATATCTTTGATATGTACATCCTTCGGTTGAGAAAACCCCACCCCAGGTTTTGGTCTTATCCCGTCGGACTTTGTTTTTTCGTTGTCATCGTCGTTTATTTTGTGGGTTGCTTTGCCCCTGACAGGTTGTTGTGGGTTGCATGTGGTTGATGGGTCCTAGCCCTATGCACTATCGTGTGAGTCGATATCCATCCCAACCATTGTTGGGGCCTTCTCTTCTTCCTTGAACAGTGTGGCGCTCACTGGTTCGACCTGCAGCGAGGGAATTGCATTGACATCAATGATTCCCTCTCTTTGTGTAAATTCCTACTCTGCCTCTACAGTTTCATGCGGTGACCTATGGTTGCTGTGTTTTTTTCATGTTGTTTGTCTTGGTGCGCCGACCTTTGGAGGTGCCATCATGGGTAATTCTCCCTTCCTTTATTGAGATTCGACTTCTATGATCTCCAACATCTCGTGTTCTCCTTTTGTCTTTGTGCTCCTTAGCTTTGTAGGTTTGCAAATGCACAATAAGTCTTGTTTGGCCCGCTTTTTCACTTTATATAGAGGGCATCATAACTGACATGAATCTTCTCAAAGAAGCTTATTTGGTTGTTATTAATGCATTGAACCTTATCAAGTACGCTTCGTTCATTTTCATAAATGCCCAATTCATGCCTTTTCACCCCGATGGGTGGTTGTTTCTTTTCCAGCCATTGGCCTCTTTTCTGGTGCGCCACACTTTTTTGGTGCACCGTACTTTTCTGTTGTGACCTTCACTTAGTGCCCAGTGTTTTCTCCCTGTCAACCATATGCTGCACGTGATCACTTTTCCCTTTTGTCACACTAATTCCACTATCTGTTGCATGGGATATTCCCCAGTATTTTTGTATTTTCTTTCTCTTCTACTTTTTTCTTCCTTTTTATGAGTTTTCTTTCCTAACATCTATTATAGTACACTATATACATGACTTTCTTACTACGCTATAACTTTTAATGGTGACTAGGTCGATTGTCCCTGTACAGTTTCAGTCGACTACTATTGATCATTCCTTTCATCTATGTTCCTCCCAAGTCCTTTAGTTTTACAGATCCTCCATCTGTGACAATATTTACTTCATATGTCCCTAGCCAATGCATTCTAAACTTACCAGGGTGTTGGAAATATTTTTTGTCATAGAGTAGAACTAGGTCTCCCTCCTTAAAACTCTTCTTTTTAATGTGTTTGTCATGCCAAACTTTGTCTCTTACTTTCTGTTGTTAGATGATCCAAAACACAAATATCATACTTTAAAAAAGACAGAATAAAATGATTATTAATTTATAATATTAAATCAATAATCTAGAATATTTGATTAATAAATGGAGACATTTAGAAATAGAGTATTGTTGTAAAAGATATGACTCTAGAAAGGTGTTGTATCTTAGGATCTAAATTAGGAGTATAGATAGAATATTTTTAAGATAACATTTATTGTAAATGGACACTTGTTTATTTAATAAGTGATCCATAACTAGATTTAGTTAGGAAATTTAGCTTATATATAGCTCATTGCAAGAGTGTTGAGGTGTTCGGCTGTAAACTCTTGCAAATTCTCATATGTAATTTATTTTCCTATTTAATAAAAGTGTGTGTCTGAAGACACTTCTGCCATTATTGTGGTATCAGAGCTCTAGTAATGCAGTTGAATTGAGGAGAAGATTTCAGCTAATCTGAAGAAGAGATTTCATCTCTACAGGCCAGCGCACTCCATCAGAAAATTGGTCTGTTAATTGTTAATGTTTTTGAAAAAAAAGGAAAAGAAATTTTTTGTTTCTACATATAAGAGTCTAGAGAAATTGTGAAATTTCAGAGTTTGCCTGCATGTCACGATGTACTTTGATGAGTCTGTGTTGTATTAATGGGGGTAGAATTATTATTTTTATAGCCTACACTTACGAGCTGGAAGTTCTAATCACTATTCAGTTTTTGGAGACTGGAATACTGAGACACATTCTGTATAGTTGATTTTTAGATCCTTTCATAAAATTGGTGGTCATATACAGTCTTTTAGTTGATTTTCACTATATAGGCGATGAGATTCGAACCTACAAAAAGCTCCAATGGTTGTAACTGCAGCTGCTATTGTGAATAGAATGAATGCAATCTCCGTGAGCATTGAAAGGACTCCCGCGGTTCCAAAGAACAAGTGCAAAGGCCAGGTTTTTATTAAAGGTTTTGAATTGTATTTTGTTCCTTAAACGCATCCAAGGCTAGCTTGGTGAAGGGGAATTGGTGCAACATCCAATCCAATTTCTCTATAACTCAGAGGCATATTCACTGCCATTGCTCAAGACTTCTGATTTTCCTTCAATTGTCGAATCACACAACCTGAGATCGAAATTTGAGGAATTTGAATATACGAAAACATCTATTCTTATTGTTTAATTACTATGTCTATGTCAATGGAATTTTTCACTGAGAGTTAATAGAAGTGCAATGTTCTGAGAGATTGTATCATTGCAGGCTCAAATGTCGAATATCATAGTTATTTTCTTACCGACAGATTTCAAACCTTACATTGCGATCCCATGTATATTGCTACATACAGCTCCAACACCATTACCATTGGCCTTTACTTAAATACTAATGGAACTCTGTGTTCTTCTATCTAATCTTATTTGATTATTGAGTAGTTGTATCACTTAGAGAATATTCAGCATTCAAATCACTCCATATTGCATTGGCTCTCCACCTTTCATCTGCTGAGTATGTTTGTCATCTACTTATGGTGTCTTCTATTGATGGTTTCATTGTTTAACAGTGGAAAAGGTTTATAGGCAGTGCCCAATGAATTTATACTCATCTATACCAGCGGGCTCATACAACAACATTCCATCTACTTTTCATTATCCTCCAAAGACAAGAGCAGGTATATCAAATGATTCATGCCCATTATCAGGACAAAGTAAACTGGCTACTATCTCTTCTGGTGAGATGTTGAATATATTGTAATCAATCCCTCTTTATGAGGTATTCTTTTTTGGGGTAACAATTTTTTTTTGTAACTCAAAGTAATTTTACTTTGAGGGGGGGTAATTTGCAAGAGCATTGTAAGAAGTAAAATTTTGAAAGTTACTTGGAATTTAACTAGAGCCAAGTGCCAAGGTCATTCATTTTTCTCCTATTTCAACGACTATACAAGGGTCAAGGCCAAGCCCCGATATATCATTTTTTGTGTGATGCATCTGGTGTGTTTCTCATATTGATATCTTTTGCTTGATTCTTTTTAGGTGTGAAGATTCAACACTACAATGTCGAAGTTAATTAATTTGTTCTTTGACTCCGATAAACTTGAAGGCACAAAATCATACAAGACATGGAAACATCTCATTGAAAGCACTCTCATTTACAATGAACTTTGGCATGATATATGTAATGAAGATACTAAGCCAAATAAGCCTACAAATGTAGCTACATTAGCAAAATGGGAAGTTAAAAGAGCCAAAGCATTAGCACTCATTAAATCTTCAGTTAATGATGAGATGTATGTTCACATTGAAAATACTATTGGTGCATGGTTTTCTTTGAAATTTTTTAAGGATTTATTTGATACTCAGCCTGAATCAAAGAAAGTTGATCTTCAATTAAAATTTCTCCAACAGAAATTGACTGAAGGAGGCGATGTACATGAATATATTTCTAGACTTAAGAACATTAAGTAGGAAATACTAAATGTTGGTTTTCAAGCAGTAGATGATAGTTTCATGACCAAAATTTTAATTCTTGGATTGCCTTCTTCCTATACACATTTTTTGGAAACTTTACAAGTAACTGGAAAGTTAGACAAGATTACATTTGATGAGGTAAGTGAAATGTTATCTCAACACAACAAAACTTTTGGAAAGAAAAATAAATTTAGGGAAGATGTTTTTTTCACAGAGACCAACACAAGTAAATCTTCAACTGACAATTCTAGAAGCAGAGGAAGAGGACATTTTGTACAAGGTCGTTGTCGAAGACAAAGTAGAGAAAACAATTTTTCAGACAGGAGCAATTTTCAAGGCAGAGGAAATAGTCAAAGCAAAGGGTATTTTCAAGGAAGAGGAAATAATCAAGGCAAAGGAAAAACTCCACACAGAGGTCAAAACAGAGGTAGAGGACATAATTCAGGTAGAGGAAGAGATTTAAGTGAAATTTTTTATAGAAGATATAACAAAGTTTGTCATTATGTAGAAGATTGTCGAACTTCCATTGATAAAATTTCCAAGTTTCATCAAAACACAACATAGTTTTCAAATGATCGAGATGATGATGGTTCATAATATGTATTCACCTCATCTTCAACATTACAGATTTCAACCGATTTTCAAAGTGATTATGAAGATGCTTGGATTCTAGATTCAGGATCATCTCAACACATAACTTTCAGACGTGACTTATTTTGGAATTTTCAAGAATGCCATCTTAATTTCGTCTTTCTTGTAGATAATACCAAACATACTTCTTATGGAAAAGGTGTAGTTTAAGTGTATTTACCTAATATTGGAGAATGAATGATTTCAAATGTATGGTATGTACCCACCTTTAAAAATAATTTGTTGTCTTTAGTCGCGATTTGACAAGCAGGACATCAGGTGATGATGGAAGATGGCTTAGTTAAGAATAATTTAGTCAAACAAAATATGAAAACAATGATGACAGGTTAGGAAGATGGAAAATTGTTAAGGATGAAAGGGATAGTTATTCCAAGGCATTCTGACTTTGCAGGAGCAGTAAGTACATGTATTTCACCTATAAGATTGTGGCATGTGAGATATGGACATCTCAACTTTGAAAGTCTCTCTCAATTGTAAAAACAATAGATGATTAAGGGACTTCCAACTTTAAAAAAGGAACATACAAAATGTGAAGCTTGCATTTATGGAAAACAAAGTCGAGAGAGTTTTCCAACAAGTACATGGCGTGCAAATAGGCAGTTGCAACTAGTTCACAGTGATGTTTTTGGACCACTACAAACTTCTTTCGATGGTTGCAAATATTTTTTACTCTTTATTGATGATTTTAGTAGAATGACTTGGGTTTACTTATTGAAGCAAAAGTCAAAATTATTTGAAAAGTTTAAGATTTTTAGTCAACTTATTGAAAATGAAGTTAAAGAAAAGATAACTGCTCTCAGGACATATAATGGAGGGTAATTCACTTCTAATGAATTCAAAACTTATTGTACAGACAATGGGATAATAATACATCTTACAAATGTCTACTCTCCACAACAAAATGGAGTCGTAGAAAGAATGAATCACACCTTGTTAGGAATGGAAATATCCATGTTAACCTTTAAAAAGTAAAGTCCTACATATTGGGTAGAAGCAATTCATACAACTATCTATTTAAGGAATAGATCCCCAACTGCTTCTTTGGACGGAATCACATCTTATGAAGCATGGTTTGGTTTCCAACCTTGAGTTAAACATCTCAGAGTTTTGGATCATTATGTTATGCCTTAGTTCCGAAAGAAAAACGAACTAATATTGACTCAAGAAGCTTGAAATGCACAATGATTGGGTATTCTGATGAGAATAAAGGGTACCAACTTTTGTCCAATGGAAAATTTATTGTAAGTAGGGATGTAATTTCTTATGAAACCGAAAGTAAGAGTGTTGAATAAATTCAAAGTCTTCTTCAAAAGTTAGGAACTAAAGGAAATCAAAGAAAAGGAAAAATGCAAAGTCAACCAACTTCACATAATTGGTATCAACTTGATTTTCCTTCATTTGAAGATTATACATCCAGTTGAACAACACCACATGGGTCTTCAAGAAGTTCATCATAATCTCCTAGTAGCGGTAGTTCATCTGACAATGATTCTCCACCTCCAGAATCTTCAACTGATCGATGCACATCAGTTTACATTAATCCAATTTACAATAATAGAAATTCAGATCCCCAAACAAGTGAACATCAACTACCAAAATGGGTAGTTCAACATTTGAAAGATGTAAGGCCTGATGAGAAGAATAAAACAAGAACAAGGGGATCACACAACGGTGAAGGAAATTTTTCCTTGGTAGAAAATGATTTTACTGAACCTTCCACATACAAAGAAGCGGTAAAACATAAAGAATGGCAACATGCTATGGCTGAAGAGTATCAAGCAGTAATTGATAACAGTACTTGGAAACTTGTTGATTGTCCTACAAGTGTTAAACCCATTGGATGCAATTGGGTTTACAAAATTAAATACAACCAACATGGATAAATTGACAAGTATAAAGAACGACTTGTGGCTAAAGGTTTTGCGCAGCAAGAAGGCATTAATTATGAGGAAAAAATTTCTCCTACTAATAAATGGAACGCCATTCGATTAACACTTGCATTGGCCGCTCAAAAAGGTTGGAAAGTTCATCAAATGGATGTAAAAAGTGTTTTTCTCAATAGAGACTTACAGGAATATGTATATATGCAAGAACCACCAGTTTTTGAAATTGAAGGGAAGGAATATAAAGTCTGCAAATTAATCAAGGCTTTATATGGGTTAAAGCAAGCTCCCTGAGATTGGTGTACCAAAATGGATGAATACCTTAGGAAGGTTGGTTTTCAATGAAGTGAATCTAATGACACTTTGTATATTCGTCAACAGGGTCCATATCTGGTGATTCTTGTTATGTATGTAGATGATTTGATCATTACAGGAAACAATGATGATCATATTGCACAGGTGAAAAAGGAGTTACATGCATGTTTTAAGATGACAGATTTGGGACTACTTCACTACTATCTTGGAATTGAAGTATTCCAACGTCCACATCATATTTTCATTTCTCAGAGTAAGTATGCAGCAAAAATTCTTCAGCATTTTGTCATGCAGGATTGAAAACCATCTCTTACCCCTATGGAACAACACTTAAAACTTTCAAAATTTGAAGGGGGGGAAATGGTAGACAACACTATTTATAGATAGTTGATTGGCAGCTTGATTTATTTGACAAACACTTGACCAGATCTATCTTATGCATTTGGTATTCTTTCACGCTTTATGCAGCAACCACAGGAAAACCACTGGAATGTAGCCAAAAGAGTTCTTCGATATATCCAAGCAACAAAATATTTTGGTCTTCTTTACAAAAAGACTAAAAAATTTGTGCTTGGTGGATTTTCAGATGCCGACTTTTCCGAAAGTATTGATGATCAAGCATCAACATTAGGTTATTTAATGAACATGGTTTCAATAGTAGTGTCTTGGAATTGCAATAAACAAGCTAAATTTTCCACTTCTAAAACATAAGAAGAATACATCTCATCATGGGAAGCAACATGTGAAATTGTTTGGTTACGCAGAGTTTTGCAGGGCTTGGGCATTTCTCAAACAGAAGCTACATAATTATTCATCGACAGCCAGTCAACCATTAAGCTTGCCAAAAATATAGTTTTTCATTCAAAGACAAAGAATGTGGACACCGAGTATCATCATATCAGATCATTCATTGCAAAGGATGTCATCAAGCCAATTTGTTGTCCTTCAGAAGATCAGATCTCTAACATTTTCAAAAAACCTCTTGGCAGATTTTTTTTTACTAAGTTAAGGGATGAACTTGGTATCTATTGGAATTTATCTTTGGATCATAGGGGGGAATGTTATATGATCCAAAATAAAAATATCATAGTTTAAAAAAGATAGAATAAAATGATTATTAATTTAGAATATTAAATTAATAATCTAGAATATTTGATTAATAAATAGAGACATTTAGAAATAGAGTATTGTTGTAAAAGATATGACTCCAGAAAGTTGTCATATCTTAGGCTCTAAATTAGGAGTATTGTTAGAAGATTGTTAAGATAGCATTTATTGTAAATGGAAACTTGTTTATTTAATAACTGATCCATAACTAGATTTAGTTAGGACATTTATCTTATATATAGCTCATTGCAAGAATGTTGAGGTGTTCGGGTGTAAACTCTTGCAAATTATCATATGTAATTTCTTTTACTATTTAATAAAAGTGTGTTTGAGGACACTTCTACCATTATCTATACTTCCTTTTGAAATCCTACTAGAATCCTGTCCTCTTCCATTTCCATTAATTTACTTAACCTTTCCTGTATTGCACCCCTTTCTGTAATGTTGGTAATTTTTTCTATGTGCAGACTAAGTACCAGAAATTCTAATGGCACCACTACTTCCTGCCCATACACCAATCTAAATGGTGTCTATCCTGTCAACGTTTTACATGTGGTCCTATATTCCCATAGTATTGATGGTATATTCAAGTCCCAATCATCCCTGTTGACATTGCAGATTTTAGTCAGAGCATTTTCCAAAAGCTTATTGAAAGCTTCTATTGTTCCATTTTTCTAAGGATGATATGGTGTACTCTTCTGGTGATATAATTCAAACTCCTTATTCATATCCTTGATGGTATCATTGATAAAATGAGTTCCCTGGTCACTCATCAAAATCCTGGGACATCCAAATATGGTGATCACTTGATCAAACAAGAAGTGTGATGATGTTTTGCGCTACAGTCTTTGACTAGTGTTGTTTCTACCCATTGTGTTAAGTATTCAGACACAATAATGATATATCTAGCTCCTGACCTTTTTGTTAGTGGTTTAATAGGTCCCACAAAGTCTATTGCCCATTTTTCAAATACCTGCAGAGTCATTTGTGGTCTTAGAGGCATATCATCCTTTATGTTGGGTTTGCCAACCCTCTGATAGACATCACATTTCTAGCAATATTCCTTGGAATCTTTATGTATTGTTGGCCACCATAATCCTGTATGAAATAACTTTTGCGTGATATCTTTTCATGCATAGTTTCCTCCAGCTATAACTTCATGAGCTTCTACCAAAATTTTGGGCCTTTCATGTTCCAATACACATCTTCTCAAAATGATATCTGCGCCCATTTTGTATAAATGTCCTGCAATAAGTTGATAGTCTGCATCTCTGACTACCATATTTTTCTTATGAGTAGTGCTAAAGTATTGTGGTGCAACCCTTGTGCTTACTTATTCAATAATATCAATGAATTATTCATCAACTACATGTACTAAAAATAACTATGCATCAGGGAAGTTGTCCTCCAAGTTAGTAGGTTCTTCTCCATTAGTTTCCCTTGACAGGTGATCAAGTCCTGCATTCAGCTTCCCTGGTTTGATTATCACTTCAAAATCAAATTCTTGGAACAATAATAGCCATCTATAGATCCTCCCCCCCAACAATGTCTTGTTGACTAGATATTTGAGAGCAGAATGGTCAGTGAACATTTTAAAGTGTTTACCCAACAAATAGTTCTTGAATTTGTGAAGTGGATATACCATCGCTAGGACTTCTTTTTCTGTGGTGTTGTAATTATTCTATGATTCTAACAACTTTCTACTTGCAAATTCTATAGGATGGTCTAAGTCCCATGCTCCCGGTTGCGCTAGAATTTCTCCAGGTGCTATGGTTGATGCATCTACATGCACATGAAATGTATTTTCCCAATCTGGAAATACTAGTATAGGTGTTGTTACCATCTTTGTTTTTAAAGTGTCCAAACCTTGCTGACATTCCTCATTCCATTGAAATATGGTGTCCTTCTTTAACATTTTTTCCATTGGTGCAGTAATTTGCGCATACCCCTTTATAAATTTATTGTAATAGCCTATATGTCCCAGTGTTGCTCATAACTGGCGCACTGACTTTGGTGGTGGTAAATTTACAGTGACTGCAATCTCAGCAGGGTCCACTAGTAACCCTTGTTTACATACTATATGTCCCAAAAATATTCCAAAAGGTGTCCCAAAAATGTGTTTCTTGATGTTCAATGAGATCTGACATTCCCTGTATCTTTCCAACATGAGTCTTGACACTTCTACATGGTCCTTTAACAAACTATATACAGTCCAGTCATCCAAATAAACTTCTAGAAACTGATGTATGAATTCCTTAAAAGTATCTATGACTACTATTGAAAATATGGTTGGTTCATTCTTCATCCCAAATAGCATGACTGTATATTGGTAAGATCCCCATTCTATAGAAAAAGTAGTCTTATACCTGTCTTTTGGGGCTATTTTGATATGATGGTAACCTGAGAATCCATATGTAAATGAATATGCTTCCTAGACTCCCACATTATCTAATACCTCATCTATAAAAGGGGTAGGAAAAGGGTCATGTAAGCAAGTATCATTCAATTTTCTCAAATCTACACAAATCCTTATCCGCCCTTGTTTCTTTTCTTGGACTACCATAGGACTTATCCATTCAGATTCCTCTATTGGTTCTATGATACCAACTTCCAACATTATGTCAATTTATGCTTTCACTTTCTACTTATATATTGGATTCAGTCTGTAGGGTCTCTGCTTTACAGGTCTAGCCTCAGGTTTGAGGGGCATATTCATATCACCTATATCCCCTACTATGCTTTTCATATCTATAAGGGATGTTGGAAATAGGTCATTGTATTCACACAATAACTTTGTTATTCTTTCTATTGTTTTCTCAACCCAATACTATCCAATACTTTCCATTTTAGGATTGTCATCCATCCCAATGTTGACTTTCTTAACTTTGATTGGTGCAACAAATACTTATGATTCCAGATATGGACCTTCCACCTCTCTTTCTCCTTCAATATTTGTAATATGAATGTTGCATGGATCATCTTCATATGGTGCTTCCTCTTCTACATGATAGCATGAGAGTAACTCCTTGACTGTTTGTTTGTTCTGTTGTTGATATTCTATCATGATTTCAACTTCTGGTTCATTAATAAATATCATTCCCTGTATCAACTTTAGTGTTGAATCCATGTTGGTGTTCTCATGTTCAAATGAGAAGGTTACCACAAAGTTCTATTATAATCATGTCCATTCTATAGTGCCTCTGTGCATCTCCTAGTCTATATACCAGTTCCCTGGGATTCCTTCCAATGTATGGATAAAGTGATGAGGCCAATCCTCTAGTGGTGTCATCATCCACTATGTTCTACACTTCTGGTGTTCCCCATCCATCATACCTCTACATTTTATTTCTCCCATGCTCTCCACCAAATCTAATGCATAGTAGTTGTTTACACTGATCCGTTCCTGGATTGTTTCTTTGTGCACACCCCACCATCTTGCAGGTGTTTCCTTGAGTGAAATATATAAGGCTAAGAGACTCTAATTGTCTAACACTTCCTCTTAATATTTTGTCAAAAATTCCTGTAATTCATTTAACACATGAAAACTGGGAGGTTCTCTTATCTTTTTACCAACCCATCTTACTACGTAGTCTATTCTTGCACACCTCCTTGCGTATACTTCATGTAATATTTGTTGTCAATTCTCCAAACCTATGTCTGATTCAGAAGCACATGATGTAATGCTTCTCCAGCTGAGTACCCCATATATAGTTGGGTTAACATAATCCTCTACCTGTGCAATGGTTCTATAGAACTGGTTTATTTCTTCCAGATCTAGAAAAGTGGGTTCTACAAACCTTTCTCCTTCTGAAGGATCCAATGGTGCAATGACTCTATATTTGCCTAATTCAAAAGTCATTTTTCTTGTATTCAGGTTGATTATGTTGGAGTTACTTCACACACACCTAGGATTTATTTTTCCTAAGGTTTTTATTTGTTTATTAGTCATAATTATTCATTATCAAGTCTTCTATATTTTAGGAGAGAATATTCCACCTGGAGAATATTCTCTTTCAATTCACACTTTAGTTTGACTAGTTGAGTTGAGTTTAGATGTTGCATTGGGATCATCATCATGAAACATTGGGATCATCAACATGATAATTCGACCTTTCCTTGGTATCATCATGAAAGTGGCACATTAGCCTTGATTCCTTAAGTTAACTCCTCACTTCTTTCTGTTCAGTCAGTTAACTGAAGACTAGTTAACTAGTTAACTCAACTAGGTGTTCACTCTCGTAACTACGTGAGAGACTAGAATAGGTGGAAGTTCACTCCCGTAACTGCTGGTGTGTGTCCATATCACTCCATACCACCACTATGGAAACTTGTTTCACCTCAAGTTGAACTCATTGATTTATACAGAGTATATCATGTGTAAATTATTCATTATTCATAATGGTTATTGAGAATTCTTTCCATTCTTTCTCTCCTTCTTCTTCTTTTCCAATTCTCTCTGAAAATGTGTGTATCATTGTTTAGCTGGATCTATTATGTGTAGGTCAACACATTTACATGGTATCATAGCCGACGAATGGCTAAGCAAAATCTACACCAAAATGTTTTGCAGGTACAAAAGATCGAAGACAGCGAAAAGATGGAATTCCAAAAAGAATGCATTCTTACACCTTACAACTATTTTGCATGGAAGGAGAAAATAACCATACATCTCCGATCTAGAGGGTTGTATAGGTTAACCATGAATACAGATACAGAACCGACATCAACCATAGAAAAATTCAAGTACTTAAATCACATGGATGAGGCACTTGGAACAATTTGCAATCTTATTTCTCCCGATCTCCTTTTTCACATATCTTCCTGTAAGAATCACAATGAAGCCTGGAAAATATTGGAAGGGATCTTTGGAAAACAATATGATATGAGGGGACACATGCTGGAGGTGGATATTCTCACATTGGATCCAAAAATCTTCGATAATATCCAATATTTATTAACAAAATTCAAGGATTTACTATCACAACTCAAAGCTTGTAGGGTTGATAAATCGGTGGAGGAGAAACAAATGGTTCTCACCATTCTCTCCAAGCTTGGACCTAAATTATTTTTATTCATATCCACATTCCATACTGTCATATGCACCTTTGGAGCCACCTAAAATATGCCTTCTCTTGAGGACTTTATCGAATCCCTGACACAAGAGAAAACCAAGCTCATCAACATGGGCTCAATCAAAGTCCCAAGGGCACATGCACTCACTATGCATGATGGCAACCAAAAATATCATAAATCTAAAGATAAATATAAGCGGAAATCTCATTCAAATACGAAGAAGGAATGGTACACAAAACCCTTCACTGATGCCTTCAGATCCAAAGGAGAAAAGGGAAGAAAAGGAGAGAAATGCACATACTGTCACAAAGGATTCCATTTGGAATATGCATGAATGCAAAAAAAAATAGATCCGATGTCTCAGATACTTTAGAAACAAAACCTTGGAGATCGCATCCACGAGGGTGCAAATAAGAAGAAGCCAGAAGATCCGAATTCCAAGAAAGGCAATTCTAGCCATGCCTTGATTTCAATCAATTCCTCTCCCGATGCTTGGATCGTAGATTCAGGAGCATCACATCACATGACTTCCTCAGAAGTAGTCTATTATTCTTTGGATGCATGCAAAGGTCCTCCTATTCTGATGGGGGACAACTCTTCTGTCGAAGTCACCAACAAAGGAAGGATTGAACTCACCAACGGAAGCTTCGAGAACGTGTTGCATGTTCCCAAGCTTTATGTCAACCTTCTCTCCATGTATTAGATGACAAATTTTGGCACCGGAAAGAAATTTGTATTCACACCAAATTTTTTGGACATATATGACATGCAAACCAACTCCAGGGTTTCTACCGGTGAGGTAAATCATCAGTCTAGATTGTATACATTTTTTGAATTCATTGAACCTAATTATGCTTTACTGCTTACTCATGATGATGAAAGTAGTAGGATATGGGACGAAAGGTTTGGACATTTGAATTTTAGATACATGCAACAGCTTAGAAAGCACAGATTATTTGATGGTCTACCAGACATCCTCTTCTCCAAGGGAGTATGTGAGGGATGTGTTCTCGGAAAACACCCTCAAGAGAAATTCATCAAAGGAAATTCTCATCAAGCTTCTGCACCTTTAGATCTGATCCATAATGACCTCATGGGTCCTTTTCCGCATCCATCGATCAGAAAAGTGAGGTTTTTTCTCATTTTTGTTGATGATTTCTCACGTTTTACTTGGATCTACTTTCTCAGGAAAAATTCCAAGATATTTTAACACCTCAAAGATTTCAAATCTTTGGTTGAGACACAGTCCGGAAAGAAGATCAAAGTCCTCTGAACTGATAATGGGGGAGAGTATGTGAATCATGAGATTCATAATCTTTTCCATGAGGCAGGGATTCAGTTGCAGCATACAGTTCCCTACACTCTGTAGCAAAACAGAGTTGTCGAGCGGAAAAACAGATCTCTAAAGGAGATGGCATCTTGCATGTTGCATGCAAAGTCACTACCACAGAGACTATGGGCCAAAGCACTTAACTGTGAAACATACATCCAAAATATATCTCCTCATAGATATTTCAAGGATAAGACCCCCTACGAGGCTTGGAGTGGCCTCAAACCGGAAGTGGCCCACTTTTTCATTTTTGGTTCACGTGCATGGGCTCGGATTCCCTTTGAAAAGAGGAAGGAACTTGATCCACAGAGCACTGAGTGCATTTTTGTTGGATAACCTAACAGTGTGAAGGGATATCATCTTATTGATATTTCCTTGAACTGGCTCATCATTGAGCATAGTGTCCAATTTGAGGAAAGTGTCTCGCATGTACCTCAACAGCCGCATGCAGACACATTTACTCTTACACCTATCCAAGATGATGAGCATGCACATGTTGACTCTTCTTCAGATGAGATTTATGATTTAGAGGACTCAGAATATTCAGATTCAGATTCAGAGTTAGTATAGTTAGATACAGATTTAGAGCATCCAGATGCAGTTATAGAGCCAGAGCAGAGGCCAAAGTGGGCATGGACTACTCTTTAGGATGCAGGGGATCTCGTTGGTGATCCAGCCGATACTAGGAGGACTCGATCTGATTTCAAGGAGCCTCACTAACACTGAACCATTGCCTTCCAGGCATCTTTTCTTGGTTCAGTCTTCAGATCCACAATCTTATGGTGAGGCTATTGGAAATCCCTTTTGGGAATCCGCCATGCAAGAGGAGTACAACTCCCTCTTCGAGAGCGAGACTTGGGATCTAGTTCCCCTTCCTTCTGGGAGGAAACTTGTCAGATGTAGATGGGTCTACAAGACCAAGAGTGCAGCGGATGGACAGATCAACAGATACAAAGCTAGGCTTTTCGCCAAAGGCTTTCAGCAGGTTCATGGTATTGACTATGATGTGACCTTCGCTTCAGTAGCGAAGATGGATTCCATACGATTGGCCCTTTCCATTGCGATAGCCAAGGGATGCGAAGTCCATCATATGGACATGAAGAATGCATTTCTTCATGGTGATCTCTATGAGGAGATCTACATGGAGCAGCCCCAATAATTTATGTAGGACTCATCTTTGGTCTGTCGATTGAAGAAGTCACTTTATGGCCTCAAGCAGGCTCCAAGGGCATTGTATGCCAAGATGGAATCCTACATGTTTTCACATAACTTTATATATTGTAAATCAGACCCAAATGTATACATGCTCAGGACGGCTGATTCACTTCTACTTTTAGTTCTGTATGTTAATGATTTGTTGATCACCGGTTTCTTGACTTCAACGATTGTTGAAATCAAGAGGATTCTTCATGATAGGTTTTTGATGAAAGACATGGGTTTGCTACACTTCTTCCTTGGACTTGAGATCAGTCAGGATGCATCAGGCATCAAACTGTCTCAAGCCAAGTATGCACGAGATCTCCTTGAGAGATTTCACATGATAGACTGCAAGTCTGCTCCGACTCCTTTCCTATCAGGAGTCAAACTTGAGGATGGCGGGGAGACTCCATTGGTTGACAGAACACTGTAAAGACAACTAGTGGGGAGCTTGTTGTATCTCACACACTCTAGACCAGACCTCTCCTATGTAGTTGGCACAGTTTCTAGGTTCATGCAGGAGCCGCATGATCTACATTGGAAAGCTGCAAAGCATATCCTTTGATACATACAGGGCACCATCACCTTTGGGATTCATTATGTAACAGACTCTACATTAGATCTCATTGGTTTTACTGATTCCAACTGGGTTGGCGATAGCATTGATCGCAAGTCCACATATGGTTACTCACTCAGTCTTGGTTCCAGGCCTATCTGTTGGTCGAGCAAGAAGCAAACTGCCATTTCTCTATCTTCAGCTGAGGCAGTACAGAGGGGTAGTTAACATAACCATTCAGGCTATGTGGCTACAACATTTTATCACTAAGTTGGGCATTCAGTTTCATCGGTCGATCGTCATCTGGTGTGACAATCAGAGTACTCTGAAGTTCTGCAGAGATCTAGTTCAGAGGCAGCGGACAAAGAACATCGAGATCCACATGCACTACATCCAGGACTTAGTACATGAGGGGATCATCGACTTACAGTTTTTTCCTTTAGCAGAACAGATGACAGACATTTTCACCAAGACCTTCACTGAGCAGAAATTCCATTCTTTGCGAGGTTGTCTTGGAGTGAAGGACACAGTTGCCTAGCAACTGTAGTTCTTCTTTTTACATACATTGTACCTTGAGGGGGGGGGGGGGTTCCCATGAGGTTTTCCCTCTTTCCTCACTTATTTTCAGTGTATATTTTGTACTTGGGTACCTAACATGGCCTCGTTGTCGGGACCCAATCTTTATTTTCACCATAGTGATGTTCAGG
>JZKD02S1728399.1:398800-445849 GCA_000966675.3 Picea glauca
AATGTTTTTCCCTATATATGAGTGTATTCCACTCATTCATTGTATCATATTGATCATGATCTATGTATCAATCATTAGCTCATTGGAGTAGTGTGAATATATTTTCTCATTCTTCTATATTGAATCTCTCTTCTTTTCTTGATAAGCTTTGTTTGTACTTGCTTGAAAAATTAAGAAATCATGGTAGAAATGACACTTCAAGTGAAAATTCGTATCGGTTTCAAGAGATGATATTGTAGCTTACTTTCTGAGCAAACGGTGAAGAATCTCACCAAACGGTTGAAAACCCACTTCCAAAATGGGTCGATTTACTTTCCACGTCGGTTGTTTCCTCCAAAACGTAATATTTTGGGAGAAATGAATGTATAAAGGTACGGCCATAGATTCGTAAAGATTTCTACATCTTCACGAAGACTTTCAGAGAGCAGAAGTTTCAGACTTTGTGGGATCGTCTTGCAGTGAAAAACATAGTTGTCTAGCAGCTGCCATTTTCTTCTTTTGATACTTTATCTTTTGAGGGGGGGTTTTGTTCCCATGTGGTTTTCTCTCTTTCCTCACTTTTATTTAGTGTTCATTAGTTGCATTGTACATGAGTACCTAAAATGGCCTAGTAGTCAGGACTCATTTTTTACTCCATAGTGATGTTCACGGGGGGTGTTGGAGAAATTTCTATTTTCGACACACTAGTTCAGTGGGAGTTAACTGACTAGTTCTATTTTAGACTTTCTATATTTACCATCACTATTATGCATGCATGCATTCCTAAGGAAAGCTAACTGCTTGATTGCTTTTCTTAATTATGGAATGTTTTTACCTATATATGAGTGTATTCCACTCATTCATTGTATCATATTGATCATGATCTATGTATCAATCATTAGCTCATTGAAGTAGTGTGAATATATTTTCTCATTCTTCCATATTGAATCTCTCTTCCTTTCTTGATAATATTTCTTGTACTTTCTTTAGCTAGATCTCCTGTGCAGGTTTCTATGAAACACTGACACTTGTAGTCTAGGAAGGAGTGTGGATCTAGGAGTGTATTTTATTTGTCTTTATGCATTAAACTTGTTATTGATTCAATTATTTCTAAGATTCATTCATCTTTAGCCTCATGCATGCATAGAAATACATCTAGCTAATCATTCATTCATACACTAACTATTGACAGAAAGTAAATCATTCAAGAAACATCACATAGAACACAAGTTTTACTGTGGTTCACCCCCTCCTGGGGCTACGTCCACAAAGATATGGTTTCTCTTCTCTTTTATTTAATCTGCTTCAAAATATTGTGTTGCACCCATTACATATTCAATCATACAATCATGTTGAGTTTAAGGAACCTGTTTGAGGCAGACTAGATCACACCAAGCTCCTCAGCCTGTGACCTAACCCTCAAGATCTAGCTTATTGACTCTTCTACCACCTTATTACAATCAACAACCTCTCAGCTCCTCAATGATATTGAACTGACTAACTCAATAACTCCTGACCTAGACCTCCTAGGTTCTTATATATACTATTTTACAGGCTTATAACCATTACAATCCTTATCAAAAACCCTAACCTTAACATGGTTAGGATTTCTTGCCTCCTCGCCACGTAGATTTTCCACTTGCATGTTTTGTTTCCTTCTTTTTCCGCATGTTTCTTTCTTTCCATTCGTTGCACATGCTCCAAAATTATTTGTTCCTCAAAATAGGCATGTTCCCAACACATTATAAGAAAAACAAAGATCCCCATAAAAACATAAAGTATATTGAGGATTAAGAATTAAACAAGGATCACATGCCAATCAACTAAGAATCAAACTTGGACTTTAAAGATTTATCACTTAACAACTACTCAAAGGATTCACTAAACACCAATCATAACTTTCAAAAACAAGTTTTATTTATTCTTCCCATGCACATGAAGAATTGATATTTTTGAATACTTTGACACTAATAATTTATCTATCTTAATTGTAAAGTTACAAGATCAAGTTGAAATATATTATATTTTGAGTGTCAAAAAATAAAAAATATATCATAAATTCATAAAGGAATACTTACTTGTAGTAACTGACCAAGACGGTGTTGAGCACACACTTATACTGAGAGGGGGGGTGAGGCAAATCAGTATAAGAATTTTTTTTACTTTTTCAAACATTCATCAACCATAACAATCAAATCACATATTAACTGCAAAACACAGAACACAAGATTTACATGGAAACTCTTTCAAGAGAAAACCACAAAACTTATCTTTATAATTCTTTGTAGGAACCAATATACTGGAGATGCTAATCCCCACCACTAAGAACCAACTTAGCAAGATACACCAATCTCATACAGATCTTTGTAGACACTTATCTACTAGAGAAACCAATCCCCACTGCTAAGCACCAACATATCAAGAGACACCAATCTCTTACAGACCTTCGTAGATACCTTATCGCACCACTAAGCACCAACTTAGAAAGAGACACCAATCTCTTAGTTGCACCAACCTTTACCAAGTCTACCTTCTATTTCTTCCTTCAACATGTCTTCTTGTTGCTTTTTCCTTTACCAGGTCTACTCATTGTTTTTTCCTTCACCAAGTATGCTCACTACTTTTTCCTTTACTAGGTTTGACCAAAAATTAAATTTTCAGATGACAACTTTCCCAAAGCTTGTTGTTTTGGGCCTCTTCCCAAGAACGAACTAGTACAACGTGCCATATATCCAATTTTTCAAATCTGATTCTGAAACTTTTACCCGAGGTAATTATATATGTCTCTTATGTATTTGCAAAATATTAAGGTATAAAGCATCCACTAAAATAAGTTATAGAAAAAATGTAGGGGCAACTTGTTTGAAATGGATTTCAGGAGCATTTAGGAACCCTAACTTCTATAGAACATATCTCCAAAATTATAGTGAACCGTCATCTAATATTTTTATCACATATATAAAAAGATCTTTTCTCTTTCTTTGCAAAATTGTAGGGTCTAAAACATCCAAGAAAATAAGTTATAGCATAGGTGCCAAGATAACCTATTTGAAACTTATTTCAGGAGCATTTAGGAACCATAACTTCCACAGGGCATATCTATTAAATTATAGAGAATCAACATCTGATAATTTTACCACATGTACACCAAGATATCTTCTCTATCTCTGCAGAATCTCGGGTTATGAAACATCCCAAAGAATAAGTTATAGAAAAAGTGTCAAGATGACTTGTTTGAAGCTATTTTCCGAAGCATTTAGGAACCCTAACTTCCACAAGGTGTATCTCTAAAAGTATATTGAACCAACATATGATATTTTTACCACATGTACATCACTATATATCCTTTGTCTCTACAAAATATGGGTCTGAAACATCACACAAATTAGGATATAATGAAAGTTCCAAGCTGACATGTTTGAGACTAATTTCAGGAGCATTCAAGAACCCTAACTTCCACATGGAATATCTCTTAAATTTTAGCGAGAACAAATATAATATTTTTGTCACATGTAAACCAAGATATATCATTTGTCTCTACAAAATCTCAGGTTCTGAAACATCCTAGAAATAATATTATCGCGAAAATTCCACGATGATTTGAAACTGATTTCACAATTCAATCTTTGCTAATCCATTTTTCACACTCTCACTTTCTCTCAATGTCTTCTCTTTTTATACATTTTCATAACCCTTCATGAAGGGACATTTCCCTTAATTAAACAATTAATTCTTAATACCACGGGAAAATACCCAAAACCCATGGGTTTGCAACCACCATTTCACTTTTTTACTTTTTCACATGCACCCCTTTTTTAATGCACTTGCACACCTATATATAAAAATCAATATTGGAAAAGTTGTCTGTATTGTAATGTTGTAATATGGCATTAAGGACATCAATGAAAATAATTCCAACAATCTCCCCCTTTTTCATTGATTACAATCATGCAATTGAACACATAGTTCACCATGCATATAAATAAATCTCCCCATGCCTGTAACTCTCCCCCTTTTAAATAAATGGAAAGGGGATTCTCCCCCTGAGCTTGTGCTTCTCCTTAAGTACTTAATTATGAGATGAATATTACTCCCAATTTATTTGTAAGATATTCAAATGTCTCTTTGGGAATGAGTTCTGTAAAAATATCTACAATCTTTTCTTTGGTGACAATATATTCCAACCTTACATTTTCTTCCACTACTTGTTCTCTTAAGAAGTGATACTTGTTGGAATATGCTTTGTTTTTGAGTGCATAACATGATTCTTTGAAATATTTATTACACTTTTTTTGTCACAAATTATTGAGATTGGGTGATCATATTCTACCTTAATATCCTTCAAAGTATGCTTCATCCAAAGAACTTGTGTGCAATATGTTGTTGTTGCTATATACTTAGCCTCTGTTGTGGATAGAGAAACTGAAGACTCTTTCTTACTCAACCAATACACTAGATTGTTTCCCAGAAATAATTCTCCTCCACTTGTATTTTTCATATCACCAGCATTGGTTGTCCAATCCACATCTGTATATGTTTCTAGAATAAAATATTCACCTCTTGATTACCACAAGAAAAATCCAATGTTCCCTTTAGATATATGGACATTATTTTCATTGCTTGCACATGAGTTTCTTTTGGTGTAGTTTGAAACTGTGCAACCAATCATATTTCTTGCATAATGTCCAGCGTTGATGCCATAAGATATAGTAATATTTCAATCATGGACATGTACAATGTTTTATTTTCTTCTAAAGATTCATCATCTATGCTCAATTTACAACCTGTGACCATGGGTGTGTTGATTGATGCACAATCTTCAATTCTAAACTTCTTCAACATTTCCTTGATATACTTGGTTTGTGAAATTAATATTCCTTTATCAAATTGATAAATCTGTAAACCAAGAAAGGATAAAATTTCACCAAGCATAGGCATTTAAAATTCCTTTTCCATTTCTATTGCAATCTCTTGGCACAATTTTTTCATATTGCCCCCAAAAATGATGTCATCTACATAAACCACAATAATACCTTGATTTTCTCCCACCGTCTTGATGCAGAGATTTATGTCAAGAATTTCTCTTTTGAAGCCTTGTTAGTGTAGATATTTGTCAAGTCTTGAATGTTAGGCTCCAAGAGCTTGTTTTATCCCATAGAATGTTTTATTCAATTTGGATACATGATCCTTATTTTATGATAATAAGAATCCTTATGGTTGTTCAATGTATACTTCTTGCTCTAAATTTCCATTGATAAAGGTATACTTGACATCCATTTGATAGACTTTGAAGTTCTTAAAATATGTAAATTCCAAAAACATTCTGATAGCCTCTAGTCTTGCAACCTGGGAAAAGGTTTCCTCGAAATCAATATCTCCAACTTGAGCGTAGCCTTTACAAACCAATATTTCTTTATTTCTTATTACTTGTCCATATTCATTCAACTTGTTCCTTAAAACCCACTTGGTGCCAATCAAATTTTTTTCTTTTGGTCTTGAAACAAGTTCCCATGTCTCATTCTTCTCAATTTGAATCAGGTCTTCTTCCATGGCATCAATCCAATTCTTGTCTTCACTAGATTCTGTAAAGTTCTTAGGATCTATTTTAGATAAAAAAAAAAAAATTGTTAATGTTCAGGTGCACTTGCTAATCTTTTTCTAGTTTGAACTCCCATATCTTTATTACCAAAAATATTTTTTTTTAATGATTCTTTCAAACAAATATAGATGGTGTCTTTGTATCTTGACGTTCTGATTCTTCTTCTTATTCTTTTTCTTTTCATATTGGATTCTCTATTGAACATTTGATTTCACCTTTTGTTTTCCAGCTTCATCCGCTTTCACATTGGCACTCTTTACGATTTTTCCCAATGCTTTATTGTAACATCGATAAACGTTGCTTCTTGAAGAATAAAGAAGAAAGATACCTTCATCATATATGGAGTTAAATTTTCCCAATTCCTCATCTTCTCTCTTTATATAGAACTTTCTTCCAAAAACTTTGAAGTATTTAATTGTTGTTGGTCTACCCTTTCATATTTCATAAGGTGTTTTTTTGTTGTTGACTTTGATTTTCCCTCTATTTAGAATGTATATTGCGGTGTTGTCTGCTTCTCTCAAAAACCTATCTGATAGATTGGATTCATTCAACATTGTTCTAACAATATTTTTGTACAGTTTGATTCTTCCTTTCTACCACTCCATTCAGTCGTGGAGTTCTTGCAGCTGAAAATGTCTCTTTATTCCATGAAGCTGACAAAATTCTTCAAATTCATTTGAGATAAACTCACCTCCTCTATTTGATCTCAAGTACTTGATTTTTAAATTAGTTTTGTTTTCAACCAAGTCTTTGAATGCATTGAACTTCACATACTGTTCAAATTTTTCTTTTAGAAATGTAACTCATGTCATTCTAGAGTAATCATCAATGAGCAACATGAAGTATGTTTTGCCTTGTAGACTTTGTGTTCTTGTAGGCCCACAAAAATCTGTATGAATGAGTTCCAATCACTTCATTGTTGAGTACTCACCTCCTCTATTTGATCTCAAGTACTTGATTTTTAAATTAGTTTTGTTTTCAACCAAGGCTTTGAATGCGTTGAACTTCACATACTGTTAAAATTTTTCTTTTAGAAATGTAATTCATGTCATTCTAGAGTAATGATCAATGAGCAACATGAAGTATGTTTTGCCTTGTAGACTTTGTGTTCTTGTAGGCCCACAAAAATCTGTATGAACGAGTTCCAATCACTTCATTGTTGAGTACAATTTTGATTTGAAACTTTCTCTTGTTTGTTTCCCATGTTGACATTTCTTGCAAAGAGTGTTTGAAGGTTTAGCGATCTTTGACATATCTCTCATTGTTTGTTTTGTGTTAATTTTTACTATATTATCAAATTTTATATGGTACAATGTTTTATGGCATAACCAATGCTCATCTATTTTTTCCATACAACATTTTTATCCCTTGATCTCATTGAGGATATATACATTATTTGAGGTTTTATATGCATTTTCCACTAATCTTCCCAAACATTTCTTCCTTCTCTCACAGCCTTGAGAATCAAATGTGAGAGTGTGTCCTTGATCACACATTTGATTGAAACTAAGAAGATTATGTTTGAAACCTTTAACATACAAGAAATTTTATATTTTAGTCTTTCCATTATTAAGAATAAGAGTACCTTTTTCATCTTTCCTTGTAGTAGCATTATCTCCAAATATTACATTTCCTTCAAAGTGCAAAACTTGTTCTTGTCCCCTATCATGTGGCTTGAAAATCCGTTGTTAGCATACCATTTGTTTCCTTTCTTTTGAGCATGAAGGGAAGTTTGCACAAGCATAGATTCCTTCTTCTTTTTTTAAACTCCTACGGGGTTTTTCTTTAGTTTGGCAAGGGTATTTTCTTCCCTATTTTGCCTAGAAATTTCCACTAGGACACTTCTACAAAAATGCGATATGTGCCCATAGTTGTTGCACTTATAACATACAACATTCTAATCAAATAATGGAGCAAATGAATTATAGTTTCTATTTGAGAACCCATAAGTACTTTTTTTGTTCCATACATGATTATTTCTTGTATATGCTCTACAATCTATTGCTTTATGACCAAAGTGATTGCAAGAAAAACAATAACCAATGAAATAGTTTTGGTACCAAGTTTTGCAAGGCCATATTGGTAGGAAAGATATTCTGAATCTGTCCTTGTTGACTTTGGAAGGAATGCTAATTTTGTGTGGAACATCATTTTCTCTCTCCCTATTGTCTTCGTCACTGATGGAGCTTTTGAGTACATCACCATAGATTTTATATTTTCCTTCATTTACTTTCTTTGGTGGCTCTGTCGCTTTTGAATATTCTTTGGTGGTCATCTGACTCTTATCATAATTGTTGGGTCTGATTTTTCACTTGGGTGAGAAAAACAAGGGCACTTACAAGTCTAGTTGGGCTTGCTAGACAAGACAGCAGTTAGTGCATGAGTTAGATAATCCAAGCACATGAAATAAATAAGAAAATAAACTAAAAACAACTAAGGAAATAAAACTAGAATGCATAAGAAACTTTGAACCAAAATCAATTAACCAAATGACCAAGATTATGCCACCAATGGATAACTATATTAGCTGGCAAACACCATAGAGAAAGGAGGACTTATGGATCTCCTCTTCCTCCTTGGGAGGGCTCTTGAGTTCCCTATTTGAGAGATATTCTTACAATGATAAACAAGAAAGAAAATGGTGAAGAGATCTAAGCCTATTCCCTCAAGAGGTGAGTGGAATAACTTATTGGAATGTTGCTAGAATCCTCCAAGAAGAAAAGAGGATCCTTGAAGGAGAATAGAGGCAGCATAACAATACTATGAGATTCTTAAATTCTTAGTGCACCCATGGCCTCCATTTATATCATGTCTTTGATGAAATATCCAACTAGTTCTTAGTGTGGACAAGGGGCCCTTTAGGGCACCCTTCGGTCTTTGACCAACCCCCCATTCAGATTCAACTTAGATTTGAGGGTAAAATCAAGTTGGGAGTTGGTCTAGAAGTGGGTGAGGGGCCGACAAGAACCATAAATGTGTTGTTCAAAGGAGTGTGTGGCTTTTCTCGTACATAGTTTCGCATATGGTGCATTGTGTTATCTATGGGATTCTTTGGCCCGCGCACTGTGCACGAACTTCCTTTAGTGTTTCAGCGCATGTCAATTTTTGTCTAGTTGTATAGTTATTACCTCTTGGAAATACATTTTTGGTGTTGCAGGTGAACTAATAGGTGTTTGGAGATGTTGTATATCTGTAACAATTTTCATGAAATGTTGCAGATGAAATTTCATTGATAACAGATGCCCCCTAATGTGTGAGGTTAGGAGCATATGTATAGCCGAAATACATCAATGTTTCTTCTACTGAGAGTACCATTGTAAGGAAGAGTGTTTATAGGAACTGCAAGAGCGATCCATTGGAGGGAGAGGGGAAAATGTGGGACCCAAACCTTTCTCTAGGTAGAGAAAATAAAATATGTATACAAACGAGGTAGGCATGCCCCATGCTCGTGTCATGTAACTCAAAAATGTAAGACAGTAACTGAAGTTGTATGCTGGTGTAGATAACTGCAGCGCCCTCTGTGGAAGTTTGATAATGGCAGATGACAATTTTGATGGTGAACATACTCTGAAAAGAGGCAAGGACACCTGTAAGAAGTGTCGATGACTTGTAGGCATTGATGGCCTAACAAATTCAGAGGTCTTCGGCTAGTATGAAACAACTGCAATAGTCATATAGTAATAACCACCATAACAGGAGATTTTGTTAGAGTTGAATGTTATGGGGGTCAACGACATAAGAGAGCAATGATGTTTCTCTCGGTGTCATCAGAGACTCCTCATTGTAAAGGTAATGAGAGTCAAGATACTGTCGCCCTTCTGGAAACTGTGTTGATGTCAACGAAAAGGGAAACACGACTCCAAGAAGAAAAGGGCTTCATGAAATCCACTAGAGAAGATCAGGAACTGATAGGTAACATGAACGAAGTCAAGATGCGGTGAGACTCAAGAATGCCCTTGGTTGGGGGTATGTTTGAAGGATGATTGGCAACAACCGTGAAAATGTATCTAGTGTCAGGGGGAAGACTAGACATGGGGTTAAATTGTGCCAAAGGCATGACAGAGTGGACAAAATCAAAGATATGGGGTACATGGACTATGGGATACTCGAGGTTTATGGATGATGTCAATATGAGTAGAGAATAATGAATGCCCCAACCAAGGGAGACATGGGTTGCTTTGCCACAAAAGTAAGTTTGTCGAGTATGACAACCAAAACGTGAAGTAAATGTTGGAAACAAAAGGCTTTGTACAATTACCAAATAAATAAAGCATAATTTGGGATGAGTGTACAGATATAGAAACAGGTGCCCCAATGCAAGATGGCTTGGCCTATTAGGGAACAAGTTGCGTGGAGAATTGGTGGAGGGTGGGGGTCCCATCGGTAGATTTTTGTATGAGGTAAATGAATGGAGGGAAATATGTAGATGGGCAAACTGATTGTGTATGAAATGGAGGGTTAATGATACTTCAAAGGTGCAGTGAAAATAGAACCATGATGAGATAACCAATAATTCCATTGGGAAAGCTAGAAAAATGATGAGAAGGAGTATGTGGTTGATTCTAGAAAATGCATAAGACTATAAGGACTCCCTGATCCAGGTGTATATCGATGGCCACCCACCTTTTTGATTGGCTCAAAACAGTTTTCTGGCAATTTTGGCAATTTACTATTTTTAGCAGGTTTTAACTTCTGGGGCCATTTTGAGGGCCTAAATGAAGGTTTTTCTAGATCGAGGTTCTCAATGATAGACAAAGGCATGATTGAGCCCCCAAAATGAATCTCCTCGATGATACCTTTCCAATGAGCTATCATACGCCTAAAACAGAGATCTTATGCAAAAGTTACGACCCCAGGAAGTTGATGTACTAACTTACCCAAACGGGGCCCACATGACTTTTGGTGCTTCATATCCTAGGGTTAGGTCTTTGGATGTCTAGGGTTTTTTGCATTCCTGTTTATTGTAAAAAGGCCTTCAGAGCCTCATTGTAATCATCTTCTTGTGAATGCGAGTAGCCGTCACATCTCTTCTCAGAGATAAGTTTCCACCATTCTAACGAGTCTTTCACTCTGTATTTTTACAGTCTGCACATTTATTTCATTAATAGAAATCGTGTATTACTATATATCTATCTTTATGGTTGCATATTTGAGAAATTTATGTTATATTATTGAATATCTACGATATCTTTGTGCATTTCTTTGTTATATCTTCGCTCTCATTTCGTGCCGAAAATAATCTAGATCACTCCCATCCCTAGGGGTTGAAAGAAGTATGAGTGTCAAAGTGCCAAGGGGTACTATGAATGGGACAACTCATGTGGGGGAGAGTGCTACCAGGTGAAAGTACCAAAGTGCAGTGGAGGTGACATTACTACAGAGCCGGATGTAGGTACCCTAAAGGAAAATGTTGGAGGGTGTGACTAGGAGATGTAATTGATATTCAAAGGGAATGATTACATGCCACTGTTGATCATATACCTGAAGGGGTTGCACTGGTTTGTAATGACCAAGTACCTGCACACATTAAAACCAAATACCCGATGTGAACAATATCTGAAGATAAAGAACATATAACAATTATTTGATAATTTTGAACATGAGCATGTGTACCTGAACGTGATGTGAGAAAAATGTTCCCCTGGGGCCAAGTGTATATGGTGACCTGGGGAATGTGACTATGTAGGCGGTGGGACCCTGACCCAGTGGCTGAAGAAATATCAGAAAATAGAGACTCTAAGCTCTTGTAACCGAGTGTGGAAGTTTGGAAAAAAGGGACTATATATGGTTGTGGGGCCCACAATGCCACCTCATTTGTACCCGTTGCTATAGTGACTATATATGGCAGTAAAAGGTGGATTTGGACCATTTTTTAGTTGCCTCATTGTTATGTAATGAAGACTGATGATCTTCATCCAGTGGATTTAATTTCAGCAATCGCTGCTCCATTGGAGCAGTGTCAGGTAATAGCTCGATGGCAGTGCGCAACGTGGGAATTTTTCACTCGATGGGGAGGGTGGATTCGATCCCATGGATGAGATGAAACGGTGTAAAACTGGTGGTAGTTTTGACTGTCGTGCGATAAGTCCATAATGTTGAAAACAACATATGATGCCAGTTGGTATGATGTTTGTTGACAGTGCGTTGCAACATGGTTTTGAGGACTTTGTTAACAGCCTCGACCTGTCCATTGGACTGAGGGTAGTATGGGGAGGAAAACTCATGAGAGAAGCCTAACCTCGACGAGAGTTTTACAATTATCTCATTCTCAAATTGCTTACCTTGATCGGAGACTAACTGTAGTGGAACTCTGAAATGAGTAATGACGTGGTTGAAGAACAAACGTGTTGATGTGTCAACGGTATTGTTGAAGGTAGGAATGGCTTCGGCCCATTTGGTAAAGTAATATACTTCCATGACGATGTACTTGTGTCCATTACTAGATGGAGTGTTGCAAGTCATGAATTCGATGCCCCATTTTCAAAAGGGACCGACAGTGAAGACTGGATGTAGAAGAGCAGGTGGCGTTCGTGCCTTGTTTGCATAAAGCTACCATTTGTCATTTCACTTGACTACATGGATGCAGTCATGAAACAATGTGGGATAGAAGTAGCCTGCTCGAATAATATTTTGGGTTGTGGACATCTCTGAGAGGTGGCCACCACAAGCGCTGCTATGAAAATCGTTCAAGACTCTTTTCGCTTCATGGATGGTCAAACATCGACGGAGTATGGTGTCGACCCCATGTCGATACAATATGTCACCGATGAGAAGGTACCGAAGGGCCTGATGGTGAAGGAACTAATAATCATCTCGAGAGAGATGAGACCCAAATTTCTATGTCCGAAGGTAGACAAGAAGGTCTCCATACTAGAGGTCATCCGAGGAGATGTAGAAAAGGTGTTTGTCAGGAAAATCCATATTGACGGGTGAACTGGAAGCACCTAAGGGAAATTTCATGATGAGTTCGGTGAGAATGAGTGCTTTCTTTCTTTTGGGAATTGAAAACTCTAGGTCTTATTCCTGAAGGATGACGATCTATCGGGAAAAAATTTCATTAATTTACCATCTGTTAAGGAAGTACTGCATGGGGTTGGAATCTTCCATGACTTTGGTAGTGCACAACAAGATATAGTGATGCAGTTTTTGGACTGTGAGGAAAAATGCGAGGGTGAGTTTCTCTTCATGATCATATTGGGTTGTCCTGAAATGCTTTTACTAATGTAGTAAATAACATGCTCGTGACCATCATCCCTTAGTTGGACGAGAACTCCTGCTACTGAGACGGCTGAGGCCAACAAGTAGAAGATGTAATCACAATCATAATCAGGAGGACCAATCAAAGGGGCATTGGAGAGCGTCACTTTTAATTCATCAAAATCATTTTGGGCATGTTCATCCCAAGGAAATGGGATATCATGACATAGTAAGCAAAGGAAACCATGCGCGTGAGTGGCGTAGTCTAGGACAAAGCATTGTAAAAAGTTGGGTTTTCCTTGTAGGCTCTACAGTTGGCACAAATTCCTAGGTGGTGGAATTTCTGTGATAGCTTGGACCTTGAGGGGGTCCACTGTGATGTCGTGTTGGGAGACAATGAACCCAAGGAGGCATCCAACAATGACTCAAAATACACACTTGAGCGGGTTCAAGCGGATATTTCACTTTCAACATCGTTGAAAGACGACTCGTAAGTCATCTAGATGATGATTTTGTTTCTTGGATCGAGCAGTAAGGTCGTCCAAGTAAGTGATAATGATGCAAGTGAGATCATGGAAAACGTAATTCATGGCCCATTGGAATGTAGAACCTGCGTTTTTTAGTCCAAAAGGAATGACACGATAAGAAAAAGTACCCCATGGGGTGGTAAATGTGGTTTTATACTGATCCATTGGATGGATTTGGATTTGATTGTAGTCGGAGAACCCATCCATGAAGGATAAGGCTTCGTGGTCGGCACAGTCATCGATAATTTGGTCGATGAAAGGGGTTGGGAAGTTTTCTTTGGGACAAGCATGCTTGAGATCACAAAAGTCAGTGTAGATGTGAATAGTGCCTTGTTTTTTGTTAACGGGTATGAGGTTGGATACCCATGAGGTATACACAATGGGGTATATGAACTCAGCAACACGTAATTTGTCAATTTCGGCTTTGATAGCCACGGCTTTGGATGGGTGTAGTGGGAGTTTCTTTTGACAGAATGGGGTGACATCTGGCCATGTGTCGATGCGATGTTCAATGATAGAAGTATCAAGGCCAGGCATCTCTGTATATGACCAAGAAAAAATATCTTGGTATTCCTGAAAGAGAGCTTTGTAAGATATGAGTTCCTCAGAGGAGCATGCGGCGCCAATGGTGATTTCCTCTATGATTCCTGGTTTGATGAAAATATTGATTTTGATGGTGGGGGAAATATTGGCCACGTTTCCTTATTCAAAAGCATCGGGGGCAGGGATAGGGTTATTGAACCAATCTATAAGCCCCGACGGAATGAAATCCTTGGTTATGATTGCACATATGGAGGATTTACTAGGATGGTCAAATGATTCTTGTGAGAGAAGAAGCGCTCTATGATGGAGCGCATTCCATGGACAATCAAGGGTAGTGAGTTCCTCCAGGATATCTTCATCATAGTGAAAAATGTGAGAATACAGGGGATCCCCGGAGGTGACATTGGTGACTGTCACAGGGTTATTGTCTTCAAGTGTTGAAGATGTAGAGGGAATGTCATAAGTAGGCTATGACAATTTGCTTGACATAAACCAAATGTTCAGATAATGTGGGGGGTGAACTGTTGTAACGTCCCCAGCCACCAACTAGCCTGGAAAATGCCACTACTTAGATTCTCACTTAGCTCTGATACCAAACTGGAACATCCACGACCAACACAGAGACCGGGTATTTCTACCACTATAGAATATACACTTATATAATATGCATTTTAATGAATTTAAAACACTTAACATAGAGTAATCACACAATTAATGCTACCATATAGAATCAATGGAAATAACAGTAATTCATATATGCAACAGAATACATGATAACAAGCATCACAGACATACATAACATATAAATTAAGCACAGACTCATACTTATATTTTCAACTAGAGTAACACCACCAACTACGTGAAAACATTCCATGAACCTCCCAGCCTTAGACCATGCTACTCATCACTCTTAGTGGTAGGTCACCCTCGAGCTAGGACTAAGCTCCACCAGACAAGGGATTCCTAGGCTAGGCAAGGTCAATAGAGAAGTCACACAGTTAAAGAGGAAGGATTCTCTCCGAGGAGTGACTTACGCCCACTGCTCATAGACTCTCATTCCCCACATGCGTATCCCACCCCAAAAGTATACACCTTCATTGTCACACAGTCCATCAACTGCTTCACCTCCCTTGCCTTGGGCTTCAGTAATAGACCGGACCAAAATTCGCAGAGCTCTGTAGCAACTACAGGACCCCTTCTAGGAGATCTCACTTCCTTAGCACACTCTCTCACCTGGAGAGAATTTATCACAAGCCTAACAACCTACCTCTTAGACCACAATCACCTCTCTCACCTGGAGAGAGTGTTTCTCACAATCCTGAAAACCTGCTTCTTCAATCCAATTCCAACATAGTGAGGACAACAACAAGGCTCAGCAAGGAATAGACAATGACAACAAGCCACACTTAGTCAAGAACTGGGTGGCCACAACAGCCAACTGGGAAAATGGGAATGGACACCCAAAATGGTAATAGTTGGTGCTAAGTCATAGCAAGGCTCAACAATTATAGGATGAGTTTGTCTTCTCAGCAAGGCTCAACAATTATAGGATGAGTCGGGCTTCTCAGCAAGGCAAAACAGTGACAACTTCACGGTTATGGTTTCAGAGATGCATGAGGTTATGTAGGGGTCGATGATGGAAGTTTTACCAGTTCAGACAGAGGATGGGAGAATGGTAGGATGAACCCCCACCACGGATCAATTCTTTGGTTTAAATTGCATGTACCTGGGCCGACACATGTTTCCCATGAGATCATGTTCTTTTCCACTTGGAATTCTCCTATCCTTCTAAAGAACTTAGGATAAAAAAAATATCTTTCACACATCCTTTTGGAATAATAATAAATTATTATTCTCAAGGACTTAATCTCTCAAGATTAGCCCTTCTTCCAACCTTTAAGTCCCCTCTCCCTTACACAGCCTTGTGGAATCTTAGTCCCCCATCACTCTTTCTTCGTGGTCGGTCTACACATAGCGATTTTTATATTTTATTAGTGATATACATAATTACATATGCAAAATCAGGCTCCTATCCTTTAACACCTAGGCTCTCTGGCCTAATAAACACATAATCCCACCAGCTTATATACACTTGGCTCACCAACCTATAAAAATAATTAAAATTCATAATATAATTGGGGCACTTCCTTGGGGTATTACAATCCCATCCCCTTATTTTTTCACTGTCCTCAGTGAAACTCTTTACACAACATCAAAAAGATTCCCAAAATCTTCAAAAAGATGCAGGTATTCTACCCGCATAGCACATTCATGCTCCCATGTTGCGTCCTCAAGATCGTTCCAGGTCCACTAGACCTTTACAAGCCCTATGGCTTGATTCTAGAGATGTTTTCTCTTCCGGTCCAATATGTGCACAAGATGCACTTGTAAGATGCCTTATTGCTCCACCTGAATCACATTCCAATCCATAACATGATTAGCATCAGGTATATATTTCTTAAGCCATGAAACATGAAACACATTATGTATAGTCATGGATGTAGGTAATGCAATCATATATGCAACTAGTCCAATCCTCTCTAGGATTTCAAATGGCCCACAAAATCTAGCTGCCAAATTGGAACATTTTCCTAGCTTCGGGGAACTTTTGTTGGCTTTCACTTTCAAGAAAACATGATCACCCACTTTAAAATCTCGGTGGGTTCTGTTCTTATCAGCATAACTCTTCTGCCTATCTTGGGTAGCCTTTAAATTCTGGTTAATCCTCAACATTTGTTCTTGCATTTCCTTGAGCAACTCTGGCCCAACCACTTCTCCATCAGTTGGGTTATCCCAGCTTACCGGGGTGTTTCACTTTCTGCCATAAAGTGATTCAAATGGGCTCATCTTCAATGATGCTTGATACCCATTGTTGTAGGCAAATTCTACCAAATGTAGGTAGTCTTCCCATTTAGATGGTTTTACCATCACATACATACTTACTATGTCTTCTATTACTCGATTCACCCACTCTGTCTTCCCATCAGACTTAGGATGATAGGATGTGCTAAAGTTTATATTTGTTCCAAACCCTTTGAATAAACCCTTCTAGAAATTTGAGGTAAATTTTGGGTCTTAGTCAGACACAATTATCTTGGGAATTCCATACAATCATGCTATTTCCCTCATAAATATATTGGCAACATTAGCTACCTTGTGCATAGTCTTTAATGCGATAAAATGGGCATCTTTTGTAAGCTTTTCCACCACCGCGATGATTGAATCATGTTGCTTGCTTGTTCTGGGTAATCCTGTGATGAAATCCATTGTCACTACTTCCAACTTCCACTCAGGAATGGCTAAAGGTTGTAGCAACCCTTTTAGGTGCATGTTCTCATCTTTAACCTTCTAACACTCCATACATCTAGTGATGTATTCAACAATCTCTCTCTTCATACCTGGCCAAAAGTAATGTCTCTTGACTGCTGCCACAATTTTCTGATATACAGGGTGCCCAACATAAGGCACATTATGCATTTCTTTCAAAATCATAAGTTTCAATTCCTAGACATTAGGTACATAAACTCTATTTTTGTACAGGAGTGTTCCATCAGTTACCAACTTATAATATTCCACTTTCTGTGGCATCTCACCTTGCTATAGCTTCGCTACCAACTCTATCTGCTACATATCTTCATTTGCAACTTCCAAATTCCTGCTTTTAATATTAGTTTGATACATGATAATGGTTGTATCATGTAGTTCATGCACTCTCCTGCTGAGTGCATCGAACACTTTGTTCTCCTTTCCTTTGATATGCTTGATATCAAATTCATATTCACAAAGGAATTCCAAACAGCTACTATGCCTAGCATTTAAGGTTGGTTGATCAAACAATTACTTCAGACTGTTATGTTTTGTCCTCAGTTCAAACCTCTTTCCCATGAGGTAATGCCTCCATTTCTTCAGAGCGTGCACTATGGCCACCAACTCCAAATCATGAGTTGCATAGTTCTTTTCATGCTCTTTCAACTTTCTGGATTCATAACATACCACAAACCCATTCGGGTTGAGGACTCCTTCCATTCCTTCTTTTCATGCATATGTGTACACTACGAAATATTCATTTGGATATGAAATCCTTAGTATTGGAGCACTGATTAACAACTGCTTCAATCACTGGAAGCTTCTCTCACATTCTTTTGTCCACTAGAACTTCTTCTCCTTCCTTTGCAAGGAAGTGATAGGGTGAGATATCCTTGAGAACCCTGCAATGAGCCTTCCGTAATAACAATCTAGACCCATAAAGGATATGAATTCTATCACATTCTTAGGTGCTAACCATTCTCTGATGGATTATATCTTCTTAGGATCTACAACTATCCCATCCTTTGAAATAATATGCCCCAAGTAATGGATCTTCTTTTGATAAAATGAGCACTTACTCAACTTGGCATATAGTTGGTGCTCTCTTAGCACTGGAAACACCATCTTAAGATGTTCTTCATGATCTTCCTTTGACTTGGAATACATTAGGATGTAATCTAAAAATACTATGACAAACTTGTCCAGATATTCCCTGAACACACCATTCATTAGGCACACAAAAACAACGGGTGCATTTGACAACCCAAATGGCACCACTGTGAATTCATAATGACCATACCTTGTTCTGAAGGTAGTCTTGTTGATGTCTTCATCCTTTATTCTTATCTGGTGATATCCTAACCTGAGATCTATCTTTGAAAATATCTTGGCATCGTTCAATTGATCAAAGATATCATTGATCCTTGGCAGAGGATACTTGTTCTTTACAATCACTTTGTTCAACTATCTGAAATTGATACACAATCTCAATGTCCCATCCTTCTTCTTCATGAACAGGACCTGGGATCCCCAAGGTGAAACACTTGGGCGTATATACCCCCTCTTCAGAAGATCTTCAAGATGCAATTGTAGTTCTTTCAGCTTTGGTGTACTCATTCTGTAAGGAGTTTTCGACACTGGAGTTTCTCTAGGAATCAGGTTTACGGATAAGTCAATATCCCTTTTCGTGGGTAGTCTTGGTACCTCCTGGAAAACATCCTCAAACTTCTTTAGAACCACATGGTATTCGATCTTTGACACCTTATCCTCAGGTGCTTCCTCCAAGTGGGCTGCAAATAATTGACAACCTTTCCTGTAGAACTTCTTCAACTACATTCCTGAGATTTCTCTGATAGCAACAACTCTGGGAATTCCTTGGAATTTTTTCTGATTTCCTTCTTCATCCAGGAAAGAGAATGCTTTATTATGATAGTCCAATATGGCATGGTGTTGGTCCAACCAATCCATCCCAACTAGACAGTCATAAGAACCTATGGGCAGAATGTTCAATTTAGCTCTCGTGCTCAGTCCATTCATGTCCACCGGACATGACTTAACCAATTTCGTAACCTTTCTCTTGGTTCCTGTAGCCAGCTGCACTAGCCAATATTTTCCATGCTTTCTTCTCGACAATTACAAACTTTCCACCTCTCTAGGATCTATATAACTATGGTTGAACCATGAATCAATTAAAATAGTAAAGGCATGGTTGTTGATCATACCTTCCACTTCAATCATGTGTGACTGATATTCTGTTTACTTGTTTTCCAGGGCTACATAGATTCTTGGTATTCTACTGCCAATGTCCTCCACTGTTTCATCATGTTGAACATTGTGAACAACTCTCACCTTTTCATTTATGTGGGGGAAATCTCTGTACCTATGGTTTCCTTTACAATCCCAACATTCCATAGGTGGATGTCTTGGCATTTTCCCACCCACTTTAGCCTTCCTCGGCTCTCTAAAAGATGGCTATCCTTGAGGAATTTTTCTGAAAAAGGATGGCTTAGCTCCCTTCTTCCTCTGATCCATCTTAAAATTCTTCTTGTCTTCACAAGCATTCTGGAAAGAAGGCTTCTCTTTTCTTCTCATATAATCATTTTTCTCTCCTTATCGTTTCTTCCATAGTCGTAGGGTCATCATACTATATCTTATCACCAATGGAAGGTGGAAATCCACTCATATACCTTTGAATTTTGATAGTCTCATCTTTGATGAATGGAACATACTTCAGTAATTCCAAAAAAAATTGTTCGTATTCATCAATGGTCATGCTATCGAGCTTGACTTCAAAGAACTCTTTCATTTTTCTGTCATAGTATATTTTAGTCAAGTATTTATTTTCAAAAAACTTCTTGAATTCTTTCCATGTGATATCCTTCTCTCTAATGTGTTGCACCTGCACAAGTTGATCCCACCACATGGATGCCTTTCCTTTCAGTTGATACATTGCAATTCTTCCTTCTGCATTAGAGGAATAATTGTAATTTTCTTGATGATGGACCACACTGGTTTGGTCCGAAACGTCGAAAATCAAAAACCTATGCGATGAATCCGAAAGAACTTTCTGATCAAAACAATGGTCGCAAAAGTCTTAGAACAGAAATAATTCTACAGTTGGAAGTATTTTCTCATTCCTAGCAGCAATGTTTCGGCATCTCCCTCCTTCTTGTGTTCTCCATCAAATGTAGGAGGCTTAATATTGTTCATTTCTCCCTTCAGTTCATCCACTCTAGATCTCCTATGCTTTCTGGTAGGACATGGGATTGAACTACTATGTACCTTTATTGGAATATTTCTGGGAGTGACGATGATACCTGTTAACATTTCTTAATCTTCTTTTCTTCTCAGGGATCCTGCAACTCCCTGTTTTGCTCGAGTTACTCTCCTTATCCAACTTCTTTTCTATTCTCTCCAGACTCTGCATCAACTTCAAGTTGAATTCTCCCTATCAATCCTTGACTTTCATTAGATTTTTGTTATCTGCTCATTGAGTCTGGGCATCTTTCTTCAATCTTTCAAAGATTTTCATCATGTTCCCTTCCTTATCCATCTCTTCTACGTGCCCATTGGAGTTCGATCTTTCCATTCCCAAATGGACATCCGTTCCTTGTAATTCATTCTCTGAACTGGGAGCATTTTGTGCCTCCTCCATTTCTCTATGATCAATGGAAATTCGCTTCGGTCCTGAAACTCATTGAACTCTGAAAACACAAAGTGCAGTCAACCGAAATTTGTCAAGCCATCATTCCTTAACAAATCCCACAACATTCATAAACCAATCTGATTTAAGAAAACGTTCAAATTTCATGAAATTTTCGAGCTCTGTTCTACTCTGTAATAACTTTCGGGCACTAGCCCCTTTTTCTTAGTCCCCAACCCATGCGATCATGGGCCGTGACCAAACGCTAGATCACTAGGTGCTACTCGGGCCTTCGGAAATTTTCAAAGAGGCCCCCAATAATATCTCGAAGTTTGAATTACCGAAATCATGAAATAGGGTGGATCAACCATCCATGTCTACCCAACATACAATGGCTAATACCCACTGTGGACTTCCGTCATTGGAGTTTTGGGACTTCGTAGCTTCGGAGCTTCAGGACTTCAAGAGTTCTCACACTCGCTTCCTTCCCATCTTTCGAATTCTGAAATTCTGAACTTCTTACCCCCTAGTCCACGTAGTACGAGTGTCACCAACCTAGGTGATGGCATGTGGCATGTCCAAAAAGGTCCATGTCACCCTTGGTGACACCATCTGGCCACACCATGCCTACTCTCTCGCTTCAGGACTTTGTAATTTCTCCCCTCAACATACATTAATTCTCCTGAAATCCGAAATTACGATTTTCTCTTTTTCTTTGGAACTTCGGGTTTCAGAAGTTTGTGCATTAGCACATGCTACTTCTCTCGACCATCGAATTCCAAAGTTACGATCTTCTCTTTTGCTTGATCTAATAGTCAATCTCTTTTCCTCTGATCTACAGTGTATATCTCCTTTGGGACTTCGGAGTTTCAGGTTTCATCCTTTCTCTTATCTTTGCATCAAGCTTCACCAACGTCGTGAAGTCCAAAGGGCTTCTAGGTTAACCCTTCTGCACTTTCTCTAGATCTAACGGTCGTAAAGGTTTTCATTTCCTTCCAAAAAGATCCTATGGTTCACATTACTCTATGGTCCAACACCACTTATGTCATGGTTTTATGATACTGCTACTCCTCCTAAGCTTCGTAACATTGCCAAGGTAACCTCTTGGCACTCAGGAATGTTTCTGAGGTCCAAAATTGGTTCCTCTTAACATAATTTCCACTTGAAACCTTGGGTCCAATGACCACTTATCCAGCCCATCCAGGCTCATTGTTGAAACCATGGCTTTGATAGAAGATTGCAATGTCCCTAGCTACCAACCAGCCTAGAAAATGCCACTACTTGGAGTCTCACTTAGCTATGAGACCAGACTGTAACATCCCCGACCAACACAGAGACCGAGTATTGCTACCACTGCAGAATATACACTTATATAATATGAATTTTAATGAATTTAAAACATTTAACACAGAGTAATCATATAATTACTACTACCATACAGAACCAATGGAATTAACAGTAATTCATATATGCAACGGAATACATAATAACATTCAAGCATCACAGATCTACATAACATATAAATTAAGCACAGACTGATACTTATATTTTCAACTAGAGTAACACCATTGTTGGGGATAAATATATGCACTATTAATTCCCACATTTAATTATCAACCGAGGCTCATAAGCTTCGAGGTGCAGGCACAGGATCAGAGCCTAGTCTAGCCTAATCTAAAGCCGACAAAACAATCTTCAAACCCACACTGCAGAAAATTAACACTAAGGATTCATCACTGAGACACAGGAATAACTTAGTGCTATAAAGGCTTAGATCATAGTCTTTCATGCACTCAGGGTGATGTTTGTGTGATTAATCACGAGTATCTTACTTAAGTTTCCTATCCTTCAATGGATTCTAGTAGTGATTAAAAAGATAATCAAATGGATAAAAACTAGGTAAAAGGAAATGAGATCTAAACTCAAACTTTGTCCTCAACCAAATGCAATGTACTAATGCCTTGAGTGAGAGAGTGTTGATTTGAGTTTTATCTATTAAGAATCGATTTGCAGAATACAAATTAATTTCAAAATGCAAACACACAATATATGACTTTCAAACTAAACAATAATGCAAGAAGAAAATAAACTAAACGTAATGCTAGTACACAAAGAAAATAAAATATAGCAACACTTACCACTCTAAGGGGCCCTTCCCAAGAGGTTCGTGTTGCTAAAAAGACTCGGATCAAATGGAGATGGTGTCCAATGCTTCAACAACAATCAATTCTTCATTGAGATCAAAAACTCTATTTTTACATGGCTAGCAACTCAAAGCTTTCTCACAAGAATAAATCTCTCCTTTACAAAACATTCATGAAACTAATGGCTCTTTCTCATAGCCATATGAGGATTATTTGTACATGAATAATCATTGAGAATTGGATGGGACTGAATCCCAATGCTCATATTTCAAATTTACAATTTTAGATAAAATCCTCAAAAATCTGGGTTTTATTGCAATTTGGGTAGATTCGAGTTATGGATCCACCCATATCTTTCCAACCAATTCAAAATGTTGAAAACGGTTTCTGGGTTTTGTAGCTGGATGATATTACTAAAAACTCATAATTCTGTTTTGAAATATATTCTCCCATGTGCATAGAAATCGAGACACAAGTTGACAGTTTGAGTTTTGTTGCTAATTTTGGCGGAATCATTCCCCCTGAGATGGTGGTCCACACGTGTGAGATGGGTGAATTATGTCTCACATTTCCGCATGAAAACATCATTTTGGACAAAACCCATGTACTCAATTTTCCTCTAGAAGCTTTCCAAAATTTTGAATTATGTCTAGTACCGGATCAGCACAGGCTGGTACCGGAATAGGTGGAGCCTTGATACGGGAATAGAATGAGTACCGAATCATGCTGCTTAAGAGACAAAGTGATTAGGATCATACATAATCAAGCATTTAATCGAATTAACTCAATAAAATTAAACAAATCATGCCTTAACCATAAGTTACCTCTCTATGCACATGATCAAGGTCATTAATTGTATTTATGGATGAAACAGTCAATTAGATACACATCATAGGTAAAATTGACTCAAACATAGATAATATAGGGTAATAGAAGTGTCAATACTAAGACTCAACATTCCCCCATGCTTAAGTCATTGCATGTCCCTATGCAACAATGATCTTCAAAGTTTCACAATTGATGATACTCCTCACTCGATCAAGCATTCCCTGAAGTTAAGTCTTATCCAATTTGTTTTCGATCAAAGTTAGGATAAAGGGATGGATGCAACTCTAATATGATTATAGGATAGTGGCTAAGAGTTTTCATAATGACTTTGACTAATAGGCTCCCTTGGCTAGATTACCTTTAAAACAAAAGTGATATAAGCTTAATTTAGATATCATTTGAAGAGAGGAACACATAAAAGAATACATCCCAGGATGATTAACTTGTTTCTTATCCAAGTTTGTAGAGATGAAGCTCTTCTTGTTTAGGTAAAGTGAATTACATATAATGAGGGTCCCACTTCTCATGCAAACCTATTTATTTTAAAGATAGAACTCTAAAGTGGATACTTGAAGGTTCTTAAGAACATCATCTGAGAGATATAAAGGTCATCTCCTAGCCTTGATTTGATAATGATTGCTTCAGAATGATACCCAAGGGTTTATGTTCAGTTTTAAGTGTGCCACTTTATGTTTTTCAACTCCCTTTATCTATCATAGCTCCGTTGCCAGCAGGCCTGTTTAGTACCTCGACGAGTTTACCTTAGTACCATACAAGCATGGCCCCGCTGCCAACAGGCCTATTCAGTACCCCGACGGGTTTACTTGTACTTCCTGATACTTCCTTTTTATTATATTACTCAAAATATTTAGAATTATGTATACTGCTCATTGACATTTTTAGAGTATAAGGAAGGCAGGTGGTACGAGAGTGTTTTAGAGTTATTAGGCACATAATTAATTGTTTGCAATCATCCCAAGGGTGACATCATCCACATTCAACTTAAATATCAGTTATTCAATCTATAATGTAACGTCTCGGATAATGACTAAGAGGTCCCTCTAGTTAATCCTATTAGGGTTCTCATGAAAGTTCATTGTGGTTTTGCAAGGGCAGTCCACCACATGAGGTTTTCATCAATACCTTCAAAGAAAAACTTTTAAAGATAAACTTGGATAAAAACTTGTTTGAATCAACTAGGTTAGTATTAGACATAATGGTGTCACCACTTTTCAATGGATATTTCAATTAGCAATCACTTCTTCAAAATGATGAAGTAATAAGACAAGTGCACCCATTATCATATAGAGCTAAATGTGAAAATATCTTCTTAAAGGATAGCAAGGATGATTCATTTAGGGTTGAGTGTAGAAATGTAGGAGGAAGATGTACATGAGAGTAAAAAYAATTCAACACAAGACTTAAATKATCCTTGATAGAAAGAACATGAAGATATTAGCCCATACCTCTAATTACCTGAAGTGAAAACAATGTTAAGCACATGACAAAGATCATATCACTTTGGCATCAGTACCAGATAAGTAATGGAGTAGGTTTCTTCAGTACCAGAACAAATAGTATTGGAACAGAGTGACATGATGGATTATTTTTTCTCATTCATAACGACAACCACTTCACCAAGGAATTCAGTGATAATATACGAGGAGATATATACGAGGGCTTGCAAAATTTCATGGTAGGGAACGTGAAATAATTGAGAGTAACCATATGTTTATTGCATCATTAGTCTAATTTCTTTTAGTAAAACGAAAAACGTTGAGTTTATATGTCCTATTACTTGAATCATTTAAATCGAGCAGCAAAAACTTTGAGTATAGGATAAGAGCTACCAACACCTCATTACCAGTACCGGATCACCTGAGTACCGGATGGATCACCTGAGTACTGGATGGACGCAGGGTTGTGCTTCAGTACCGGAATAGCGCAGGCCTCCTCCTTTGGTACCATATGAGTACATAGGCGACCATCAGTACCAGATAAGCACAGTACCAGATGAGCATAGGAATGTTGTTCAGTACCGTATGAACGCAGACTTTCTCCTTTGGTACCGGATGAGCACAGAAATGACCATTAGTACTAAAATAGAATGGTACCAAAATTCTAGAAATGAATATCAAATCCTAGCACTGAACATGTTGATTTGGTCTCGCCGATGGAAGTTTCAAAATAATATGAAGGTTTCAGCAACTACTCCCCCATGTCTAAGGTTTTGCATGGCCTCATGCAAACAATGCGAGATGATAAAAAATGGTTGCTTAGAGAGTTGTGAACACGTGCTAAAAACAAACCAATAGAACTAATTAAAACTGGATTTTTATTCATGCTTAAAAATAGAAACTTTAGGGAAAATGTCAAAAGTTGAATTATTAGCTATGAATGAAATAGTTTGGACTTAACATTCAGTTTCAACTACTATTAAAAGATCACTTAATCGATCATCCTTGTGAAATAATGGTCTTAAAATAGATAGGTAAATATAAAGCATGAATGCATCATTTTTAACAACTTTAAGGAAAAAGAAGAATTTTGAAGAAATAGGTCATGAAGCACTCCCTTAAGTGTTATCTTCCGTTGACAAGGATGCCTTTTCCGATTTTGAAACCCTTCCAGTATTATGTGTGCATTCGGAGAATGAAGAGATTCCCTTCTCATAAGATTCCAAACAAAATCATCATAACTTTTAAAAAGAAATATACTATAGGAACAAAAGATCTTAAACTGATTGCTTTATTAGCTTTTGACATTCCTATTTATGAAAAGTATGAAAGATAGGTTGCATTGTACTTATGTGCAACATTTATTTATTTATTTACCTATCCTACTCTAATTGAACACAAGAAAATGTCCTTCAAGTATAGGAATACTTCCAGTGAAGCCATGTGTGTAACAAGGTTAGAAATATATCCATACTCGGGTTTAAAAGATAAATTTTAATGCATACCAGAGTATGAAGGACCAACTGCTTTGATGATGAGATCAAGTAATAATGAAAAATATAAGATTGGTGTGACCTAATAACTAATTGAAACCATATTTCAATAGGATCACTATATTCTTTTTTCTCTTCTTTGTTTAGATCACACTGAATGTCCTCCTCTATCATGCTATGCAGATTATCCTCTTCAAGATGATTGGTCTTTGGAGTACATACATGATCTGTTGAGAAGCATAATAAGGACTCCTTAATCTCAGGTTCTAGAAGTTTCTCTCCATTGAATGATTCTTCAGTCTCCTCTACAGGTTGGAAAGGGTGATCAAAGGAGGCTTCTAGATCTTCTTATGGATGTAGTTTATGGAAATCTTGTTTTTCTATCACTTCTAGAGAGGCGGATAGGTTCTTCACTGCTGTCAATATTTGTTCTTTTTGCAAGGCGGAGATTGAGATCCCAGATGTTTCTAGGATGGAGAGAGTTCTTCCAAACTCTTGATCATATTTGAGACCTTGTTTCTGGTTTATGGGTCTTGTTTCACACATGGATTAGTGTAGAGGGGGGGTTCTTACAGTGCCCAAATTATTATTTTTTAAATCCTAAGGAAATAAAAAGAAACAAACTAAAAGAAAATGTAAGCAAACCAACTATATGCTTGAAGCGCCACCGTGCTACTAGGATCCTGCTGTCACCAAGTTATCTATTCACACAAGTCAGCTTCTCTTCTCATATATATAAAAAATGGCAAATGCTAATAAAACACAAATTCTAACTACTAAAAGAAAGAGGACAACCTAATTTTGGAGTAACCCCACTAAAGTGGATGCGTGGGCTCTTCCCTCATGTATTACCATCTTCTCTCCACCCTTAGGTCGTCCTTAAAAGCGCACCACACTTGCATGAAAAGAAGCATGCTTGCATGAAAAGAAACACACTTTCATGAAAGGAACAATCAAGGTTTTGGAGAAATAAAAGCAACCTACCTATGCTCTAATCCCTTTAGCACCTCCCCGGCAACGACACCAAAATGTTGGGGCTAAATATATGCACTATTAATTCCCACATTTAGTTATCAACCGGGACTCGTAAGCTTCGAGTTGCAGGTGCAGGAAACGCAGGATCAGAGCCTAATCTAGCCTAATCTAAAGCTGACAAAACAATCTTCAAACCCACACTACAGAAAATTAACACTAAGGATTCATCACTGAGACAAAGGAATAACTTAGTGCTATAAAGGCTTAGATCACAATCTTTCATGCACTCAGGGTGATTTTCGTGTGATTAATCGCGAGTAGATTACTTAAGTTTCCTATCCTTCAATGGATTCCAGTAGTGATTAAAAAGATAATCAAATGGATAAAAACTAGGTAAAAGGAAATGAGATCTAAACTCAAACTTTGTCCTCAATTAAATGCAATGTACTAATTTTGTTGCTAATTTTGGCAGAATCATTCCCCCTGAGCTGGAGGTCCACACATGCGAGATGGGTGAATTATGTCTCATATGTCCGCATGAAAACATCATTCTGGACAAAACTCATGTACCTGAGTTTCCTCTAGAAGCTTTTCAAAGTCTCGAATTATGTTTAGTACTAGATTAGCACAGGATGGTACCAGAATAGGTGGAGCCTTGGTACCGGAATAGACTGAGTACCGGATCATACTACTTACGAGTCAAATTGATTAGGATCATACATAATCAAGCATTTAATCAAATTAACTCGATAAAATTAAACAAATCATGCCTTAACCATAAGTTATGTCTCTATGCACATGATCAAGGTCATTAATTGTATTTATGGATGAAACAACAATTAGATACACATATCATAGGTAAAATTGACTCAGACATAGATAATATAGGGTAATAGAAGTGTCAATACTGAGACTCAACAACCACCAACTGCGTGTATACCTTCCATGAACCTCCCAACCTTAGACCACACTTCTCATCACTCTCAGCAATAGGTCACCCACAATCTGGGACTAAGCTCCACCAGACAAGGGATTCCTAGGCTAGGCAAGTTCAATAGGAAAGTCACAGAGTTAAATAGGAAGGATTCTCTCCCAGGAGTCACTTATGCCCACTACTCACAGACTCTCATTCCCAATATGTTTGTCCCACCCCAGGAGTATACACCTTCACTGTCACACAATCCATCGGTTGCTTCACCTCCCTTGCCTTGGGCGTCAGCAACAGGCCGAACAAGAATTCTCGGAGCTCTGTAGCAGCTACCAGACCCCTTCCATGAGATATCACTTCCTCAACACACTCTCTCACTTGGAGAGATTTTCTCATAGGCCTGACAACCTGCCTCTTCAAACACAACCACCTCTCTCACCTGGAGAGAGTGTTGATCACAAGCCTGACAACCTTCTTTTTTAACCCAGTTCCAACACAGTGAGGACAACAACAAGACTTAGCAAGGAACAAACAATGGCAGCAAGACAGACTCAGTCAAGAACTGCGTGGCCACAACAACCAACTAAGAAAACGGGAGTGGACACCCAAAACGGTAACACCCAGTGCTAAGGCATAGCAAGGCTCAATAATTACAGGATGCGTCGAGCTTCTTAGCAAGGCAACACAGTGTCGGCATCACGGTTCTAGTTTCAAAGATGCGTGAGGTTATGCAGGGGTCGATGATGGATTTTCCTGGTTCAGACGGAAGATGGGAGAATGGAAGGACAAACCCCCAATACAACTCAATTATTTGGTTTAAATTGCATGTGCCTGGGACGACACATATCGCCCATGAAGCACGTTCCTTTCCACTTGGAAGTCTCCTATCCTTCCAAATAAATTAGGATAAAAAAATATATATTTCACACAGCCTTTTGGAATAATAATAAATTATTATTCTCAAGGAATTAATCCCTCAAGCTTAGCCCTTATTCCAACCTTTCATCCCCCTCTCCCTTACCCAGCCTTATGTAATATTAGTCCCCCATCACTCTTTCTTCGTGGTCGGTATACACGCAGTGATGTTTATATTTTATTAGTGATCTGCATAATTACATATACAAAATTAGGCTCATGGCCTTTAACACCTAGGATCTCTAGCCTAATAAACACATAAGCCCACCAACTTATATACACTTGTCTCACCAGCCTATAAACATAATTACAATTCATAATATAAATTGGGCACGTCCTTGGGGTATTACAACTGTGGTAGGGGGTAAGATTTCCTGGGGGAAATGAACTAGAGAATTGGGAGGATTTGGGCAAAGATCCTTAGACAGGATATCCAAGAACCATGGAGGAGTGGGAAGTGACTCAGGTTCAGGGGAGGTGATGTCAACAATATATGGAGAAAGAATAAGGGGAATCACTTCCATCACATGAGGTGAGGTGGTTGGAGAATAAGGGTCATTTGACGATGCCTGTATTCAATGATCATAGGACACTAGTACATGAAATGATCAAGTGAGTCATAGAGAAAGCAAGGGAATCTCCTCCATTCCATGACTGAGGTCGATACATAATGGATGTCAATGACATGGGTACTTGACGGTGTGGTTGGAGAGGGATTTTGCTGAAAGCTTTGGCGTACCGCCATCAGCGTTTGTCGAAACTAACGTAGAGTTGGGCAATGATAAGTATATTGGCCATATTTGGAACAAATGGCACGTGCGAATTTGGTTCACAGCCCTTTACTACCTGTAGGAGGGGATGTTGTGGTAGTACTAGGTGTGCTTGCTTGATGAAGGGACAAGTGGTGTGGTTGCTCAAGGGAGTTGGATCAGATTGTGTAACTCGAGAAGAGAAGGACATCTATTAGTGGTGTGTCCCTCTCTTTCACATAGTGCCCAAGAAGGTTGAACTCGAGGAGGAAGTGGAGCAAAGGGATCTTTCTTCTTTCATCTGCCCCTAGCCATAACAGTGGTGCCAGCTCGTGGGGGTGAGGCTGGTGTGGTCGGAGTTAGTACTAGAATATGCATCAAGATTCCCTCTGATTGGGGAGGGAGGGATGGTTGAGGAACCATCGCGGGTGGGTGTAGATACCATACAAGAATGGTGAGAACCATGTTGGGAAGGGTAAGAATTGCGGCTACCTGAAAATCTTGTACTCTCAGTGGGGGGTAGAGGAAGGGGATTTCAGTGATGGATTGGGGGATTGTTTCCCAAACCGGGATTTTCCCTTGGGGAAGGGTGTAATCAGGGATAAGTGGTGTCGTAGGGTTCTCATGTAATTCCTAAGGTATAATTTATTCAATTGATGGAACGTCGAGGGGGGGAGAAGCCTCGGTGGGAGGAATGGTATCTCCGATTTCATTTTCATTGGAAGATACAACACACACTTGTGTTGAGGGGTGTATGAGAGGTGGTGCTCCATGGTATGCCCCCAGCCAGGATGGCTCCTTGAAAATTCTGGGCACCATATCCATGCGTGGATATGCATCGGAACCAATGTGGACAAGAGGTAAGATGTTATCGATGTTGGAGGAGTGATTAGGCTCGTAATGTGAAACTTGGTCGATGGTGATGATTTTCCTGTTGTGGGGGTACATCATCATTGAAAACACAGAAGATTCCACTGCCTTCATAGCGTACATGTAGCTACGTACAAACAAGATGTTGTAATCGAGTGGTGCATCGATATGGATGGTTTTCCTTCAAGTTCAATGGGGAAATTTTGAAAGAGCCCTTCAGGGGAGGATGGTCAACCATCATAGGCTCTTAAATTGATGGTAGATGGTATTAGCTCAGGGGAGCCAAGTTTTTGCCAGACAATTTTGGACATGATGCATGTGGATGCACCTTCATCAATGATACATCAATGAACCATGATGTTTCAAATCTTAACTGGTATCTAGAAAGATACCAAAGCAGGGAGACGAGGTTCCCCACAATCTAGATCAAATGTGACGAGTCTAGTATCAGCTGGGTCAACTGCCCCCAAGGCAGAAAGCAAGAATTTTCATTGAATTGGACAGGTTTGGAGGACCTCCAATACTGACATGGTTGTAGGGGATTGTGCCAAGTCATCGACCAGACTGTAATTATGTGTTGCCCTAGCCTGAGGGTTGTTGACATTCCATCATAAAGGGATGTGGGGGATACAAATGGAGGGTTCAGTGTTAGGGCGTGGAATCATCAAGGTTTGTTCGGCTATAGATGGAGCTACTTCCGAAGTGGCGGGAGTATATTTAGGGGGTGCGTTGTATTGATGATTGCGCGTTTGCAGAAGAATTTCTTCTTCACTAGTGAGGAGGATATTACGATCCGTTGGGTTTTTGAGGTTTTGATATTGTCCCATTTATGGTGGGGCAAGATGTATCTCTTGTTGGGTATTCATCACAGCTTGGTGTGGAATAGGGTTTTGCAACACATCCGAGGGTGGTTGTTGCAAATATTGTTGTGGGGCCTATTGAGGGCCAAACGACGCTAGAGGATGTGGTGCGCTCATGGAGTCTTTCATCCGTTTGAAATCGAAAATTTGGTGTAAATGATGAGTATGATGACCATGCTCACCACAACGAGCGCAAGGGGAGTTTGTCCAGAGGTTTTTGGCTATTGTTCCTCCCTTGGTGTTTGTTGTTATTTTCCCCTTGGGAGTTCTGGTTACCCTGATTCTGGTTTCCCCCAGTAGGTTGGTTTTGTTGGGGGTTATTTCCCCATGGTCTTGGGTTATTATTGTTTTGGTTTTTTCCTTTCTTTTTGGCATTATTCAGCTAATGGGATGGATTTTCCATATTCAAATATTCAAAATTATGAAATTGTTGAATGGGACAGGGCTGAACAAATTTAACGTCGGCGTGTGGTTGTCCTTGTGGAGGAACAATTGGTTGTGGAGGACTAGGAAATGGAAAATATGGATTATGTTGTGGTAATGATCCATAGGGTGTATAGGAAGGCGTAGCACTTTCACTAGTGCCCAGGTTATAAGCTGAGGTAGAGGGGGTACCTGAACTTGGTTGAGAATCTGAGCTCATGATGGGTGCCAACAGGGGTCCACTCATGGGTGCAGGAAGAGCAACATGATATGGTTGTTGGTAAAGGGGAGGAGGGTAATAATATGGCCATCCATACTTCGATGGATATTGGGGTGTTTCGTACATAGGTGGTGGTTGGGTGTACGATTTGTGGTGTGTTGTGGTACCAATCAATCCATTCACCACATGAGACATCCCAGGTTTGTCTTGACCAAATGGTATGGGTCTTGGTGCATTAGGTATGAATGTGTATAGGTAACCTGATTGAGCATAAATGAGGTAGTACTGTTGAGCCTTGCTGATGGATTCCTCTTCGGTTTGGGGGAAGGTGGATGCCACATCTTTGGAAAGGATAGATATGAGTGATTTGAGAAACCAATCGAGACATTGTTCTTTGGTGGTTTCTTCTTTGCATAAACTACGTCACCGACACCATTCATGAATGTGGTCGACAATATGTGTAGTCGAGGTTTGTTTGAACTCGGAGAGAAGTTCTAGACCAGTGTCATGACAAAATGGTAGTTGAAAGAAGGCCAAAAATGCTTTGGCCAAGGATTCAAAAGTCAGATGGGACCCTAATTTTTCATCCACATACTATTTGGTTGATGGACATGTGAGTGTGCATTGAAATAAATTGAAGTGGATGGAGGTGTCCATGATGTTGTTTGAAGAGCACCATAAGTGGAAGGTCATGAAATGGTTGGTGGGATCTTCTCCCAATTTTCCTTCAAACTTGGGAATGTCTGAAGGTAGTTTGGTAGGCATATTGGGCCATGTGGGGTCATGCAATATAGGGTCATTCATGAGTTTACTCAAATCAGGAATGTTGAGAGATGCCAAATATGGCATGGCGGGGGGTGGTGGAGGATTAGTTCTAGCCATGGTGTGAGAAGGTAGTGGACCTAACCCTTGAAGGGGGTTTGGTGGGGTTGTACTTCTCCCTTGAGAAGAATTTTCCCCCCTGCTTCCTAGTGAAGGAGAGCTAGTGGATGGATGGCCTTGGGAATTGGACCCAAGTAAGGTCGAACCAATAAAATTTGATCCCAAAATAGTGGCCCTTACGGGGGTGTGAGATGGTTGAGCCAGTGAGTTGGAAAGACTAAGAACTCCTCCTACGATAGGAGGGAGATTTTTCAAGTTTCTGGAACGACGAGGATTCTGTGGGTCCCCTATGATGTCTGACTAGCAAAGTGAATGTGTGAAAATGGTAATGAGAGAAATAAATTAACAAGAGACTTGTATAATTTGGACCTTTCACAATACATTTCACAATCACATGTAATCAAATGAGTATCATACATAAATAAAAAATAAGCATACATGTGGGTAGGTGGATTTTGTTTACGTGGGAGAAAAAAGAAAACAAATTCTCATGTCCTAAAAATACGTAACATCCTTCCTCTCAAATAGCACTGGACCTTCCAAGAGAAATCAACAGTGGGATCTGAAGCCACTGAAAGAGAAACTAGTGAAGGATGAAACAATCGGTTATAATGAGGGGTAGAGGGTGCATATCCCGAAAGAGATGGTGATATTTCCCAATAGCCACACAAAATCTAATCAAGTTGCAATCGCAACCTACAATTTCCACCCGGGTAGATGTCCTAAAATTTGGCCACTAGGTACCTCGATCAAAGTGCGGCATTTAGATTTTCAGCCTCAGAAATGGGTCATGGTTTGGATCCCTTCCAAGAGTTGGGTGACTCAAGGGGGGACGCATAGAACAACCAGACCTCAGCCTTCAACCCTTCATGAGTATCTCCCTGCCTTATGGTGTTAGGAACACTTGACTTGGAGGATTTTAAAGTTCCCTATTTGTCAACTTATAATGTTTGAAAATGTGAGAACCAGATAACGAGGGGTTATTTGGATGCCTACCCCTGAGATCCTACCTAGACTAAAAAAATTATTTTGGCACCTCCAATGGAGGAAAACTTAGTGAGTTTTTAGAAAAAAGTTAGATGTGGTGGGTTGAGAGATTGGGGGTGTGAACCAATCTCGTTGAAATTAAGTGGGTGTGGATAATTTCTTCAAGAAATAGTGGGATGTTTTAGAATCCCTTTGGAGGAAGCCTACTTCAATCTCCACAATTCGAGAGGAACTTATGTGAGTGAGGAGTGACTTTGTGTGTGAGCAAGTGATACAATGTGCCAAATTTTAATAAGTTAGGTGTCAATTTGCAACATGTGGACTTCTTGTGGTCCTTACCAATCATGATTACCTATTTTACTAGATGTCATTGGTACAACCTTGAAGAATTCTAAAATCCATAGGAGAACTAGCAAGTGGACATATGGGTCCTTACCAATCCTTTAAACTCCTTAATGTGGTTTACTCTAAGAAAGCTTTGAAAAAATATCCTAGATTGTAAGCATGTGGGCATGTATGGGCCCGTTACTTTGATCTTTAAACTCTCCTAGTGATGTAAATTAAGAAAGTAATTTCAAAAACTATCCTAATTTTGCAACATGCGGGCATGTATGGGCCCTTACAAATTTAAGATGTTTGAAAATAATCTAAGAGGAGCCCTAGGGGGGATTTGTCCTATCCTAAATATTTTGTTAAGGGAGATGAAATGTCCCCTTAAACACTTTTCTGATTCTCAAGATAACTCTATGGTGAGAGATAAGAGCATACTCAATGATTAAAGTTGATTCCTGGTCCCAATGCAAGTGTTTTTATATGTGATAGAAAAAACTCTTAACTTAACATTTACAATCAAAACAAGCCATCCATGTGGAAACTAAAGAAAAAGAGGAGAAATATGGTTCTTTTTAACCCCCTAAGTGTCTATGTTTTGACTAACCTTTCATTTGGGAAAGGAATCTAAGTGGAGTGCATTTACAATTTGCATAAAAAGCGGGATTTTGAAGGCTAGGGGGCCTTCAAATCATCACAAAAACTCTTACAATGTTGAAATTTTGGACAGAAGTGTGGGTCATAGTTCAGATAGAGGCGTCATGGGCACAAAATGCACAGAGAACATAAGACATTTTGGTGCATTGTGCACAGAGAACATAAGTGTTGTGGGCACACAATGCTCTGAATGCACGTCTGTGGGATTAAATAACCGTGCACGTTCTGATATGCGTCGAGGGGAATTTTTTTGAGTGGAAGTCTTCTCCTCCAGCTCCAAACTTAGTTCTTGACAGGTAAGGCTAGGCCGGTTATGGTTCCTACAAGGCAAATGGATCAAAAAGAAGTGCTCAAAAAGCCCAAACAGGGAGGAAATTGATACCTTATCCCCAATATGGTTGCTAATCTGTTGTGTCTGTTTCCTCACTTGGGTGAGAAAAACAAGGGCACTTAAAAGTCTAGTTGGGCATGCTAGACAAGACAAAGGTTAGTGCATGAGTTAGATAATCCAATCACATGAAATAAATAAGCAAATAAACTAAAAACAACTAAGGAAATAAAACTAGAATGCATAAGAAACTTTGAACCAAAATCAATCAACCAAATGACCAATATTATGCCACCAATGGATAACTATATTAGTTGGCAAACACTGTAGAGAAAGGAGGACTTATGGATCCCCTCTTCCTCCTTGGGATGGCTCTTGAGTTCCCTATTTGAGAGCTCTTCTTACAATGATAAACAAGAAAGAAAATGGTGAATAAATCCAAGCTTATTCCCTCAAGAGGTGAGTGGAATAGCTTATTGGCATGTTGCTAGAATGCTCCAAGAAGTAAAGAAGATCCTTGAAGGAGAATAGAGGCAGCATAACAATACTATGAGATTCTTAAATTCTTAGTGCACCCATGGCCTCTATTTATAGCATGTCTTTGAGGCAATATCCAACTGGTTCTTAGTGTGGACAAGGGGCCCTTTAGGGCACCCTTAGGTCTTTAACCAACCCTCCATTCAGATTCAGCTCAAATTTGAGGGTCAAATCTAGTTGGGAGTTGGTCTAGAAGTGGGTGAGGGGCCGACAAGAACCATAAATGTGTCATTCATAGGATTGCATGGCTTTTCTCGTACATAGTCGCGCATATGACACATTGTGTGCTCTACGAGATTCTTTGGCCCATGCACTGTGCGCACGCTTCCTTTAGTGTTTCAGCGCAGGTCAATTTGTGTCCAGTTGTATAGTTTTTTCCTCTTGGAAATGCATTTTTGGTGCTGCAGGTGAACTAATAGGTGTTTGGAGATGTTGTATTTCTGTAACCATTTGCATGCAATGTTGCGGACGAAATTTAATTGATAAAAATAACCAAAACCAATTTTAATGAGTGGTAATCCTTTGCATTTGATGATATCATCTAATTTTTTAGTGCTCTTTTCAAACTTCAAGCTTCTATTCAATTGAGCAGTTGGATTCTCCAATTCTTTTCTTAAGGAAACAATTTTATCTTCTAGCTTCTCACAATTTCCTTCATTTTCCTTCAACTGGATTCTCATCACTTCTTCCATCCTTTTTGCCTTTTCTATTTGAATATTTAGGTTGATAATATTCTTCCTTTTTTCTTCAAGGATTTTTTACCCTTTTTTTTGTATCATGATCCTCCTCTTCATACTTTTTTAGTTGCTCCTTTTATTTCAAATTATTTTTCTTAAGCTTCTTTATTGTGTGTCAGGCACAAATGAGTTCTTCTTATAGATCCACTTCTGCATCTATTTCAATATTTTGTTCCTCTTTTGAATCCATCATTTCTTTCCCTTTGTATTTGTTTTATGAAGTATCAATTTCAATTTCCATGTCTGTTCCTAAGATCTACCTTCCATTGGTTAGATTGTTTCTGAAGGAACTTGCTCTGATACCAACTGTTTATCACACACTTATACTAAGAGGGATGGTGAATCACTATAAGATAGTTTTTAACTTTTTCAAACATTCATCAACCATAAGAAAGCAATCACATATTAACTACAAAACATGGAACACAATATTTACATGGAAACCCTTTCAAGAGAAAACCACAAAACTTCTCTTTATAATTCTTTGTAGGCACCAATATAATGGAGACACCAATCCCCACCGCTAAGCACCAACTTAGCAAGAGACACCAATCTCTTACAGATCTTCATAGACACCAATCCTCACCACTAAGAACCAAATTACAAGAGACACCAATATATTACAGATGTTTGTAGATACCAATCTACTCAAGACATCAATCCCCACCACTAAGAACCAACTTAGCAAGAGACACCAATCTATGAGATGCACCAACCTTTACCGAGTCTACTTGGTCTTTCTACCTTCACTAGGTACACTCATTGCTTCTTCCTTTACTAGGCATACTCACTCCTTTTTCCTTCACCATGTTTTCTCACCACTTCTTGCTTTACTAGGTTTGACCAAAATTTGAATTTCCAAATGGAAACTTTCCCAAAGCTTTATATTTTGGGCCTCTTCCTAATAATGAACTTGTATAACATGCCATGTATCCAATTTTGTAAATATGATTATGAAACATCTACCTGAAGTACTTATGTATGTCTCCTCTATATTTGCAAAATCTCAAGGTCCGAAACATCCCATAAAATAAGTTAAAGAAAAAGTGCCAAGCTGACTTGTTTGAAATTGATTTCAGGAGCATTCAAGAACCCTAAATTCAATAGAGCATATATACAAATGTATAGAGAACGAGCGTCTAATATTTTTACCACACATACACCAAGATCTCTCCTCTGTCTTTGCAAAATCTCAGGGTATGAAACATTCCATAAAATAAGTTATAGGAAAAGTTCCAAGATGACCTGTTTGAAATTGATTTTAGGAGCATTTAGAAACCTTAACTTACACAGGGAATATATATTAAAGTGTAGTGAACAAGCATATAATATTTTTATCACATGTACACCACAATCTCTCCTCTGTCTTTACAAAATATTGGGGTCTAAAACATCCCAGAAAATAAGTTAAAGAAAAGGTTCCAAGATAACCTATTTGAAACTGATTTATGAAGCATTCAGGAACCCTAACTTCCACAGGTGATATCTATGAAATTATAGTGAAATAACATCTGATATTTCATTACATGTGCATCACAATATCTCCCCTATCAATACAAAATATCTAGGTCTTAAACATCACCAAAAATAAGTTAGAGTAAAAGTTCCAAGTTGATTCGTTTGAAATTGATTTCAGGAGCATTCTGGAACCCTAACTTCCATATGGAATATCTCTAAAGGTATAGTGAGCCAACATCTAATATGTTTACCACAAATACACCAATATCTCTCCTCTATCTTTGCAACATATTAGGGTATAAAACATCCTAGAAAAAAAATTATCGCAAAAATACCAAGATGACCTGAAACAAATTTCACAATTCAATATTTGTTGATCCATTTTTCACACTCTCACATTCTCTCAATAATTACTCTTTTTATACTTTTTCATAACCCTTCATGAAGGGACATGTCCCTTAATTAAATAACTAATTCCCAATACCATGGGAAAATACCCCAAACCCATGGGTCTAAAACCACCATTTCACTTTTTACTTTTTCACATGCACCCCTTTTTTAATATACCTGTAGACCTATATATATATATATAGGTCTACAGGTATATTAAAAAAGGGGTGCATGTGAAAAAGTAAAAACTTGGAAAGGTTGTATTCATTGTAATGTCATAATATGACATTAATGACATCATTAATCCTTTGACATCAATAACAATAATTCCAACAAACGGTTCCATGGGGACAAACCCATAAACTGAATGGGAATTGCAGATGATAGACACATTTAAACCATGGAGATTGGGGTTGTTTAATCATTTACGAAATTGTTTTTTGAGTTGTTGGAATTTAGTGATATAATAAATTCGAGTTTGTGTTATACTATGTATGAAACTTGGATCAAAGGAAAACTATAAGCATCTTTGATTTTTTTCTCTAATTCAAATCAAATTTGTCACCAAAATAAAGGCCCTAAATCTTTTGTTATAAGATTAGACTACTACGTTGTGAATCCCTCTTTGAACTATGATATGATTAAGTATAATCGAAAACATTATGCACCCTTCAAAAATCATTCCCAAAGCATTGAAGTCATATATTTTTTATGCGAAATCTTGCACTTTTTTAAGGTTCCATACAAGGAATCCCTAACTTCAATGTTCTGGGAGGAATTTTGAGGGGTGCATAAATTTTATGAATTATAATAACAAAAAATGATGAATTCCTTAATATATGGAGTCCATGGAGTCCTCATCTCAACATGGGGTTTGGATTATAAGAACACAACATTCAAGTGTAAGGTAAGCTATATTTTAAGACATTTATAAGTTACGTGTCCCCATGCTCAAGTTCATCCTCCTAAGAAAAAAGGAACCTAATTAAAACCAAAGAGATTGAATTTTATGGAGGAATCAAGTTCAAAGCATGACTTTGATAAAACAGAGATAAATTAGGATCCACAAGTGTCAATTGGGGAATCCATTTCTTTCTCAAGGGATAAAGTAGAAGAAATGGGTATGTGAATTTCCTCCTCAAGAGAGGTCGTGGTAGTTGACATCCCTATAAATGAATAAAAATACATCATGAAACCAATGCCTTTTATCAAATAAGGAACTAGTTCCTTATAATAATTATGATCTCTTGCTACCAAAATCATAGTTTGTTATTATGGATCCTTCTTCAGATGTGTGGAGATAAATTAAAAAGAAGAAGGGAAAAAAGAGAATTGAGAATTATTTTGTAAATGGAAAGAAGTGAAATGTACATTACTAATGTAAGTTTAATACCATAAGTAATCCAGGTGGATATCGGTGGCTTCCCATGTGTTCCAATAATTCAAAATGGTTCCACATCTTCGCATTTTTTCTACAGTTTTATGGGTCCCAAACGATGTCATTTTTTGCTCAACAACACATAGCATGTAGCCAAAGGCAGATGCTAGGCCAAACAGAATGTGTGCTCATCGGCTAGACCTTTCCAACAAGGTATTGAGCACCCCAAACAGAGATCGTATGCAAACATTTTACCCCTGGGAATTTGACATATCAACTAACCACATCAGGGCCCACAAACCTTTTGGTGTTTCATCTTCTGGGGTTAGGATTTTGGATGTTTAGGGTTTTCTCATTGATTCTTTATGTTAAAAAGGCCTTTTCGGCCTCTTTGTAATTAGTTTCTTGTGGATGAGCATAGCCATCACATCTCTATCTTTAGAGATAACCTACCACCATTCTAGCTAGCTTGTGTGTTTTGCATTTTATAGTCTTTTGTATTCTAGACAATCATTAATAGAATTTGAGTTTAATTGTGTTACTATGTTTCTTGCAATATCTCTCTGTGCTTCCTTGTTATATCTTTGTTGTCATATTGTTTTCAATATCGTCTGGATCAGTAAGTGCAATGTGTAATTGTATTCTTGTAAGTGCAATTTGCACATGTACATGATTTTATTTGTATTATGCTCTGTGCCCCTAAGGAATGTGATCTTCTTTCTATAATGGAATGGAAATTGTGAATCTTTTTCTTGGAAAAAAAGAGAGGATGGATGCCAAGTCAAAGTGTTCATTAACAATGTCAATGTCACATAAGACGAGAGATATTTATTGTGTCAAAGGATCGACAAACTAAGGGAGAAATATTTGCATTCTCTAAAACACCCTAGAAAACTTCTCTCTTGTCAAAATCCATTGAAGCGAAAAAATCCAAAGAGGTCGAAGCTCCAGGCCATTTGAGGATTTTTCTTAGAGACTCACAAAACACCTAGGGCATGGAGACACTATCCTTTGGAACTTTAACCCATGGAACTATGTCGAGCACCAAAATTTACATTAGAAAAATGCATACCATAAGTTGGGCTTGAGTGGATTTTCATTAAGTAGAGAGAGAGTAGATATATAGATATATAGACACACCCCAACCGAGTGGATTTAACCCTATGACCTATGGCCTCCTTGTTTATGGCATGTCTTGGGTTGTGAAATGACCCTTTGTCCCTTTATGCTATAATATATCTGTGTGCTCGCATTTTAGATATTCTTAAAATTAAGATTGATTTTCAAATATTTATTTGTAAATATTATTGTTTAATCTACCATTTAATTGTTTAACTATTTGAATAATCCCTTATCCTTTTTTATTTGAAAAAAAATATTTCAAAAAAAAATCAAAATACACATCTTTCAAAATAAAATAAAACAAAAACCCTCAAATGTAACTTATAATTATCGAGAAATAATTTATATATATTTTAACCTAGTTATCTATACCGTCAAAGGCGATCACTTATCTTCCAACAAAAAACTTTTGATACATTAATCGTTCAAACAAAAAGTCTTCTATATCAATATATAAAAGGAGAGGAAAACCTCATTGCAGATGCTGCTCTCATTCAGAGACGACACATAAGTGCCATTTCTCAAGCTCAATTGGATTTGAGAACAGTGATTGGGATGAGATCTAAAGAAGAGTTTGATTAAAATATAATTTTATATTAAATTTTTAAAAATATACACGATCACTTATCTTCCAACCAAAAACCTTTGATACATTAATCATTCAAACAAAATGTCAATATTTTAAGTTGGATTAAAATATGATTTTAAATTAAATTTCAAAAACTATACACAATATTCATTACTAGTAAAAATATATGGATAAAGAAATTATATATGTTTTAAATTATATGTAAATGAATTAGACAAAGCTCGTAGAATGAAAATCCCATGACCATTACCATTCTAATTATATTTATACAGAAGTGGAGAATCGTATATGTCATAAAAAAATAAAATGCAGCTTTCTAATAGAGAATATTATATAGCGAATTGCAGCTTTTAACGATTTCTAATAATTTAGTTGCACTTTCTCTCGGAGCGCGTCTTCTCGTCAAGTTTGAATCCACACTCTTTGGTTTCTTAGCGTGGCGTAACGCAAACAATGAAAGCATTTTCATATAAAACTTTTTAGAATCTATCCCTAAAGATCCGTAGAAAAAATGCTCAAAAAACGTGACGGTGGGATGCAATGTTGACTCTTGGAATGGTGAAAGGTGAACAAGATGTGACACCAAGTATTTTGGGAAGGAACACATAGGCCAGCCATTAAAATATGTTGTCATTCTATCATAAATGGCAACAATCAATTTTAAGAAAAGGTCATATTGCAGGGATACAGTTATGTGGATTTAAATTATTTTCCATGGCAAGGTCATCAAGGTGATCATGTTTACTAATAAGATCACGTATATACGCATATCATTCATTGAAAAAGTTAAAGATAGACTTTGCATTATATTCATATTTATTTTCTTGCAGAGTCATAACATCATGAGTTTCACTTCCATACCTTTTTGAGTAATCATGGTCAATAAAGTTTATGCTTTAAATTAAAATTGATTAGTCATGATTTTATTTTTTAGGGTGCACAAACTAGTCTAGGATTTAGTGTCTTGGAATAGGATTTTGTGAGTAAACTTCTCCAAGGCACTTAAATCAACATATGTGTCTGAGACAGGGAGTTGAGAAGTCCATTGTATAATTGGTAAGATCAAGAGGCTCCACTCACACTAGACTTAATCATGAGGTCATGCGAAGTTAGTTGAAGGAATAACCCCTAGATACTCGCCTAGTGTCAGAGATGTTTTTGTGGATTTATTCGTATTTGGGGATTTTTCTACTGCCCATACCTCCGTGAGAGGTGGTACTTTAAAGGTTTCGGGCTTTGCTACCCTGCCCATACGGTGATCCGGACTTACGACTGCTTGCTTGTGCATCGGTTATACAATGGTTTATTAGTTTCTTGACTTAGGTATCTCATAGGTTACTTGTAGGGGTTATTTTGCTTGTACCCTGGGTCAGATAGGGGTCAGACAACACACAACCTTTATGGAGGATACCTCTCTGGGGGGATCTGACCGACTGGTTGTTAAGCTCACGAGGGCCCCTATAACTGATTATGTTACCTCCAAAATTTAACAGGGAGTCTAAAGTCCCTCTTGGACGAGGCATGCATTCTTTAGCGAAGGAGGCCACTCAGCCACTTTATTTTGTTTGCATGCATATTGGTCGTTTGAATTTTTGGTATGCTCTTTGACTACTAGTTGGCCTTAGGATATTTATTTATTTATTTTGTAGAGTCATAAATCATCGTGGAGTCAGACCATCTTCCTCGCCGGTCCAGTCGGTTGTTATAGTTACCACCAGTTTTCAAGTTCTTGCTTTCTAAAAGGCATAGAGTTGTTATGCATTGTACACACACATCCACCTTTCAGACTTGTGGTTCCACAAGGATGAGTACTGAATCTAGTCTTCAGAACATTGGGAGTTCTTCGGCTCCCATACCCACTATAGTTAATGGCACCCCTTCGACTCCTGCAGCCGCTATAGTTGCAGTGTCAGAGGCTTATACTGGTACTATGGATCGACCTATAGTTAATGCTTCATCTCTTGCCTCAAACCCTTTTGGTGGTTTTGGTCACTCGCCAAGTTACAATGTTCAGTCCATCCCTATGGCTTCTAGTCAGTTTTCTTATGGTATGCCTAAATTCAATTTGTAGTTTTCGACTGCCATCCCAGCTACTGGCCCTAACGCTAGCCTTGGACTTGGGGGCACTACACCTCCTTACACTCCTTTTCTGTTTGGTGGTTCTCATATCCCCCAAACGAATCCTAATGTAAGAAGTGTCCTTGTTCTTAACCCCGGGTCTAATCCTTCTACAGTTGGATGTAACAACCCAACTAGCAGACAAGTTCCGCCCTATATCCCTACCTCCTCGGTGTCGATTCCGACAAATACTTCTGGCATGATGATTCCACTTCATCCTCCAGGTTCCCACCTGGAGGAGGTCAGTCTTACACTTTGGGCAAGCCCCAACCCAAATCCAATCCGGTTGGGGGAAGTTTTCATAACCCCCAGCCCGGATCTAATCCGGCTGGGGGAAAATTTCATAATCCTTATCAGAACATTCCCACTGGAATGATGCCCAACCCATATTATACGAATTATCCCAGAGGAGGGCCTTATAATCTTGGACAGGGCTATGGTTCTACCAGAATCCTGGATGGGTTGCAGTTTTGCAAACATAATCTTTTGTGGGAGGTTGGGGCCAGATGTCGCAACCCCGTCTCCCTTTTCTGGCCACGCTCAATCTTCCAGACTTGTCTAAGTTAATGAATGACCCGGTGAGTCATGATCCCACATGGCCCCCCATCCCCACCAAACTTCCTTCAGACATTCCAAATTTTGAAGGTAAGAATGGAGAGGACCCTGGTGATCACGTCACTACCATTCACCTTTGGTGCTCATCGAATTCATTGAACCATGATTCTATTAGATTATGATTGTTTCAATGCACTCTCATTGGAGTTGCTTCACAATGGTATATTGAGATACCTAGGGGGACATATGGGTCATTTAATCATTTGGTGATGGTCTTTCTCAACCACTTTCAATTGCCCATTCGTTATGATGTTGGCCTCGAACATTCACGACTTTACGCCAGGAAAACACCACTCATATCTCAGATCATATTCAGGAGTGGCGTAGATAGAGGTGGTTGATTAAGACTCCTATACCCCCAGCCTTTCTCCTAGAATGGTTCCTAAAGTCTTTGCACCCTCATATCTCGAAGGAGCTTTCTACTTTCGGGGTCTCCAATGAGGAAGAAGCTATCTTTAGAGACCAACAATTAGATTTAATATATTCTTAGTCTAGGGAGTTATTTCACCTTCTTCCAGAAGCACCGCGGTCAAATTACGATCCTAGGAAAAAACCCGGACCTCATGCCAATGGAATTGTAGGGTCCGCCAATATAAAGTCCACAGACTCAGCGACAAACTCTGCCAGAGGACCAACTTTGTCTGTGTCCCCCAAACCCACCTATTCAGTGGACGTACATTCTATGCAATCGTAGAAAAACCCAAATGGTGAAAAGCAATCAGATTGGAATAAAAGGAAAGGTTGAAACAATCATAAGGGTGGAAAAAATGGTAAAAAACCCAAGGAAAAAGATAATAATGGGAAGCAGAATGATAATGTTGGAGAGGGAAAGAAAGAGAAACGTAAGGTGAAGTTTCCTTCTAAACTTTGTACCAATGACCACCTTACACATTTATGCCCCAAAATCGCGGTGGCTGTGAGGATTTTGAATCTACCACCCACTGTGTTGACGAATCCATTCCCATATAACCTGCACTTAGCCTCGAGCTCTATGAACGCTGGAAATGCGGTTAGTGGGAGTCAAAACCCACCACAGCAAGATCGCGATCGTGTATGTATCAACATGGTCGATGTGAAAATGGATATAGCCACTTTCTCTCGATATTATATCTCTTCGCAAGCTAACTATGGTCTCAAATCTATCCCTCCTCCTCCAGAGACGAAATTACAGATTGAGAAACCAAAGCCACCGCCTTGTATTCCGAAAGGAGTACTTAAGCACTCTACCCACAATCCTAATGCTAGAGCCACCGAAAACTACTCTATTGTTGAGGACCTAGGACAAACCCCTTGTGTGATGTCAGCTTTGGAGGTACTCCAGATGTGTCCCTCATAGAGGAATGCCTTACTCTCTGCCTTAGGAGCTCTTTAACCTAGTGGCTCAAAATTTATCAAGTTTGATGTCATGAATGTGAAGCCTCTCTTACCTTACCATGTGGCTTTCCAAATCCATGTGGAGTATTCCAAGTATACCATTAAACGTGCGGTTATTGATGAAGGTGTTGCCACCTGCGTGATGTCCCTGGTCTGTTGGAATGCTTTTAGTTCTCTGACCCTCTCCAAGTCATCAAACATGTTGACTACATTTGACGGTCATTCCTTCCACCCTAACGGTAGTCTCCCTGCCTTTCTGGTCCACTTAGGTGGGAAGATGGTAGAGGTGGAGGTAGAGTTAGTTGATGCGCCTCTGTATTACAACCTGTTACTAGGTCCCAATTGGACCTATACTATGGTCTATGTCATTGTTGGAAATGTTTAACAGGTAGCATATGCTTGTCATTGATGGCAAGTACAACAATGAAGATGGCATGGGTACAGGAAGAATGTACAAAGGATTGTTGGCATGTTTTACAGGCAGCATAGACTTGTCATTGATGGCAAGTACAGTAGTGATGATGGCTTAAGTACAACAGTGAAGATGGAAGGTTCAGAGAGGTGAATGATCGAAAGCAGGTACAGTAGTGATGATGGCTTAAGTACAACAGTGAAGATGGAAGGTTCAGAGAGGTGAATGATCGAAAGAAGACGTCAGAACCCTTTAAGGATTCGAGGAGAATAAGCTCAGGAGGAATAGCGTTCTTATACGCGCAGGAAGCTCAGGAAAGAGACCGAGAGCCGTCAGATCTCACTCGGAAATCCCGACAGCTGTTGGATCGGGAGAAGCTGCGTAGATGTTAAGCGCAGGAGTTGGCATGTAGAAGAAGTGATCTGAGCCATCAGATTGGAAGCAGATACCCGTCAGCCACAGGATCTACAGAAAGTGCA
>JZKD02S1728399.1:511472-524956 GCA_000966675.3 Picea glauca
TCAAAATGGCCCCGGAAGTGAAAACCTGCTAAAAATAGTAAATTTCCAAAATGGCCAGAAAACTGTTTTGAGCCATTTGGAAAAGGTGGGTGGCCCTCGATATCCACCTGGATCAAACACAGGACTTTTCGTCTGTTATAAGTAGTGTCACTAATAAATGGTAGAGACTTACCAAAACATGGGTGCCCTAGTTATATCTCCTTTGTCATTTGGTGCCCATGGAAATTTTTTCCTTAGGACCAGGAGTCGATTATAGCTTGATACATGAATTTATGATGAGCCTCATTTCTCACTCATGAACATGAGGCCTTATTCCCTGCGGACTCCCAAAAACGAGTCTTAGTTAAGTTGTTTTATGACTCGTTTAAAAAACCTAAATGATTGCCAAGTGATTTGTCCCTTTCACACTCGTTAAATTGGATTTGAAAGATCATGACTCTAAGTTCAGCTCTTTTATGACTCCTTACCAAAAATAGAAAAGACCGCTGAGTGAACTTGTCTTTTTCACACTCGTAAATTGGATTTGAAAAGACGTCTATTTGGCCAAATTTACCCCTTTTTCACACCAAATAGACTAAAAGACATAAAAAAGGACATTTTTTTGGTGTTAAGTTGTGATTGCATCTCATGCCCTCGCTTGCAGTATTGAGCCTTTAGCCAGTTCTCTCTTTGCGTTATAAACCGTTGCCTAAGCATTTTTTTTGCATCCTCAACCAAGCAGAGCCTTGTTTATATCCTTCGCAATTTGACACCCAATACCCTGGAGGGAACATCACCCCCAGTGTCCATCTCCCACATGCATTTCCTTGCATTGAGCATAAGTATGTTCCACTACTGGAACTAATTTTTCTTACTTGCGACACTCGTTTCCTCCTCTATATCATAGCATTCATTTGTTATGAAAAAACAAAAAAAAGATGGGTGGGAAGGGAGTACTATATTATATTTGGCAGAAATCGTGTCACCTTTGAACATAGCACAAAGTTATTGAGTCCTTGCATCATCATAATTTTGGTTTTAGCATGGTCTTAGGAAGCTGATCTCGTTACAGAGTTTTCTCTACCGATTGGTTACTCTTCCAATCCCTGTAGAGAACATTATCGATGCCTCTTGCATCTGATAGTTATATCATTGGGTCTATGTTGTTGGAGTCTCCCATATGTCTCATGCTCTTGTTAAAATGAAGTCTATCAACCTGTGTCAGCCACTCCTCATAAATATTGACTTTGCATGTTGGCCATACCCTCAGTTTGTCTCATAATCACATGATACTATGGTCTTATCATGCACCCTAGCCCTACTTTCGTCATTGGTAGGTCACCTTGAACCCAACAATCGACATTTCATCATTGGTCGTTGAATGGGTGGTTTCCTTTCTGTTCAACGGCAACACATCTATTCAATATTTGGGATTCGTGCAGTGTCTTGGATGCCATTAGCCTTATTGGTGGTTTCCTCGCCTTTGTTAGCAATTTTCATAATTGGCTTCTACTCAGAGGGTCTTTTTCGTGTACCACTTGCATTTAACACACAGGAAAGACACACAGGGTCATTGGTTTGTTAAAATGTTCTTCATACAATCTACACCAAATTATGATGCTCCTGCTTTGTTCCTCATGTTGACTGATGAGATATGTCTTAATGCTCTCCTTTCAGCAAGTCTCTTTCCATCGACTTCAGCTCATTTATTCTGGATATGGGACTTAGAGTTTTATGAGTACCTTGAGGCTTGCAGTCATTAGTGGAATGCTCTCTCATCATTGATAGCTGGGAATACATCAATGTCTCCTGACCAATGGATTCCTCAAGTGTTTGAAAACAAATCCTTTATTTACACTTGTAGGAATGTACTCGGTGCCTTGATACCTACTTTCATTATTGGTAGGTTGTCTCACATTTTCTAATGGTATACCTCAATGACCAGTAATCAAATGATGTCTCATTGTGTTCGACCTCAACTCCTTTATTCACATGATGTAGACTTTCACCCTTGGCAGATAGTGTAGAAGAGTTGAAGACATCACTATGTCGCCGTAACTTTCTTGAGTTGTTGCTTCCTTTTCATTGGACCAGTACCTATATGACTTCAGTGATCATGAGAGTTCATATTGTACTCCATGGTATACATATATCTTCAGATTGGTTTTGAGACTGGTTTCACTGGGCCTTGTTCATGACTATGACGGCTTTTGGCATGTAACTGCATTTGTATTTTCCTATTCATGGCCACGAACACTTATTTGTATCTGTGCAGAACTCTACAAGGAGTGAAGAAGAAGTTTCAAGAATGACCTAAGTCTCAAAAGGGAAAATTGTGCTAAGTTTTCAAAAGGAGTCGAGGACTTGCGGAATTCTCAAAGACCATGAAAATCGCCCATTTCCGATGGAGATAGGTGGAAAAAGGTTGAAGAGATTCCGAAGCAGGAACTTTAGGATGTTTTCCAAGAGAAAACAAAGAACTTTGCGAAGAGCAAAGTGCGGAGTGATTCTAGACTGTTAGATCCAGGAGGATGTGTGACAGAGATATATGTATTTCAGAGAAAGTTGCTACAGATGAAAAGGAAAGGAGGAGAGTACCCGAAGAGATGAGTGCCAAAGCAATCTGAACCGTCCATTGAGATAGGAAACGTGGTGAGAAATCAACACTTCGTTGATTAAAAAATCGGGAGAAGAAGAGTTGGGAGAAGAGAGGAATCACGAAGTCCGAACTCGCGATTTGATCTCAACTGTCGAGCGCGAGAAGAACATGGACCATAGATTTAGTCTTGGAGGATTCATCGATTCGGGAATCGGGAAAAAGGGTGCAAGCAATTCACGAAAGTCCCGAAGCACAGGGTCGCAGAGGGAGCTATCCCATGGTTGTATTTTGTGGTCACATCAAGGAGGGAGCCTAGCATAGAGAGATAGAATATGTTGGCGTTAATAGTTGAAAATCCCTAAGGAGAGGGTTTGCAGGTGTCACACAACCTGCGACGAGAAGGTGAAGGGCTTATGTCAAGTTAAATTGGTTCCCATTAGGAGCCCGATGAGCCATTCAACTCAGTGACTTGATTGATCCTAGACCGGGAGGTTGATCATCCCTTTGGAGGGAAGGGGGCTCTACACCAACACCTATGAGATTCAACCTAATATACAATTATCGAATTTAGTTTTCAACTCCTATTCCTCACCTTTGTTGATTAATTCATATTAATTGCAAAATCATTGACTTCACTCAAATCAAGTGCTTAAAATAAAATCCATAGAAACACACCTATGAGATTCAACCTAATATACAATTATGGCAGCTGATTTTCAACTCCTATTCCTCACCTTTACTGATTAATTCATATTAATTGCAAAAGAATTTACTTCACTCAAATCAAATGCTTAAAATAAAATCCATATACCATTTCTTTATCATGGTCTTAACGTGAAACTCCATAGCTCTCAACCACATTTTATGAGGTGATACCGATAGGAAAAAGACACTCTTGTGCTTGTCTGAAAATTTCAACATACTCCAAGGGGAAACAAAATCCATCAGTGCCTTTCACACAAATCTTTAATGAAGTACTCATTCATATATATATATATATATATATATATATATATATATATATATATATATATATATATAGATAAATAGATAGATAGATAGATAGATAGATAGATAGATAGACAGATAGATAGATATTATATAAGGTGCATATAAATATAAGGGCAATAGTAAGATATATAAATTAGACATAAAAGAGGATGGACAGAAACATCAAATTGAAACTACTAAGAAAATTATAAGCCTTTTGTTTACAACATCATTAACGTTTATTGATAGCTACCCTTGGACTGACGGAGCTTTACCATGCCATAGGATTTATAATCATTGACTCCACTCCTACATGGATGCATGAAGCAGACAGATTGAAATCAGAGGCATATCTAAATTCAAACCTACTTTTATAATTCAGTGGTAGAAAACAACTTTTGACATACCAATGTCATAAAACCCATCTTTAATTGTAGCTGCAACATATGCAACTAGTTATAGGCTTGAAGATAACTATCTATTGACAATCTTGATAGGTACAGTCTCTGGAGAGATGATATGGTAAGAAGCATGTAGTTTTCATAGGAAATCGGGAATTCGAAAAACAAAATCATTTGACACATGAAGTGATAGGATACACACTTTGGAATCCATCATAAAATGAAGCCATACTGCACTAACTAGCATGTTGAGAGCCAACTTAGCAAAGAAATGGTTGCAGGGAGCTGAATTCAATTATCATATACTTATGATTATTGTTTCTCTGCATCTTCTGAATCACCTTGTGATTACAAGGGAATTATTTAGTATGGAGACTTAATGAGGTTACAATAGAGTAGGTACATGTCATGAGAAGCAAGTAGCATTTTTCTAATGACTGATGCATTGTAAGTGTGTGTGTCATGATAAGGGAGTATGATGTTTAATACCATAGCAATACACCATCTATCGCCATTCATAGTATTACACCGAGTGTGTGTGTCATGATAAGGAAGTATGATGTTTAATACCATAGCAATACACCATCTATCACCATTCATAGTATTAAACCAAGATGAAAGCCTTAAACTGGCACTAATGACAAAGGATAGAAATAATTTTACAAGCATGCAATGGGATTTTTTATTTTTATTTTTCACCTTGCAACACCTCAGATAACATGAAAAATTCTCATGTTAGAGTCATTTCACACTTTTCACCAATTAGATTATAAATAGTTTGTTTTTAATGTATTTACAATTTTTTATTTTTTAATTTCTATTGTTCAAGATTAAGAACAAATATAAAACTTGATCCACTAATGCAAATTCAAATATGTTTGACTTGCTACCGATCAAGGGTATAATAAAGTGATGTTTTTTGGACCAACACATTTGTATAATTTAATTTTAAAGAATATGAAAGTAAAGGTGATTAAATGTTTATGTGATTTGCACCATAGAAATAAACACCTTAGATACACCTTAAATATCTGCTTAAATCCTTTGTCTCAAATGTGTATTTTCATTTCTCCAGGACTTCAAATTCTACTTGTCATTAACAAGCATCCTTTCATTTTCATGCACATGATATTTTATGGGGAAAATGTAACAACAAATTATCAATGATGTCTTGATTTGATCTTTTTCTAAATATGATTATTTGATCCTCTCAATCACCTATGTCATGTTAGTACCGCATCTCTTTCCACTAGAGACATTCACATTTACATCTCATCAAAGCAATTCGAGTGTGATTTCGAGGCCACCAATGAAATGCAATATTGTTATGTACAAACCAAAGCAACAGTGAGAAAAATCATAGAGATGAAAACGGGTTCAAATTTTCAATGAAAACTCAAATTTCAACTTTCTAGTGCCATCAGAAGCTCAAAAGTAAAATTTGAAAGTGCAGTCAATCCGGAAAAACAAAATGGTTTAATTTTTTTCAAGAAACATTAATACCGTAGAATGGATCTGTGGTTTTGCACATTTTGACCTTCTTAAGCCAAACTTGACAATTTCCCAAGCATGCTCTAGGAATGGCTTGGTTTCATGTCATAGAAATTTTTAAATTTTGCTAAAATGTGAAGGCTTTGTTTGGAGGCTCTATGAATTGATTTTCAGCCAATATTTAAGGTGCTATTTCTGAGAAATTCTATTGAAACCAATGGACTTCTATGACATTTAATGGCTTTAATGCAGAATTGAGGATTTATTTCAAGTAGTGACCTTTATGGAAATTGCAATCTTCTTCATTGTTACAAGAAGTCTGGCTAAAGTTATTCAAAGAGTTTGAGTTTCAATGCATTTAAGGAAACTAACCAAAGATTGGGGAATTTAGTGGTGGAATCTTCCATGACAGAAGGTTGTAGTGAGGAAGTGTTTTTGTAGGATCTATTTATATTGGAAAATTAGTTGAAGCTATTAGAAGAGAAAAAATTAGCTTCAAAGTCGGGAATCGTCAAAATAAGGGTTTCTCTAGGAATGCATATAAAACCTTTCTTTAAAAATTGGTCCATTCGGAACTTCAATAGATAATATTCTGGTTAGTCGTCTGCAACAAAAATTGTTGCTGCTACAGCTTAGTTTAACCAGGCAGGGCAACCCATTTTGGATCCAAATGCTTATGGGAACCACGATATTCCCAACGTTGTTAGTCATGGAGACTGATTTGTGTAGATAAGGTAACATGTTTGAAGTTACCAAATATACATCCTATGAAACTGCATATTGGTTGAGGAGCATACAATGTGATTTAGTAAGTTTCTTGTCTTGGTTTCTTCTATTCTCTTAAGCATTACTAAAATTCATTAATGATTTCTTATTTGAAACTAAACTAGAATTCAAATTTTAATATCTGAAATATCTCAATATGTTTTTCTGCAAATTTGAAATTATAAAATATAAAATTAGATTGGGGAATATCTATTTTCTAAAATAAAATCTATGTGTAAACATTTCATTAGAATATTAGACCYCACACAAACTTCAACATTTTGCAAGCCTTGCAAACCCATGCTTGTAATTTGTTACATATATTTTATATTTTTTAGTATTGTGGTGTAGTAGCAAAGACAAAGTTATATAGAATYATTCCCGTGATTTAAAATCACTTTAAATTTAGAAAATCACAATAATTTAACTTCTTAGTTTTATTAYTTTTTTCTTCWTCACAATGACATAAGCAATTYGTGAGAGCACAGTCCTCATTTARGTAAGTCCACCTGTATTSTTCTTGTTTTGTTGGTTATTCACATGTGCAAAGATAAATTTCAGCGATATCTCCTCCTCAAATAACCAAATATTCAATCAATGATAAGATATTGTGTACATTGCATTTAAATTCATGGGCTTCCAATTTGATTTTAATATATTGTGGTTATTGTATTTAAATTTAGGGGTTTCCAAATTGATTGATGAATGAAATGATAAATTTGGGGTCAAAATATGACATTTATACGATGTTGTTTTGAAGTTTACATATTAAAAAAGGATTTTTCAAGAAAATTATCATATTTTAATTTACTTCAAATTTTATGTCGTGTCACATCCTCAATAAAACCTATCATTGTATTGACATTTCTATATGTGATGTTGATTTCTCCCTGAAACATCATTTTAATGACACCTCAAAGGTTGTTAAACTAATGCTTGTGAAGATGCTAATTCACATTGTAGGAAAGGAGATACCGGGTGGAGAATCATTTTATTCACATATGCAAGTGTGGAAATTTTGATGTGGAAGCAATCAAAATGACACTAAGATGTCAATATATTGATGCTCATGTAGGGAAATTGGTGCTTGCATGTTGATATATTGACATTAAGGGGAGCATTTCACAATGCAATCCTCGTCCCACAACTCTTCACATTAGGCTCCCAAACCAACTCCCCTAGTTAGTGGAATAGAATATTAATTAATGTATTAAAGGTCATATTTACTAAAGAAGACCCCACAAAGTACTAGAGTGTGAAATCAATAAATTTAAGTGGCTTCATTAAAGAAGGTTGACTAGTTAATGTTTAAGGAATCATTAATGGATGTCCACTAGGTGGTTAGGGTTTTGGTCGATTAGAAAATATATATTGTAGTAAAAGACATTTAATTAGTTGTGAAGTGAATATTGTTGTATTTGGATTTTTTCTCATGCTAGAGGTTGCCCCCTCCAAGAGGCAAGTGAACATTGCATCTAGTGCTAAGTATCAATAAATGTTTTCCTATTGTTGTTATTTTCCAAATTTGGTTCTATTTATTTATTTTCTTAGTTCTATTTATTTTTGTCTTTATTTGTTTATTTTCTTTATGTAGCTATATTATGTCTATTTTACTCTGAGMAAGGAACACTACAAGTGGTATCAAAGAACTTTCTTATGCCAACATGCACTGCAATTTTAGARATTTTATTTTAAGGCTAGAGACATGTTTCATAGTCTTTAAATAACACARAGATCTATTGCTCAACATGTAAACCTGCAGTTGGGGAAGAATATATGTAGAAAATATGAGAGGAATCACCTAGTTGAACTCCCTTGTAACCTCCATTGGTACCCCTTCTAGWAGTACCACATCAAACAACACCTWTWTACAAAATTGTCTTCCACATACCTTCAGATATATCAAAAKCCATGTAGGCACACCTAAARCTAGACTTACATAATCATGTCRACCATATTGTTTCTATAGCACATTGAGAACAACACTCGTGGAAATCACTCTTAAGTACCGAGGAATCAAGTAGTATGAATAAGRGTATAATATATACTCTTTAGTTGGTGTAATGAAAGATTTGACTAAGTATTATTGTTGGAGACACCGTCTAGTATATTAGAGATTTATAGCWCTTAACACTCCTTCTTCCTTAGGACCYTCGAAACCCTATCCTCTTTCGACAAACCCAAGCTTTTGTAGCATAGGTAACAATATTCCTACACAATTTGCAATATGAAGAATTTGGGAATTTCATCGGTATACCCATAAGGGAGTAATACTTCCCCCCATATTTAAAAAACTTGTCTATACTCCACCAACAACATTGTGGGAGACTTGGATAAAAATAATCCTTGCGTGAAGTTGATTTTTGTGATGTCGCTCTGTAATAAAAATTTTATTGTGTGGACCCAATTGTACCATTAATTATGACCCCTCTCCATAGATTCCTCTATGGACATTGATTGTGTTGGGATATCTCTTGGATAACCTCTTCAATGGTCCCATGAAAAACACCCATACAATGTCATCCATGGATGAAGTAAAGAAAGCAATTGACTCTCTCTCCTAGCAATTGACTCTCTCTCCTAGTCAATGAAAAAAATGGAAATCAATATTTTATCCATCACTACACAAGTTGGCCTTGTTCTTGATCAATTTTTTAATATGAAGGGTGTTAGGTAGTTAGAATGGTAGTGGAGGCCATTCAATGTAAGGTGGACTAGGTCCACTATATTATTAAGTAAGGCCCACTATGGTAGTTAGATATCTTAGTCTAGATATAATAAATGTAAGAGGACTTCTTAGAAGGTTCTGATTCTAGAAGATTCCTCCTCTAGAATGTTATTAGGTGGTTGGTAGCACTATATAAAGGAGTTCAAGTAATTTAATGGGATTTGAATTGAAGTATTGTGTTTGGAGTGTGTAACTCAATAGGAGGATGCTCCCTCGAAGAGGTAAGTGAACAAGAGAGGATCCCTTCCATAATAAGATCCATTGTATGGTGTTTCCCTACCTCAAGGGTTTTCTTATAATAAAGTGTGATTTATTTTATATTTCTCTATGGATCTATTTTGATATTTATGTACTCAGTATTTGGTACTTAACAATTGGTATTAGAGCACTTTCCTTGGCACGAATAGTGGGCAATTTGTTTTTCTATTTTGCAAACTTTTTTAGAGAAGAAAAAGAGGGCCAAGACATTCCAGAAGATTTATGTATATTTATATGAAACATTTTCATAAAATGGTTGTATATCAGAGTTCCCTCATAAAAATACCCAATTTAAAAAAAAAAATCGTCTGAAATGGAGTCCGGGAAGTAAAGTTATCGACATTTTAAAATATGTTATTTTCAGAGTTTTTTTGTAGACAACTGTACGATTTTTCAAATTTTTGTAGCAGCTGGGGCTGAATTTGCCAAAACAAAATTACAATCTGAGTTCCTCTTTAAAAAATAGTTGATTTCAAAAAAACCATCACCCAAATCAGAGCTCCAGTAGTGAAGATATAACTGATTTGAAATTGGCCATTTTCTGGGGTCTTCATGACAACCACGGGACTGCAGAGTTCATAACTTTTCACAGGGTGCTCAAATTGATACCATATTAGTTCCATTGGCTAGAGTATTTTAAACTTAAATTACAGTGCAACAACCATTGTATGTTTTTCCAAATAAGAAGGGAATGTCAACAGTTGAAAAGGTAGCTTGTTGAAAAGAAGAAGATCTATGTTCCCATGCCCAATTTTTTTTCTTATAGAAAATTTTTGTTGATATTTGTTGGATATTTGCATGATGGAAAGGATGATATGATAGTTTTGTACAAGTTAAAAATCTGCAGACAATGTATAGCTAAAAAATATCCCAAAGACAACATTAGACCTTGCTAGCAACAACATTCTTTTATTTTTAGTACCAAAACTGCATAGTGGATGCCAAAAATCTGTAGATGCATCTTTGTATTTTTCATCAATTGGACAGGTCTGTAGCAGCCCAGATGCCTTCTTTAATTCTAGTTCATGTATGTAAGTATCAACTCTAGAAAACTAAGATAATTTGAGGTAAATATTTTTCTAATCCTTCTAATTTATTGAAGATGAAATAAATTTAGTATAAAAAAAACATTTTAAGCTTGTCATCCTATCCTATATTATTTGATATCCATGACATCATAAACTTATCAAAATCCCCTACTATTCCCATATAATCTCAAAATTAACCATTAAAACCATGATCTCTCCAACACTCATTTCGAATCATTGCAAGGTTTCAAAATGAGTTCCATCAATACTCATTTTCACATTCAAACCATAGTTGTTCCATAGGCTTCATTTTAAAACCGATAGTTGTAGTCAATCCACATATTTGTTTAGAAACCCTTTTAGACTATATTAAGTTTACAGCAACAATACATTTCAGGCTCCTATTTTGGATCCTAACTGCAACCTCAATGTTCCCCTATTTCTTCTCTATATCAGATAAATCTATTTTTTGTAATATTGTCATCAACCATGAATTGAAAACAAAGCTACAAATATGGTTGTTTCTCAAATTGCAGTTAGGCATATTCCATAGTTTAAATCCTTAATCTCTATTATATTGTATGGGCCTTCTTGTAACTCTCTGTAAAGACCACCTTCTCTATATGCATAGCCTAATGATTTGGGTTCTAATGAACCTCAGACTTTAATTCAATGACATACCATGGGAATTCATAGAAGTCAATAAAGAGTAGGTGAAAGAAATTATAAGTCATTATCCATCAAATTACAAGAAATTTGTAGTTATTCCTCTTATGGATCATGCTCAACAAAAGCATGGGGTTTGGATACATGTGTCAACTATAAGTAAGATTTTTGAGGTTCTTGAAATGGAATGTATGGGATGTTGTGACAATGTTCTTCCATTGTGTATGATCAGGTGATCAAATTTTGCTAAAAAATTCAAAGTGTTTGGAATCGCTTCAAATCGAACAACAACGTAGGCCTCATCGTTGCGAACCCAATGCAACTCATTTGGGTTCAAATGGACGTCGGGAGCGAGAGATATCACGTTTTGTTCAAATTTACAAATAGGCAAAAAAAAAGGGGTTGCTAACTGTACAGTCTGTACAGTCCGTACGGATGCTGACGTGGAAGGTCGTACGACATGTGGCAGGATGGCATTCGGAAAATTGGCAGGTGAATTGGCATGTTTGGCAGTGAATGGAGCGATGACACGTGGCCCAGTAGATGGCCGCCACGTGTCATCTTTTTATTTGGTTAAAACTTGTGTCATTGGTAGGAGTCGACCCCACGACCTCCGGGTAGGGGCAATGACTTGGCAAAGATCCGCCAACCGGCGCGCCACCATGTGTTTTTTATTATATATATGACCCAAATTATATTTAAGTTTGAATGTATGTGTGGTTTGGGCCGCGATCGGGCCAGGGCTTAGCCCCAACCCTTCGTCGCGTGCTATTTCATATATGACCCATAGCTATGTTGCGTGGTGTGCGCATGCGCGGTTAACATATGTTCCAACGGTTATTACAACGATCGTCATTTGGCCTTTGACCATTGGCTTTTGAAACGGGAGCTCAAATTTATGCTAGTGCGTGGTCGCATGGGTTGATATGACCTGGCCCTTGATGATTAAGGGCTAGGTGCACCCGTAACTGTTCTACAGTTCGCACCGTTTGTGTGGTTGCGTTCGGTGCTAGGTTTTTATGCTTAAATAAGCATGTGGGCTAGGTTAAGCCAGAAGAGGTGCATTTTGTAGTTGCAGAGACAACAATCTTGAAGGGGAGACTTCAAGGAAGCCTAACTTCTTCGTTTTTTGGCCAAACCAGGTGCCGAAAAAGCCCAGCTAGGGGTTTTTAGACGTTATGAAGCCATTAGAGCAGTCTATTGGTCATTTTGAGCATTGTAAAGCATGTTTTTGAGCACTTTGAGCAAATAATACTAATGATCCATTAGAATTTGGACTAGGAGATGTAGCCCAAGAGAGGGGTGAACTCCTTTATCATTTGTTGTGTTAAGTGTTTTATGTTCATTGATTATGCTACTGTTTATATGCATCTTGAATGAGTAAATCCTATTATAAGTTGTGTTGCAAAGTTGATCCATTTGCATTTTAACACATTAACTTTACTTGCAAATATTTTCAAGATTACAAGTCTTCTTCATTTTTAGATCAAGTTGGTATCAGAGCACTAGTTTTAGAAGACTTGATTATTTGCAAGTGTTTTGTTTTCTGATGCTCACAAGGTTGAAACTCACAAGAGGAGAAGGTTAACTTGTAGAGCCAAGTTCTCATCCTTCAAGGAGGAAGCATATTACTTGACCGCAAGTTTCAAGGAGACATTCACCAAGTATGGCTCATGAAGAGAGTCCTGAACGTGTTCCTGCAGAAGATGAAGATCTCAGAAAGGCTGTCATGGAAATGAGAGAGATGATGAAGATATTGATCGAAAGGAATACAAGGTTGCAAGGCTCAGGCTCTAACCCTTCAGAGCATAAAGGAGACAGTGGTGATAAAACTCCAAATGGAAATGGAGGGAATGGTGCCTCTCCACCACCCTGTCCTCCATCATCTTCTTCTTCTTCTTCTACCAGTTCAAGACCTCTTCCGAATTCCCCAAAGGGACATGGTAAAACTCCTTCACAAATTCTTTCATTAAAGCTTGATATTAAATTTGAATTGCCAATATACAATGGAGAAGTTAATGCTGAGAAATTACATAATTGGATACGTCAGATTGAGGTATATTGTATAATACAAAAAATTCAAGATGATGAAACCAAAATTCAGCTTGCTTCTTTAAGATTGGATAGTGCAGCACTCATTTGGTGGGAATCCAAGACTCAGGAGGACATGAAGAAGCATGGTAAAATTTTAACCTCTTGGAATGATTTTATTGTTGCAATTAAAAGACAATTTTACCCATTGGCATATAAGTAAAAGGCTACTATGGATTGGCAAAATTTTAAACAAGCTAAAGGACATAATGTACAAAGCTTTACTCAAGAATTCAGGAGAAGAGCTTTGGTTTTGGGAGTAGATTTGTCTTCTCAAGAAACTTTACTCAAATACATTGGAGCTTTGCATAGTTATTTGAGACATACTATACTCATGATTAATCCTTCAAATCTAGATGAAGTTTTTGTTCAAGCTACTCATTTGGAAGCAAGAGGAAGGAACGACACTCATGAGGGTAACAAGAAGACTTTCAGCCATGGAGACAAAGGAAAGAAGAAGTTCAAGGGCAATGGTAGAAAGAATGTTG
>JZKD02S1728399.1:533832-546153 GCA_000966675.3 Picea glauca
GAAAGGGGACATATCCAAGGAATCATATGATGAAATTGTCAATTTATGCAAAAGATGTTCAAGGGGAGCTTCAAGAAACAGATTAAACAGCAGGGACACTACATTTTCTAGAGTCTAAAAATCATCAAGCGGGGGAGCAAGAAGAGCTGAGATAGGTAATTTGCTTGAAGATTTTAAAACTGAAATGTTAATCTCTTTTGCCTCACAAATGGATACCCTACAGATTAAGAAAAAGCAAGCAGAAGTAGAAGCAGCCTTGTCTATCTTTTGTCCTCAATGCAGAGATAAGCATCCAAAAAGAGAATGTCCACTGGACAGAAAGCCAATCTGCACTATCTACGACAAAGATCATGATACCCAAAATTGTCCATCTTTACCAGGGATCAAGGCAGCATTACAACCAACAAACGAAGAAGCTGAAGTTGTCTATCTGATGACACAAAGGAGACAATGGCAACCGAGGGGACAAGGTATGAACTCTAACATGCCATTTAATCGTTGGAATAATTACTCTTCTTTCAATCAAATGAGTTACCCCCCCCTTCAATCAGATGCAATACACTAATCAAATGAACTATCCATCCATGCAACAAACTTACCCACCCATGCAACAAACGTACCCACCCATGCAACAAAACAACCCACCCTTTGTTGATCCCTCAATATGGACCTCTTGGCCTCCACAACAACAACAGCCATATCAGAATCAGTGGAATCAAAATTGGAGAGGACAACAACCCTCCTTTCAAAATCAATTACCTCAACTCCCACAACCACTCTCCTTACCAGCAGGTACTCCTCCAATTAACCAAACAATAAGACCTCAGCTACCTGTACAACCTAACCCCAACCCAAATAATAAAGCTGTCCAGTGCATTGATATTTATAATCAGCCTACACTTTCTATTCTCCCTGCACAATGCAATGATATTCATCTTCGATCTGGAAGACTAGTGGAACCTACAATAGCTGATGTTACCTCTTCTAATAAAGAGGAAACAAAAGAGCATGATGTACCTGAAAAGGTACAATCATCCTCTAACAATGCTACTGAAATAGCACCACCACCATTTCTTGAGCGTTTAGTCTTAACTAAAACACCTAAACCACCAGCCTTTAATCTTCTGAGGGAATTACAGAATTTATATGTTAAAATTCCTCTACTGCAAGCACTCCGAGATGTACCAATCTATGCTAGGACAATACGAGATATTTGTGTCAAAAATCCTGGTAGGAAAACTAAGGATCCCCTTACATTCCATGTTATGGGAGACCTGTCTGTACTCATGTCAAGAAAAACTCCTCCAGTTAAATATGGTGATCCTGGCCACCCTACCGTTACTGTACAAGTTGGAAAAACCATAATCCCTCGAGTCCTGGTAGACCTTGCTACAGCCATCAATATCATGACTTTAGAAACTTTACAACTGCTACAATTACAAGATGAAGTCAGAGAGACCCCTACTATCCTAGAATTGGCTAATCGATCCACAATTAAACCAGAAGGAGTCATTGAAGACCTCGGTATCTCTGTGGAATCCTGGAATTACCCAGTTGACTTTACAGTGTTGCAACCCAAAACAAAGTTGGGGGGGCACCCTCTAATTCTGGGTAGACCATGTCTAGCCACAGCAGATGCTTTCATCAGCTGTAGATTAGGGTCAATGGCAATCTCAAACGGTTATGAAACTAAGCAGCTTACACTTTATCCTCATGCTACACCCCTGGCTAACAATGATAATTCTGTATGGGTAGATTTTGAGGATCAACCTACTCAACCCCTTCTGACTATCGGACAAGCTTTAATCTTGAAAGACTCTACTGAGGATGAAATTATCAATAATTTTATTTGTGAGCCATCCTCTGTCTCTCCAGAAATTCATAATCAATTAACTGCACTATTGGAGTCTGATAATCAAGAAAACTTCAATTCTGGAAGCCCACCCCAAACACCTAAAACCATCTCCTCCAAAAGCATACCGGTCGAAATTGAACCTGGCAAAACATTAAATGTAAACCCACACTTTACAGATGCTGAAACACAACAGTTAACGAAGTTACTTTGGGAAAATAAACAAGCATTCGCATGGGATTACACAGACATGAAAGGAATCTCTCTTGAATTATGTACTCATAGAATATATATTAAGGAAGATTGTCAGCCAATCTGCCAACCTCAGCGACGAATGAACCCGAACTTAAGAGAAATTCTCAAGGAAGAACTTCAGAAACTTCTCAATGCAGGGTTTATCTATCCCATATCAGACAGTGAATGGGTGTCCCCATTGGTAATAGTTCCTAAGAAGAACAGGAAATGGAGAGTATGTGTGGATTACAGAGCTTTAAATAAAGCCACTCAGAAAGATCACTTTCCATTACCCTTCATTGATCAAGTGTTAGATAATTTGTCAGGGAAGAAATTCTTTTCATTTTTAGATGGTTTCAGTGGGTACAACCAGATTAAAATTGCACCTCAAGATCAAGATAAAACCACCTTCACCAGCCCTTGGGGGACCTTTGCTTACAGAGTCCTTCCATTTGGACTATGTAATGCACTAGCAACCTTTCAAATGGCAGTTTTAGGAATTTTCTCTGATATGCTTAATGATTCTATGTAAATTTTTATGGATGACTTTACCCCTTATGGTGTTTCTTTTCAGGAAGCACTGGAAAATCTTGAGAAGGTACTTAAATGATGCATACAAGCCCAACTTTCCTTAAGTACAAAAAAATGCCATATGATGATGAGCGAAGGAATAGTTCTTGGACATTTTATCTCATCTCAAGGAATCCAGGTAGACCCATCCAAAATACAAGTCATTAAGGATCTTCCTACTCCCAAAACCCAAATAGAGGTAAGAAGCTTTCTAGGACATGTTGGATACTACAGAAGATTTATTAAGAACTTTTCCAAAATAGCTTCCTCCTGTTTGTTTTACTAATGAAAAATGTTGAATTCAAATGGACTAATTTTTGTCAAGAAGCATTTAATACACTTAAACATCAGTTATCTATAGCTCCTATCCTTAGAGAACCTGATTGGAAACTTCCCTTTCACATATCCTCTTATGCTTCAGACACTGCTATAGGAGTTGTCTTGGGACAGGAAGAAGATCACCTCCCTTATGCTATATATTTCATCAGCAAGAATATGACCCCTGCTAAACTTAATTATACAGTCACCGAGAAGGAATTCTTAGTAGTTATTTATGCAATTAATAAATTTAGACATTACATTATTGGCTATTCTACTTTTGTCCATACTGATCACTCAGCCATCAAGTATTTAATAAATAAACCTATCACAAATGCTAGAGTCACCAGATGGCTATTATTATTGCAAGAATTTGATATTACAATTGTAGATAGGCCAGGAAAAGAGAATGTAGTTGCTGATTTCCTTTCTCGATTGACACCTGAAGATAATACCCCAGTAGATGATTCCTTTCCTGATGAATATCTATTTGCAGTTTCTGCTCACTCACCTTGGTATGCATATATTGATAACTACTTGGTTGCAGGGAAGTTACCATCATACCTATCCTACCGAGAGAAGAAAAGTATTATTCATCAAAGTGCTCGATATAGTTGCATAAAAGGGTACCTTTTCCATACAGGAGCTGATCAAGAGATTCGAAGGTGTGTTAGAGAAGATGAGGTGTATGATCTATTGAAATCTTGTCATGATGGCCCCTGTGGAGGGAATTTTGCTGACAAGAGAACAACACACAAAATTCTAAGGATGGGGTACTATTGGCCCTCACTCTTCAAAGATGCAAAGAAATATGTCAAGGCCTGTGATAGCTGTCAAAGAGTAGGCCAACCTAATCATAGAGATGAAATTCCATTAAACCCCTAGGTAGTACTTGAACCATTCAAAAGATGGGCCTTAGACTTCATAGGACCCATCAACCCTCCATCCAATCAAAAAGTTTATATACTAGTCTGCACAGACTACATGAATAAATGGGTGGAAGCCAAGGCACTCCAAAGAGCAACTGAAGAAGCAGTTATAGATTTCTTATTTAAAGACATATTCACCAGATTTGGAATGCCAAGAGAATTAGTTACAGATGGAGGAGCTCCTTTCAACTCTCATGGGTTCAAAGCCACCCTTAAGAAATATCATATTCAGCAGAGCATGACTACACCATACCACCCCCAAGCCAATGGACAGGTGGAAAGAAAAAACAAAGTGATAGAAGCCATTCTCACAAAAACAGTGAAGGAAAGTAGAAAGGATTGGTCCTACAGGCTCCTTGAAGCACTATGGGCCTACAGAACTACCTGGAGAAATACTATAGGATTTTCTCCCTATGAATTAGTTTATGGAAAGAGTGTTGTTTTTCCTGTGGAATTTGAGATAAAAACTTTAAGGACTGCTTTAGCTGTCAACCTTGATCTAACCGATGCACAGATAGCCAGGTTGCAGCAGCTTAATGAACTAGAGGAGAAAAGACTAGATGCCATTCAACAAACAACCATAATTCAACAAAAAAGATCACAATGGCATGACAAAAATATCAAGAACAAGCAGTTCCAAAAAGGTAATTGGGCCCTACTGTATGATTCTCGGTTCAAAGAATTTCAAGGGAAAGTGCATACAAGATGGCTTGGACCTTACGAAGTAGACGCAGTTTTCCCCAATGGAACAGTAAGGCTCCTCACAATCGATGACTCCAGAACTCCGTTACTTGTAAATGGTCATCGGCTTCGTCTGTACCAGCGTCCTATTTCTAAAGAAGATTTTAAGGCCACATGCATGGCAGGCGCCCATTTTCTTTTTGTTGAGGAGGATTCTACCCCTAATAGCAATTAATTCTTTTAAGTTAATTTTCTTTAGTATTAGATTAGATTAGATCATATTTTATTTACTAATAATCCCTATCAAGAAATACCATGCTACAGTCGATTTTTGCAGAATCTCGATCGAAGCACAGCCACTAGAAGAGGACGATCCTAAGAGACAAGCTTTCACGATGCTGAAACACTACTAATGAGCACTATTGACTTTCTTCCCGATGCTGAAACACCACTGTTCAACACTTTTTTATTCTTTACACTCCCAAAACACTCCAGTCCACCATTTCCTCACTATTTTCATTGCCGAAACAACTCCGTCCAACACTTGTTTCGCCTTTCTCCCTTCTATTGCTGAAACACCATTACCAACAACTTTTCATTTTTTTTCCCGTTGCTGAAACACCGTTACCAGCAACCTTTCATCATTTTTCCCGATTCTGAAGCACCACTGTTCAGTACTTTTTTATTCTTCCCACTCCCAAACACTCCAGTCTACCATTTCCTCACTATTTGCATTGCCGAAACAACTCCGTCCAACACTTTTTTTGCCTTTCTCCCTTCTGTTGCTGAAACACCATTACCAACAACTTTTCATTTTTTTTCTGTTGTTGAAACACCGTTACCAGCAACCTTTCATCATTTTTTTCCCGTTGCTGAAACACCATTATCACCAACTTTTCATTTTTTTCCGTTGCTGAAACACCATTTCCAGCAACGCTTCATCATTCCTCTGATGTTGAAACACAATTGCTCAGCAGTTCTTCATCTATAGTACTTGTTTCATCTTTCGTTGTTGCCGAAACACCAGTCTTTGACCATCGTCCGTCAGCAAGATTTTACGCCCTCAGATTATAGTTCGATCTTCTAGACAACAAATCTTCGACACAATTCAAAAGTCGCCGCCACAACAAGACTACCACTGACAGGCATGACATGTTGTTTGCAACACGAATCAAACGGTAAGGCGAGGTATGTAAAGTTTATGTAATTCAGTTAGGCTATAGTTAATGAGAAATTCTACGTCATTATGACCATTCAAGTGCAATTAGTACTAACTGCACTAGACGGGAGGGGAAGTACACATCAAATCCACATACCATCATTACACCCGATTTCACCGCCGTCATCCCTAATTCACCACCCTTTCGCGCATTTAACCACTATTCCTGCATATGTCGCTCGGAAAACTCACTCTGTAGAAGCTAATACACAAACTCTCAACGCTGTAAATTACCAAGCCGGTAGCCATGGGAGGATCTATTGTACGAAATGAGCCCTCCACCATGGCGCTTCTGGAACACTACCCAACAGCGTATGAAATATTCCAGCAGGCAGGGTGGCTCAATTAATTCCGCATACTTCAGGGATATAACAAACAACAAGTCCTACAGTTCGCCAGAAATCTTCAGAAGGACTATTCTATCGTTGACAGAGTGCAAATATCAGTCACAGAGGAAGACATAGCAGAGGTCTCAGGCCTCCCCATGGATGACAATCGTATGTTCATCAGAAAACACATCATTGGGACTGTTCAGCAAAACTTCTTCCTACCTGAGGAACGCATTGAACTGAAAGGAAGGGGTGTTCAGTTGAGCTCATTGCCACCACCATGGCCGAAATTCGCCAGATTTATCAAGCATTACCTAACCTGCGAAGGTCGATATCAGGTAGTGTATCAGCATGACTTTCTCCTACTTTCTCATTTAAGGCATAACAGACGGGTCAATATTCCCTATTATTTGTTGGGTTGTTTGAAGAATATGGCACATTACTGTAGAAAGGCCAAGGAGCCAACCCTGTCACTTACCCACCACCATCTCATTCAATTACTCATCCATAGGGGTTTTGCCCAGCAGAACCATCCATTAAACAATCCACCCATAAACCCTGCACCAGCTGCCGAAGTCCCTGAAATTCCTGAGGAGCAGCAACCGCAAAACCCCCCTGTTTTCCCCGAAATACCCCATAGTCCGCCTACCATACCAGAATCGTCACATACCACACCAGAGTCTTCCACTCCTGCCCTTCACATTCTAATCGATGACTCTGAACTGGATAATCCCTCCTGCCCCATCATTAAAGAACAACCTTCCCAAAAACGGAAGCAAACTCCCCTCTTTCCACCCTTCTTTAGGAAAAAGAGAACAAGAAGCTCAACAAGGCCACCCTTTGTGGCCACTACCCTAGATTCCCCACCAATTCGACTAACACCCCATACACCTTTGACCTCCCCAATTCCGGGATCTTTGCCTATTCCAACCACGGGCACTGAAACACAAGAACCAGATGCCCTGGATACTGTAACACCATCTGTCTCACAGAAAGTAGCTGCAACACAAGAACCAACTATCCACTCGATGGCTGAAACACAAGAACTAGCCATAGCTGAAACACAGGAAACAACTATGGCTGAAACACAAGAACCAGCTGCTGACATTGAAATTGAGTTACAGCAACCAGAGGCCCAGACATCATTTGATTCAAATAAAGTAGCAGAAACACAACTAGCTACCCATCCAGTGGCTGAAACACAAGAACCAGCCACTGATATTGAAATTGAATTACAGGCCCAGAGTGCTGCAACACCACCCTCCTCAAGAAAAATGGCTGAAAAACCAACCACCCATTCAGTGGCTGAAACACAAGAACCACCCGCTGATACTGAAATTGATATACAGGACTTAGAGGTTGAGGGTGCTGCAACTTTACTTTTCCTTCACCAAGAAGCTGAAACACAAGCAGCAGCTACCATTCCTGCTGCTCCTTCCCAACAACCTGAAGCAACAATGGCATCTGTCTTGCAGGAAAATGAGTTTTAAAGTCAGAACTAGAAGCATATAAGCAGGAGTTAGCCAGGGCAAAGGCAGCATACGAAAAGGAACTCAATTCATACACCTCAAGCCGTATAGCAACCCTGGCAGAACAAACTACAGAAAGCATATGCAAAGAATATATGTGCTGCCAATGTGGAGATATTTATTATCAGGTAGGCTATAAGGTGGTTCAAGTTCCAGTACCAGGAGTAGCCCCTACTCCTTCACCTTTTGAAGTCAAGACTGAACCTACTGCAACACAAGAACCAGCAAGTCCCACCATGCTCAAAACCGAACCTGCTGCAACACAAGAACCAACAGGCCCTAGCAAGCTCAAGATGAAACCTGCTACAACACAAGAACCAGCAGGCCCTTCCAGGGTCAAGACCGAACCCTGCACAGCAGCAAGAGAAGTCCCTACTGTTTTTAATAAGGCTGTGCAAACAGTGCCCATGGAGGAATTTACACCTCCCAGATAGACCAATATCTCCACTTCCAGGGAACAATCTACTCAAACCCTGCCTAATCCCACTACTTCCAACGCTGAAACATAGACTCAGCTATGGGATGAACATGCAGAAATTAAAAAATGGAAGAAGGAGTATGCTGAAACACAGGCCAAACATCTACAACTACACAGGCAAACCTGGATAAATCACACTTTCTCAAATTGGGAAGCATCAGAACAAATACGCCAGGAAGCTCGTGAGCTTAAGAAGAAGAACAAAGAATTGAAAGGAAGATTGGTCCTGGTATTTGATTTGATGCAGAAACTACTGGCCACAAGGAAACCATCTTGTAACTATTCTTTATTTCTTATGGAGAGACTCACATGGTTCCAGATTAAATCAATTATAGAAGGTAAACCCCATGAGGTAATACAACCAACAGATTTTGTCAAGACTTTTCTAGCAGCCTCTACTAGGGATCAACACCTCTTATGTAAGACATACTTCCATAATGAGGCCATTCCCGAAAACAAGTTGCTAAACATAAATCCCCTTGTTGGGGATGTTCAAATCCGAGCATTTAATTCCTTTCTTTATAATCAGATTTTGTGGCAGAACGACTTTTTGGCTGCTAAGCACAATGAAGATAACTGCGTCCTCTGGATTAGACCAGAACCACAGAGGGCAGCCACTTTTATTTCAGAATATTATGAGGTCTTAAAACAACCAGGGGTGACTGAGCATGTGCAACAACTACAGTCAGAATTGCTTCAAGATTCTCAGCACAGCATCAGTTCTATAGAGATTCCTGCCCTCCAAGCCAATAACCTGTTTTGGCAGCAATCCACAGAGAAGAGACAACAGCACAATCGCTTTTGTCCTACCAACCTAGAAGTAGCAATTTCCAGGGTACCCAACTACATCCAGTGTGTTAGACATAGTGCTGAAAACTGGATAGGGTACAGGTTTTACTTTCCCATCCTCTGGTTGCCAATAGAAAGATATCAAGTCAGTTATAAGCTGCCTCAGAAGGCAGAGATAGCAGCAGGTCCATGGGTTCAGAATGCCAACAGACAGTACCTCCCAAAGTTACTGCTTGAGTAACTTACATGATTAGAGTCGGTATTTAGACTTTGATTCAGAGTGAGTTGCCTGAGGACATGCAACGCCTTGAGTTGGGGGGGATGTTAGGACCACACAATGTACCTTTTTGTCTATACTTTTTGCCACTATTATACCCTTGATCACCTGTATTTAGACTCATACTATCACTTCATCTGGTCATTCTAAGGTATACAACGTCCTTTCTCATTACTATACATTTAATATGTTTTGCATAATATTTTACATCACTTTTGTACTTAACCATTGATTAGACTGCAGACTAGCATTTGAAGCCTGTTGTTGAAACACAGTCCAGGTCATAGCTGCTGAAACACGCAGCTGTTACACAGTCCAAGGTCCCTGATGCTGAACACAGAGCTGTTACATAGTCCAAGGCCCCTGTTGCTGAAACACAAAACTGTCACAACAAGTCCAAGGTCGCTGTTGCTGAAACACAGAGAGGCTATACAGCCCGAGGTCGCTGTGGCTGAAACACAGAACTATCATACAGTCCAGAGTCGTAGAGGTTGAGACACAGAGCTGTTACAAAGTCTAGAGATGCAGATGTTGAAACACAGAGGAGACCGCCAGAACCAACGATGTTGAAACACAAGGAAGGCGTTACAGTTAGCGGTCAAGGCTGACACAGTCAAGAGCGCAATTCACGTGGCTGAAACAGCCCGTGAATTGCGATGATGAAATAGCATCGACAACTACAAGAAGAAGCTGTTACTCCAGTTGTAACAACAATACCTCATCCAGCTCCTGTAATAGCATTTCTGTTGCGTGAGACCAGGACATCTTGCTCTGGTTTAGAAAGAAGATCCGACTAAAGATAGGACTCAGATATACATTGTAATTTTTGATAGATTGTATCGAGGAGGTTCCCTCTTTAAATAAGGGGAATTCTTCATTCGATCATCCAAGTTTTTATGTCTTGAAAAGCTTCAGAGAGAGAGGGACGTGTACTTCATTTTCAGACTGTAACAGGATATTTTGATAGATGAATACAAGACTACTTTGATTATCTTCTTCTAGCTTTCCCGTTCTAGGGGAATCTTGTGAGAAGGGAGGGCCCACCTTCTTCACAAGATTCGCCCGTTAGTTATAGAGTGTGTTAGTAAATCTCTATTTATGTGTGTTTGATTTTCACATGCTGAAACACTACTGTTAATGAATTCTGCTTTGCTGAAACACTAACTCTGTCTTAGTTTATTGAATGAATTTTGTAATTCTTTTTATTAGCAATCTTGTGTGATGATTTTATGAGGCTAGCCGGAGACTGGGTTAAGGGTTCCTGCTCAAACAGGAAGGAATCAGAACATCCTTTCCTCTGTAGATTTCATTTACTGCTGCAAGTTTGTTAGCCAGAGACTGGGTTAAGGGTTCCTGCTCAGACAGGAAGGAATCAGAACATCCTATCCTCTGTATATTTCATTTACTATTGCAGGTGTGTTAGCCAGAGACTGGGTTAAGGGTTCCTACTCAAACAGGAAGGAATCAGAACATCCTTTCCTCTGTAGATTTCATTTACTGCTGCAATTTTGTTAGCCAGAGACTGGGTTAAGGGTTCCTGCTCAAACAGGAAGGAATCAAAACATCCTATCCTCTATAGATTTCATTTACTGCTGCAAGTGTGTTAGCCAGAGACTGGGTTAAGGGTTCCTGCTCAGACAGGAAGGAATCAGAACATCCTATCTTTTGTAGGATTCATTTACTTCTACAAGTGCGCTAACCAGAGACTGGTTTAAGGGTCCCTACTCAGAAAGGAAGGGATCAAACCATCCTGCTCTCTGTAATCTCAATTTCACAAGTGTGCTAAATTGAAATAGGGCTTAAGGTCCCTGCTTAGAAAGGAAGGGACTAATTGGTCTTGTTCTCTGCTAGATAGAGTTATCTTTTCCTGCATTATTATTTTCACGAAAGAGTGTCAGCACTGAAGTCTCTGTTTGAGAGTAAGGGTCCTGTTCTCTGATTGCAGAGTAGTGTTCTTTCCGATTACAAGTATTATTTTAATGTAATCCAGGATTCTTAGATTAATCTTTAAGATCTGCAATAGGAAGTTTGCTTTCCTGCGGTTTAATTCAGAACTTCAGTTCATTCAAGCAAGTGTGATTAGTATAGCTTCTTTTACTACAACTGTAAGTTGATTTTGGAATTGAGCATATATAGTGCGTGGTTATCTTTGAAATAAAAAGACTTCCCTGGGTTGATAATTTATGTATCACTTGGTTGTTTGAAATTAATTAAGCAATTATTGTGACCAACATTTTGGCATCGTTGCCGGGGGGAAGGTAGCTATAGATTTCAAAGGCAGTTATGATTTTTTTTCTTTAGATAAAAAGATTGCATGAAAAACCCCAAAGATACTAACCCTATAGGTGGCAAGGGAAAAGGAAAAGGAGGAAGAAAGTCTTACATCGACGAGATCCTATCAAATTCTGAATCTGCTGCTCAACGACCAAACTTTCAAAGACAAAACTCCCAAACTTCATTCCAAGCAACTTTTGGAATAGGAAAAGAAGTTTGGAGTCTGGAGATAGTCCAAAAGCTAGTAGGAGACATTGAGGATAGAGAAAGTGCAGCAGGGGAGCAGACAGAAGAAAACATGGATGAGTATAATGAATGATTGCATCATGAAGAACAGGTAGATCCTGAAGGAGAGGTAAAATATGAAAAATCTTTTTCTACATTAGGATTTCCTATTGGCGATCTCCCTAGAGGAGCAGCCCCCATGAAAAACATTCCACTCTCAGCATTGCCCAATTTTCATGGTTTATCTTCAGAGGATCCAGATGAATTTCTGTTTGAGTTTGACATATTGTGTAGAAGCTATGATTACATTTCTAATGCTCAGAAACTAAAGTTATTTCCAGCAACACTAAAAGGGAATGCACTAAGATGGTTTATGAGTCTTGGAGGCCACGTAATCACGACATGGGATCAAATGAAACAGAAATTCCTAAACAAATACCAGGACTACTGTCGGACAAGAGAAAAGAGAGAGGAACTATTCAAAATGATGCAGAAAGAAGACGATAATCTAGAAGACTTTGTAGAAAGGCTACAATACAATCTACAAAGATCCAGTCATCCCAATGTAAGTAAGGATATTCTCAAAACTATTTTATTAAAAGGGGTAAGGGATGACT